>CATIWC010000995.1:0-446008 GCA_948472305.1 Vicia faba | reverse complement strand
TATCCTAAATTTACAGTTCTCTAAGTTCAATATATTTTCATGTACTTCCACAATTTTAACCATTGGTTTTAGGTCTACTAATCATCATTGTTTTTAATTATCTATTTTGAGATATTAGATATAATATCAAATATAATTCAAGTTAAATATGTTGATATATTATATATAATATTTGTAACACCCTATTCACCGTCGGTAATTTACATAATAATCAGAGTAAATTAATTTCTAAATAACACCAATCAATAGGATGTCACATACTTCATCCATCACACATGCTCAAAATTAGGATACGTAACACAATCGCATGCTCATAAGTCTTAAACTTCAATGTATTTATTCGCAGTGAAAAAACATTAATAAATAGTCATATCAATCCTCCAACCCCAGATTCATAAATATTATCTTTCACACATCAGCATAATCATAAAACAATTCCAATAACGGAGCAATACATATTCACTCCTAACATAACAAAACAAATCACGCGAAACCCCTAAGTGTTACGTATCAGAGCAGACCCGACTCAATCTATGCAACTGAAAGAACTCCTCAGCTAACCTTCAATCTATAGCTACTTCAGATCATCTGCACGTTACCCGCGTGGAGGTAACATTCAAACAGAAAGAGTGAGATATCATAACAATATAAAAGAAAGCATAATAATGAGCAGGTAAAGATTCAAGTACATAATCAACACATAACATCTATTGTAATATAATACATACTTTCATCAATAATAATCGGTCGAATTATAAATCGAAATTATGATGCAAAAGACCGACACTGACTCAATGCATATGATACCATCAGGGTAAAACTTTCTTCGCAATAATGCCAATTCAGGGCAATCAACTTTGCTCGCCAATACAGGCCTTCGCTTTATGAATGCATGAGACACTATCATGCAATAACATACTTCACATTTATCATTATTACTCATCACAATTTCGCCAATACAAGCCATCGTCATCGTTCTCATCATGTATCTCATGTCAAACAGTCAAAACAATCAGCACAATTAACCACAACATAATTTATGACATACAAATCAAAACACACTCGCAGATTGGTATCAATATTGATGAAATAATTAACTACTGCATTATAAGTCATTTTTATAAGATAGGAAATTATTTCATCTTCCCAATGGTCTACACGGCGCGTCAAATGGACACCCAAAGAAAAAGTTACGAGTTTTAGAAGTTTTACAAAAAATATTGTTAGTAGCAGTGGTAACCGGTTACCCAGTTATGGTAACCAGTTACCGTAAGACAGTAACCTTATTCTTTTCAAAAATCCCTTGCGGTAACCGGTCACCAACTTATGGTAACCGGTTACCGCGAGACAGTAGCTATTCGTGTTTCAACCTTTGATATGGTAACCAGTTACCAGATTTGAGTAATCGGTTATCCTGCGGTAACAGTGAAAAATTCTGCAGTTTCTATGTTACGGCCCTCCATGTTTCAACACCCAAAATTCATAATTTTCACATCAAAATTCATCTTTTAAGCAGGCTAATTAATCACCAACATTTATCTATCAATCCTAACAAATTCATATCATCCAATCTCATCAAAACACACCAAAATCATAAAAAAATCCATCAATGGGAACAAATCCCAAAACCACCAATCATGGAGAAATCAAAACATACAATCATACAACCTAAATCCTATCATACCTCATCATTAGGAAAACCCTTATAGATTTAGAATCCCCCCTTATCTTAGATTCTTGGTTGGTTCTTGATTTCTATGGTGAATCCTTACCCTAGCTTTCTAGTGCTTCTCTCTCTTCTACCTTATATGCTTCTGTTCTTATTTCATGTACTGGCTCTATTTTTCTTCTCTCATTATAATATAGTCTAATAATAATACAAATAACTCAATAATAATTATTTAATTATTATTATTATTATAAAATAATAATAATTATCCTAATAATATAGTAATAAAATAATAATAATCTATATTGTTTCGCACACCACTACGTTTCTACACATTTAGTTAAACACCCCCAAACTCTCAACTTCTATAATTCTAAGGCATTTAGTCCACAACAAGGCATCACACCACATCATAAAATCCACCAACTCATATAATTTCACCGCATCATCTTATTATTTAATTAAAAATAATTCTAATTAAATCGGGGTGTTACAACTCTCCCCCACTTAGAATATTTTCGTCCTCAAAAATTACATGAAGAAATTAATTATGGGTAAGCCTCACGCATCTTACTCTCTAGTTCCCACGTCACATTCTCTCAGGCAGCTCCGCCCCAAACCACTTTCACAAGAGAGATCTCTTTGCCTCTCAACTTATTTACCTCTCGATCCTCGACCCTCACAGGTATAGTCTCAATAGTAAGATTGCTTCACACTTGTACATCATCTATCAGAATTACATGCAAAGAATATGAAATATACTTCTGGAGTTGCAACACATGGAACACATCATGCAAATTTGATAGATTGGATGGCAGGGCCACTCTATATGCAACACTTCCCACCTTCTCTGAAATCTTATAAGGACCAATAAACCGAGAAGTCAACTTCTTAGAATTTAGAGCACGACCTACACCAGTTATCAGTGATACTCTAAAGAATACATGGTCTTCATCTTGAAACTCAAGATCCTTCCTCATCTTATCATGGTAACTCTTTTGCCTACTCTATGAAACTTTCATCTTCTCTTGGATTACCTTTACCTTCTCCGTAGTCTCTCTTACCATCTCGAGTCCGAGCACCACATGCTCACCCAATTCATACCAACACAAAGGAGTTTTGTACCTCCGACCATACAATGCCTCAAAAGGTGCCATACCAATACTAGCATGGTAACTATTATTATATGTGAAGTCAATCATAGGAAGAAAACTATCCCATGTACCTCTTTACTCAAGAACACAAGCCCTTAACAAGTCTTCTAGCGACTGAATAGTCCTCTCTGTCTCACCATATGTCTGTGGTTGATATGTCGAACTCAATTTCAACTTTAACCCAATGCGTCCTACAGACTCTTCTAAAAAGCAGAAGTAAATCTCGGATCTCTATCTGACACAATGTTAGACGAAACACCGTGTAGCTTCACAATTACCTGAATATAAATCTCCACCAACTCTGATACAGGAAAATCGATACTAATTGGAATGAAATGAGCTAATTTGGTTAATCTATCAACAATCATCCAGATCACATCGTGCCCGCTTGGAGTACTTGGAATCCCTGTCACAAAGTCCATAGATATACTATCCCATTTCCATTCTGAAACTTCTAAAGGTTTCAACAGCTCTGCAGGTTTCTGATGTTCAACTTTCGACTTCTAACAAGTTAAACATGCATACACAAACTGTGCCACATCTCGCTTCAACCAGGACCACCAAAATAACTTCTTTAAGTCATGGTACATCTTGGTAGCTCCCGGATGAATACTCAAATTGCTTCTATGGCCCTCTTCCAGAATCATCTTCCTCATATCAGCATCATCATGGATATAAATTATGTTTCGGAATCGCAACTCACCTTGGGCATCTAATTTAAAGTCAATGTCTTCAGATTTGTTACTCTCGACCATTAAATCTACCAACTTCATATCTAACTTTTGAGCTTCTTTAATATTATCTAAGAAGTCGTTGTTAATCTTCAACATCCCCAACATCACACTATGTAGTGTCATTTCATTTCAGAGACCAAACTCATGTCTCTGAATTGTTCGATCAACTCTAGTTCTCTAACCATCATAGCATACATATTCAAGTTCTTCCGACTCAAAGCGTCAGCTACCACATTAGTTTTACATGGATGATAGTTCAAGCCAAAGTCATAGTCCTTCAACAATTTAAACCATCTCCTTTGTCTCATGTTCAATCCTTCTGATCAAATAGATACCACAAGCTTTTATGATCACTAAACATTTCAAACCTAGAATCATAGAGATAATGTCTCCAAATCTTCAACACAAACACTACTGCAGCTAATTCTAGATCATGAGTAGGATAATTCCTCTCGTGGATTCTCAACTATCTCGACGCATAAGTGACTACTTTATCATTCTGCATGAGCACACCACCTAAACTCAATTTAGAAGCATCACAATATACAACAAACGGTTCTTCAAGATTAGGTAATATCAAAATCGGAGACGTCGTTAATCTCTTCTTTAACTCAATAAAACTCTCTTAATATTGGATGTCCCACACAAATGCCTTGCCTTTACAAGTTAGCTGAGTCAATAAAAGTGCCAACTTAGAAAAACCTTTGATAAATATCCTATAATAACCAACCAAACTCGAAAAGCTTATAATCTCCGTAACTGATTTTGGAGCTTCCCACTGTAGAACTGCATCTACTTTTAATGGATCTACAACAATACCATCACTTGGAATAACATGACCAAGGAAACTGACTTCTGTCAACCATAACTCACATTTCGACAACTTTGCATATAACTTCTTCTCTTTCAATACTTGCAATACAACCCACAAATTTTCTGCATGTTCCCCATCGGACAGAATAAATCAAAATATCATCGATGAATACCACCACAAACCGATCCAAATAAGTGTTAAAGATGCAGTTCATATATTCCATAAAAACTCCCGGTGCATTGGTAACATCGAAAGGCATTATTGAATACTCGTAATGTCCATACCGGGTTCTGAAAGATGTCTTCTGAATGTCCTCATCTTTCACTTGAATTTGGTGATAACCTGATCTCAGATCAATCTTACTAAATACACGTGCACCCACCAATTGATTCATCAAGTCGTCTATTCTCGGAAGTGGATACCTATTTTTGACTGTCACTTTATTCAACTATCGATAATCCATGCACAACCTCATACTACCGTCTTTCTTATTCACAAGTAGTACCGGAGCTCCCCAAGGAGATACACTTGGTCTCACAAATTTCTTTTCCAGTAAATATTCTAGTTGCTTCTTCAATTCTAATAATTTGGACTTCGACATCTTGTATGGTGCCATATAAATAGATTGGGTTCCAGGTACAAGATCAATTGTAAATTCTACTTCTCTTTCTGGCGGTACATCTGGAATATTATCAAGAAAAACTTCTGGAAAATTGCACGCAACTTGTAACTCGTCAATTGCAGCCTGATTCTCAATGGATAAGGATGTCATTAAGGAAAGAAACTGAGCTTCGTCCCACAATAACTCCTTCAACTGTATGGTAGATAAGAAACCATTTCCCTCTTCCTCTTCAGGAGTAGAAAACCGCACTGACTTGTTATAATAGTTAATATGGACGTAGTTATATTCCAATCAGTTCATACCTAAAATCTCATCCAGACCAGTCAACAGAAAACAAACTAGATCAACAACAAAATATTTGTCATAGATAGACAAAGGGCATTTCAAGCATACTGAGAAGTATTCACCGACCCCTTAGTTGGAGTATCGACAACCATTTCCCCATTCATAGAAGATAACACATGACTCAACTTTCTAGCACAATCAGCAACAATAAAGAAATTTGTAGCGCCAATATTAATAATAGTAATTAAAGGAGTACCATTAATGAAACATATACCTTTGATCAAGCGGTCTCCACTGGATGTCTGAGTTCCAACTAAATCAAACACTTTCCCAACAGATCGATATTTCTTAGGTTTCTGGCAATGGGCACGAATATGTCCTTCTTCACCGCATTTGAAACATATTACTTCCTTGTGTTTACATTCGGTTATCTCATGCCCGGTTTTGCCACAGCGGAAACACCTCTTCAATTCAGTATTACATTCGCCACTCTGATTACCAGATCTTCCACATTTTTAACACACAATACCAACAGGAGAACCTCTCCCACTTGGCCTCCTACCATCAGTAGCTTTTTGTTTTCCTTTGTCAATCGGAGCAATGTAAGGTTTCCCATGATATTGTTGTCGCTTGCCTCTCCTATCATTGACAATCTTGTAGTGAACCTCATTGTCTTCCTCATAAATCCTATAACTATTCACTAGTTCTGGAAATTTACGGATCTGATGATACCCAATTTCCTTCTTGATTTCTGAATGCAGTCCATTTTCAAACTTCACACACTTTGAGAATTCAACATTCTCTTCGTTGTAATGAGGATACAAATTTTCTAATTCCATGAATTTGGAAGCATAATCAACTACCGATAATTGCCTTGTTTCAGTTCCAGATATCCGATCTACTTCTTTCCACGAATGTCCTCTGGGTAATACATCAGCAGGAATTCTCTATGAAACACAACCCAAGTAATAGCCTATTCGGTGCCTTCCAGTCTCTAGCGAGTAGCAATCCACCAGTCATCAGCCTCTCGTGCTAGAATATGCATACCAAAATGCACTTTCTGTGCATCAGAACAGTCCATAACTCGAAAGATCCTCTCAATATCCTTGAGCCACTCCTGTGATCCTTCAGGATCATGTTTCCCTTTAAATTTAGGTGGATGATTCCTCTGGAAATTTTCCAAAGCACGAGCCTCATCATTCCCACCAGCGTTAGGCTAATTCTGCATTGCCCGAGCCAACGCCTGCAATGCAATAGCAAGTTTACCATTACCTCTTCCCGCCATTTCTCTGCTTCACATCACAACATCAAACAATAATTAGACAGTTAAACATCGACAATATTCCACCATCTCACTACACTAATGATCAACAACCTGGCCGGACGAACCGAATTACTCTGATACCAAATGTAACACCCTATTTCCCCGTCGGTAATTTACATAATAATCAAAGTAAATTAATTTATAAATATAATCAATTAATAGGATGTCACTGTTGTACCCCAAAATTTGCTCTCTCATATATTCCCAACATCTTTATCTTACATGGTGATTACAAGCATTTGATTAAAGGAAAAATAAAAAAATTTGGAGATAAACAAGGAGTCTTCGATGGACATTTTGATAAAGTGTTTCGAATGGCATGTTAAATGGCCTTTCGATTGGTATTTGGACAGGATTTTATTGAACACCTAACTACCTCCAAGCTTGCTTCAAATTTCCAAGCTTCGATTGAAGCCTTGTCCTGTTGCTTGCTTACTGCATACAAGCTTCGACTGGGCATGTATTTCCTTGGAAACAACTTCCTTCGATTCAGAAAGGAAGGGCTTCATGTTGGTGCTCCTTCAATTGAAACCTTTGGCTTTACATGATGGCTAGATTTACAATGCAATGGCTACTTGCATGCAATCTTAACTCATGTTTTGTTTGAGCTTTTTTTTTTTGAGTAGGCTTGATTCCTGCTTCGACAAGGCAAATACTCCCTCTGTGCGTTCCTTCAGCGTACAAAGCAAGAAACCCCTACAAGTGTGTTTCGACTCACAAATGCAATGGCTAACTGCATGCAAGTTGGATCCCTGCTTCAATTGGGCATTTGTTCTCCTTGTAGCAAGCTTATTTCTTGCTTCTACTAGGCAAATTAACCCTTTGGGTGTGCCTTCAGCGCACAAAGCAAGAACCTCTCCAAACTGGCCTTCGATTCACAAAGCTCCCACTGGGAAAAAGACCCCTCAGCGTGTCATCAACACACGTATTCCTCTTCAGCTTGCCTTTATCACACAAGGCCAAGACTCCTTTAAGGTTTCCATCGATCCACCAGGCAAAAAGCTTCTTTTGATGCGCCAGGCAAAATAGTTGCCTTCGACCACAAGGCACTGGCCACCTTTGTGTCAGCTTCGCTTAGGCAATGGCCTCCTTTACGCCTACATTGACTTGCTTTATGCTAGCATCCACAATGTGATCGGTGGATCTGGAACTGACTGTTTAACGCTGGTTCGCGAAATGTCGCGGAAGCAAGAGTCGCCACCGTCTTTTATTTTCTCCAAATGGAAAGGACAAAAGCACAGAAAAATTCCTTATAGAGATTGCTCTCGGTTCGGGAGGTAGGTTATAGAAAGGGAAGGTGTTAGCACCCTTTCTATCCATGGTTATCCATGGGCTCTTAGATACTTGCTCAATGTGTTTTCAAAATTGTTTGTTTGCTTTTCAATGTGGGTTTAAAAGTTTCTTTGAAAAAATTTCAGATCGACTCGTACGTCAGAGTGTTTGAAAAGTTTGCTTTGAAAGCTTTTGAAAAGTGTTGGTGTGAAAAGTCTTTTTGAGTTTGTTTTGAGATTAGAGAAAGTATCCTTGAGAACCTACCTACCCTAAGGAATTCGTCTGTGTAAATGTCCTTTAAAGTAATGCCATCCCACCATTGAGAGGTAGGTAGCACCACCGTTGGAGGTGTTCGGGTCAATTCGATTTTAGGGACGTGGTGATCACCGGAGCAATGGGAAGACACCTTAGAAGCTACCCTCATGCCAGGTTCCCGGATCATGAGGACTTACTAAGACGTCCTCTACTCGACGACCACCTTTCGAAAGGCAACAGTGAGGCGTACCCTAGGGGTGGTGTGTGCGATTCGTGTGTCATGTTTCAGTTATTTGTCTTGTCATGTTTGTCGTGTTCTACGCTTGATTTTAATTTGTCCATTCATTCTTGCATGCTGTTTTAACAGTTATAAATTTGCGGGAAAATAAATCTAAGGCTATTACAAATGGCGCGGGTCCACATCGCCAAAATTAAACCGGACCCGATTTGACAGAAAATAAATAAAGCGGAAAAATAAAGTGCGAAAAGTAAAGTTACATGGCTTAGGGACAATTACATAATTACAATGAACGATAAAAATAAATCATGCGAAATTAAATGATTAAACAATGGGCGTTGGACCCTTTTGCAAATAATTAAAATTAATAAGAATTAAGAATTAAATGATTAAATGTTTTTTTTGTATTTTGTGTTTTTTAGATTTAAAAGAAAAAAGAAAAATTAATTAAAATGCTAAACCCTAGTTCTAATGTTTTTTAAGTTTATTATGAAAGAATTAAATTAAAACCTAAATTAAACTCTAAATTAATTTATGTACAATTTTAATTTATGAAAATAAATAACTAATATTATTATTCTGAAAAAAGGGGAAAATTAAAAAGAAAATAAAAAGTTATTAAACCTAAATTCTATTTTTGGATTTTTATTATGAAAAATATTTAATAAACCTAAATTAAAGCTAAATAATTACAAGCATTTTTTATGAAAATAATTATAATATAAATCTTTATTATTTTTGGTCTTTTCTGATTTTTGAATGTTTTTGTATTTTGTAAAAATAATTAACTAAATAAATAGCAAATAAAAGAAATAAAAAGAAAAATTAAAGAAAGAATAAAAACAATAATAAGGCAAACCAGGGGGGGGGGGGGGGGGGTAGTCCCCAAATGTGAGGTGCAGGCCTGGAATTTCTGGCCCATTAGCTTTGAATTTTGCTGACTTTTTGGATTGTGTGTGACGCGTTGACTGATGCTCATAGCGTTCTTTGAATCCTGGCCCTTGATCTGGGTGAGATGGCCGCGTATGTGGCTTGAGAGGGTGAGCGTATGGTGGTCCTTAAGAACGTGCCTGCATAGGATTAACTATTGAAAAATAATATTGAGCATTTGCCAGACCTGGGACTTGAACCCAGGTCATGAAGGTTATTCACATCACGTGTTACCAACTGCGCTGCTGCATTTCATTTAACATATTATGGTTAATAAACAACAAAAATCAAAACCAACGCGTAATGGCTAAAACGCGCGCAAATTCGAATTGACCAGTCAGTACGTGCCACGATTCCACCTTCTTCTTCGTCCCTGTAAAACAAACACAAGAGCAACGGTTTTTATAGCGTTGCATTAGGGGGGCTAGCAGAAAATAGCGAATAGGACCCTGTTGGACATAAATTCATCGCGAGCAATGTTTCTCGTTCATTGGAGCACACTGATTGCAATGGTAGTGATCTTGAGTCCCAATTTTTCCTTGGGTGAGAAACCCCAATTCAAGAACTCTGAAAACCTAAATTTTAGCAATGGCAAAATCGCGTATGGCCAACAAAAATGCAATCAAACACCATGGTTAGCTTAGAAACATCATTGTGATCATGAATACATAAATAAAAATGAAAAATAATGCTTGGATTATGCTATGCGATTTCAAAGTTTTTGAGGTTCAGTCCGGGTTCTTGATACCAATTCAGGGCCTTTTGGTGGATGTTCTTGGTTGGAATTTGATCAGGAGTGCCTGAGGGAGCTTTTGGTATAAGAATTAGAGCTTAACACCACCTCTAACCACGTTTTCAGATTTGAATTTTTATGGTAATTTTTCAAGAGTGCAATGGAGTTTTCAGCGCAGCTTGCAGTCTCTAAGCATTAGGTCTTGGTTCTAGTACTTGTATGGAACGATTTAGGTTAAGAAAGTTGTACAAAATCTCTTGCATTGATGATTTCACATATTTGATTTCTTCATATCTTTTCCAAATCTTTTTCATGTGCAACTTGGTGTCAATTAGTTCAAATCAACCCAAAACTTGCCTATTTCAGATGTGCACGAAATATTGACCTTGGAATGTGCATAAAAAGATTTTTTTAGGTTAGGTTTATATTTTTCATGTATTAAAATGATTTAAATGAATATAAATTAATATAAATTCAAATAAATAATTAAAAAAATATGAAAATACTTCCCTTTGGGCCTAATGGTCGTGCATAGGCTTGGCATGAAGAAACTTGGAAGAAAAATGGGCCCATTTGCATTTTTAGGCCTTTTGCATCAATGTTGACTTTTCAAAATTCCTAAAAATTTCCCAACTTCCACAAGGCATAACTTGCTCAATTGTTAAGATTTTCACATGTTCTTGGACATTTTGGACAGGTCTTTGAGTCCTCTAACCAATGCCTTTGGTCCCATGTCATTTTGATTTACCAATCTCAAGTTATGGCCTTTGACTTAAAGTCACTTTTTGTTGACTTTTGAAAATGACCTATAATGTTGAAATTGATAACTTTTTGTGAGAGCATTTCTTGGACTTGGAACATGAAGATGAATTGTAGGAAATGTCTTTCTCTTCAAAATGAGCTTTGGATGGAATTTTTCTGATAATCCATGTGAAAGTTATGCCCTGGTCAATTTCAGTTGACTTTTTCAACTGTCCAAATATAGCAACTTTTGCATCTTTGATGATTTCTGAGCCAAATTTTGAGAATCATGATCAAGCATTGATCAAATGATGTTTGTGGATTCAAAATGATATATTGACCAAAAATTTGAACTTTTGACTGCCAAATGACCATTTTGCCCCTACAGTTGACTGTAGTGCAATCTAGGGTTTTGACTGTGCAATTTTGAGCTGAATGCCTTGAAACTTGATATGAGGGTATTTGAACATCTTTGTAGGCACATGAGACTTGGTTGGGCCTTTGAAAACTTCATTTTCTTGATCAGGACTCAAACCCTAGTTTTGACTGTATAGGAGACAGTTGAACTGCATAGTCCTTGGGGAATTTTGTGACCTTGACTTTGACAATTCTTGATGAATATGGGAGGGCAAATTTTGGGGTACAACAGTTGCCCCTGTTCAATCTTCTTAGACCTGAGGATGCAGATTGGCTGACGTGCCTTTCGTAATCCGAGGGTAGAAGATGATTGGACACTAGAGTGCCCAGAAATTTGTGCTCACATAGTGGCAGTGTGGTGGGAATGGGCTTATAGATGCCATTTGGAGATTGCTGGATAGGATGATGGGCTTATAGATGCCATCTGGATGTTGATCGCGTAGGAGATTCCTTAGCGAGAACCTGCATACCTGCAAAAGAGAAAATGAGTACCTGACACGTTGCAGGAGCTGACCTTAGATGTTTGGTATAGATGTGTCCTGACTGGTTACAGGAGCTGAATCTGGAGCTTCAAACGGCGATGAATGAACCAGGGATGGTTACTACCTTAGCATGAATGGTAAGAGAACCTTGGGCGACTTTAACTTCAACAACGCTCGTTGAGCAAAATCTTGGGTGTCTTCTACTGGAATAAGAATCAGGGAGATCTTAGGGTCGATCTGACTGAACCAGAGAGGCCTTTGACTGGGTAAGAATCAGGAAAATCTTAGAGTCGATTTAACTGAACCGGTCTAGGTCTTGAAATGTCTTCAACTGGATAAGCATCAGGGAGATCTTAGGGTCGATCTGACTGAACCAAGAGAAGGCCTTTGACTGGATAAGCATCAGGAAAATCTTAGGGTCGATTTAACTGAACCGGTCTAGGTCTTGAAATATCTTCAACTGGATAAGCATCAGGGAGATCTTAGGGTCGATCTGACTGAACCAAGAGAAGGCCTTTGACTGGATAAGCATCAGGAAAATCTTAGGGTCGATTTAACTGAACCGGTCTAGGTCTTGAAACCTCTTCAACTGGATAAGCATCAGGGAGATCTTAGGGTCGATCTGACTGAACCAAGAGAAGGCCTTTGACTGGATAAGCATCAGGAAAATCTTAGGGTCGATTTAACTGAACCGGTCTAGGTCTTGGAATATCTTCAACTGGATAAGCATCAGGGAGATCTTAGGGTCGATCTGACTGAACCAGAGAAGGCCTTTGACTGGATAAGCATCAGGAAAATCTTAGGGTCGATTTAACTGAACCGGTCTAGGTCTTAAGACGTGATTGAGAATTTCAACTGCATCTTTCCTGAAAGGTAAAAGTCAGTCATATGCAATGCCTGATATGGATCAAGCAATGATGTTCTCAACATAAATGAGATTCGTATGATATGATGCAGTGCGTTATGCATGCTATGATGATGTATGTGAAGTTTTATGTATGTTTTCGTCTAGGAAAGTAAATCCTTGACGGGTGCCGGGAAGTTGTATCCTGGGCTGATATTAAGGAATAGACTTTGCTTCCGCTGGGGATGATAACTGCAAGAATACCGGTAGGGGAAGATGACTCCGTTGCGGAATAAACTTGGCAACTGAATAGTCTGCGGGGAGGAAAGATACTCTAGTGACCATGCTGGGAAGCAATACTCTGTGGGGATAGAGATGCTTTGCTGATTGTTGATAGTTTGCTGAGGATACCTTGCTGTATTGGAAGTATGAATGGACTTCGCTGGGGATAAGAAGATCCTGTCGACGACGCTCTTTCCGTGGCTTTTGGCTGAGGATAACCCAGTTATATCCTGTTAAGGAAATAACTCTTTAAATAAAGCCGGACGACGCGTTCGTGCTCTGCGAGGGGATAAGCTTCCAGAATCTACTGGGGATAAGCTTATTGCTTGGGGATATGGATTCCAACTTTCCTGGGGAACTGGATTGGACTCTTCTGGGGGATTTTGATATGCTGGGGAGGTGACTCCTTTGAATGTTGATGTACCGCCGGGGAACAATCTTTAGACCAAGACTGCCGGGGATGCTTGTTAAGAATGTGTGCTGCTGGGGAAGTACTGAGATCTACGGGAGGACACTCAATTTCCTTCGATATTTGATGATTTGCTTGGAGAAGAGTGTATCGTTTTGTTGAAATACTCTCTGGGGAATTAAGATACTCGGCCGTGTTCTTTAGCTGAACCTACCTTGGTACCTTGGAGGATAGAACAATTAGACTGCTCAGACAACTCTTTATTGCCCCTGTTTCTAGTGTCACCTGCAATGAATTCCTTTGTTTCGTATGCAAATATTTATGAGTTAGCAAATTATTGTTAATGCATACATCACAAATTGAACCTTGGACGTTCTTCGCAAAACAAAACAGAAAAAGAAAAACACTTGGCACGTTTAACTGAAAATATATTTGTATTGATTTTTGAATGGCCTGAAAATAGGCGTTTTGTATACAAGAGGCTGACGTCCTAGTAAGAGGTACGCCGCCGATCAAAAGAGTTTATACAAGTTTTGTACAAAAGAAAATAAAACAGCTGTGTGAAATATGAATGATCCACTGGGTTTCAACTCTGCTATTGCCTTTATAATTCCGAGCGTCTCATCACTTGATGACCTTGGTTGAAGGTGAAGCTGACTGATTGATGCCGTTTGAGCTTGATGCAGATACCGGATTCTGGATGTAAAGTGATCCAATGAGGCATAGTATTACGCTTTATCCCTAATTTTTGCCTGGACCGCCCTTTCGGGTTTTCAGTCCACCGGGATACCCATTTTTGCCCAAGCCGCCTTTTCAGGTTTTCGACTTGCCGGGTGTACAGATTTTTTCATTTTCATCCCTTCATTTTACCCGAACCCTTTTGGTTCGACGGGAAGCCCTAATTTTTGCCTAGGCATGTCAGCCTAGCGGGTCTTTTTCATGCGTAGTATTTTTTAACTATGTCTGCATTGGCGGGGTGAGGAAGGTCGTCACCATCCATATTGGTTAAGATCATTGCTCCTCCAGAGAACACATGCTTAACCACAAATGGCCCTTCGTATGTAGGGGTCCATTTGCCCCTTGGATCACTCTGAGGAAGGATGATTCGCTTGATAACCAGATCCCCAACTTGATATTCCTGTGGTCTGACCTTTTTGTTAAATGCCCTGATCATTCGTTTTTGATACGTCTGACCATGACAGATAGCAGCAAGTCTTTTTTCGTCAATGAGATTGAGTTGATCAAGTCGTGTCTGGATCCAATCATCTTCGTTCAGATTTGCATCCTTCATTATCCGGAGAGAGGGAATTTGCACTTCGATCGGCAAGACTGCCTCCATGCCATAAACCAGAGAGAATGGAGTTGCCCCGGTTGACGTCCTGGCTGAGGTACGGTACCCATGCAGAGCGAACGGTAACATCTCGTGCCAATCTTTGTAAGTTACTGTCATTTTTTGCACGATCTTCTTGATGTTCTTATTTGCTGCTTCTACAGCCCCATTCATCTTCGGTCTGTAAGGAGAAGAATTGTGGTGCTGTATCTTGAACTGTTCGCAGAGCTCAGCAATCATCTTGTTGTTCAGATTGGTACCGTTGTCCGTAATAATCCGCTCAGGGACGCCGTACCGACAGATCAGATTGTGTCGAATGAACCGTGCCACAACAGTCTTGGTTACTGTAGCATAGGATGCTGCCTCAACCCACTTTGTGAAATAATCAATCGCCACTAGGATGAAGCGATGTCCGTTGGATGCCGTAGGTTTTATCTCGCCGATCATGTCTATGCCCCACATTGCAAACGGCCAAGGCGCAGTCAAAACATTCAGGGGAACCGGAGGGACATGCACTTTATCTGCGTAGATCTGGCACTTGTGGCATGTCCTGGAGTGTTGGTAACAGTCAGCTTCCATTGTGGACCAGTAATATCCTGCCCGTAGGATCTTCTTAGCCATGGTATGTCCACTAGAATGTGTACCAAAGGTCCCTTCATGTAGCTCTTCCATGATTCTTTCCGCTTCAGTCTTATCCACGCAACGCAGTAAGGTTGAATCATGGTTTCGCTTGTACAAGATGCCGTTGCTTAGGAAGAACTTGGCTGCGAACCGCCTCAGGAATTTCTTATCATTGATAGAGGCACCTTCAGGGTATTCCTGAGCTTCCAGATATCTCTTCACTTCATGGTACCAAGGCTTCTCAGTCACCAATTCAGTTTCGAGATCACAACAGTATGCCGGTTCGTCCAGTTTCCAAATGATGATCCGGGGAGCTTCATTATCCCATTTAACCTTGAACATTGAAGACATTGTAGCTAACGCGTCCGCTAACTGATTCTCTTCTCTTGGAAAGTGTTCGAAGGTTATCTCTGTAAAGTGGGGAATCATGGTCAACACACATTCTCTGTAAGGAATCAAGTTTGGATGTTTCGTATCCCACTCTCCATTGATCTGATTGATCACTAGAGCGGAATCTCCGAAGACACTGAGGAACTTGATCCGTAAGTCGATCGCAGCTTGAAGACCCATGATGCACGCCTCATACTCCGCCATGTTGTTGGTACAATTGAAACATAGCCGGGCAGTGAGTGGAGTATGAGTACCTTGTGGAGATATGATGATGGCACCGATACCGTTTCCCAAAGCATTGGAGGCTCCGTCAAAGTGCATAGACCATCGGGATCCTGGTTCAGGTCCTTCATCCGGTCCAGGTACTTCACAATCAGTCACAATCATGATGCTTTCATCCGGAAACTCGAAGTTCATTGATTGGTAGTCATCTACAGCTTGATGAGCTAAGTGGTCTGCCAATACACTCCCCTTGATGGCTTTCTGGGTTGTGTACTGAATGTCGTATTCCGTCAAGATCATCTGCCATCTTGCAATTCTCCCAGACAGAGCAGGCTTTTCGAATATGTATTTTATCGGATCCATTTTCGAGATCAACAAGGTAGTGTGAGTCAGCATATACTGTCTCAGCCGGCGAGCAGCCCATACCAAAGCGCAGCAAGTTTTCTCGAGCAGTGAGTATCGGGTCTCACAGTCGGTAAACTTTTTGCTAAGGTAATAAATGGCGTGCTCTTTTCGGCCAGACTCGTCATGCTGCCCCAGCACACACCCCATTGAGTTATCCAACACTGTCAGATATAGGAGCAGAGGTCTCCCTTCAACCGGTGGCATAAGGATGGGTGGTTCTTGGAGATACTCTTTGATTCTGTCGAAGGCAGCCTGACATTCATCGTTCCAACGTACTACCTGATCTTTCTTCAGCAGCTTGAAGATTGGCTCACAGGTAGCGGTCAGATGAGAGATGAATCGAGCGATGTAATTCAGGCGCCCTAAAAAGCCTCTGACTTCCTTCTCTGTCTTGGGAACTGGCATCTCTTGAATAGCTTTGACCTTAGCAGGGTCCACTTGAATACCTTTATCACTGACCGCGAAGCCTAGCAACTTCCCAGATCTTACCCCGAAGGTGCACTTGTTCGGGTTCAATCTCAGCTTGTACAGTTTCAATCGGTCGAACAACTTCTGTAGATGATCTAGATGCTCTTCCTCAGTCTGGGACCTAGCGATCATGTCGTCCACATACACTTCGATCTCATGATGGATCATATCATGAAACAAGGCAACCATGGCACGTTGGTAGGTTGCCCCAGCATTCTTTAATCCGAACGGCATGACCTTGTAACAGAAGGTGCCCCACTGAGTAACAAATGTAGTCTTTTCCGTGTCTTCAGGTGCCATCTTGATCTGGTTGTAACATGAAAAGCCATCCATGAAAGAGAATACTTTGTGTTGGGCTGTATTATCAACGAGGACATCAATGTGAGGTAAGGGGAAGTCATCCTTGGGGCTGGCCCTGTTCAGATCCCTGTAATCGACACACATTCTGACCTTACCGTCCTTCTTAGGTACCGGCACCACATTAGCAACCCACTGAGGGTAAGAAGTCACTGCAAGAAACCCGGCATCAAACTGTTTCATCACCTCGGCCTTAATCTTCTCGGACATCTCTGGACGCATCCGACGGACCTTTTGTTTAACTGGGGGGCAGTCTTCCTTAGTCGGCAAATGATGGACGACAATATCGGTATCCAACCCGGGCATGTCTTCGTAGGACCAGGCAAAGATCTCCATATAGTCATGTAACATCTTGGTTAACCGTTGCTTCACGCTGAGCTCTAGGTTGGCACCAATCTTTACCTCTTTTCTATCTGCCTCAGTACCCAGGTTTATGGTTTCCACTGGCTCTTCATGGGGTTGAATTGCCCGCTCTTCCTGAAGCAACAGTCTTGCAAGCTCGCCAGGCACTTCGCAATCATCTTCACCTTCGTCTTCGGCTAAGTTGATCGGATTTTCGAAGTCATAATTGGCAGTAGCAGAGTTGTTATCAGTGAGATCCAGAGTGGATTGGAACCTGTATGAGTGAGTGTGTGTGTAAATACAGCTGTTTTGATAATTATGTAAAGGAAAAGAAAGACAGAAAAGGAACACAATATTTGCAATGCGAAAAATACGTCCAAGATTTTCATTCATGATGTATAAAATGACAGTTCATATGCCCTCACAAATAGAACCACGGTGCCTCGGGTAAGACACCGGGCCATAGAGTTTATCATTGTTTATTACAAAAAATAACGAAACAAAGAAATTTATTACTTAGTGCCAAAAGAAACAGAGAGATTGTCCTTCGCGCTCCAATTGTTGAGTCCACCATCAGCAGCCGGGTAGATCCAGCTATCGAACTCAGTTTCATCAACTTCCTCCTCATCACCAATAGCATTAACTCCATGAGCGGGCAGGGGAGCTGTCACCACATTAGGCTTGTCAGATGCCTCAAATTGTACCTCCTTAGCGTCAATGAGATCCTGCAGCTTGTTCTTTAGTGCCCAACAGTCATCAGTGGAGTGCCCCGGGCTTTCTGAATGGTAAGCACAACGAGCATTCGGGTTGTACTTGGGAGATGCTGTATTTGGGAACTTTGGAGCCTCCCTGACAGTTACCAAATTGGTTGCGAGCAACTGTGGCAGGATTTGCGACAAAGTCATGCCTAAGCGGGTGAATTCCCTCCGGGGTCTTTCCACCTTCTGAGTATTGTTTGGCCGGGGAGCGGCAGCAGGCTTAGCAATCATGACCGCGCTGACAGATTGGCGGTGTTCATTTCTTTCTGATCTCCTAGAACCGTATACGGCACTAGACTCCTTTTTAAACGGTTTCTTTTCTGAACTAGAGGATGATGCCCCCTTTGCAATCTTCCCAGATTTCAGCCCAGCTTCAATTCTCTCTCCAGTTAAGATCAAATCAGTGAAACCAGCAGAAGAATTCCCAATGAGGTGGTTGAAAAATGGCCCAGATAGGGTCCCTAAGAACATGTCCACCAGCTCCCGATCAATCAATGGTGGCTGCACCCTGCCAGCCAGGTCTCTCCACTTCTGAGCGTACTCCTTAAAACCTTCGCTTGCGCCTAACGCCATACCCTGGAGTTGGGTACGTGTGGGGGCAAGGTCGGCATTATACTGATACTGCTTATAGAAAGCAGTAGCCAGCTCCTCCCAGTTACGAACTTTGGTCCCATCCAGCTGATAGAACCATTCGAGATGAGTCCCTGAAAGACTCTCCTGGAAGAAGTGGATCCATAGATTCTTGTCCGCAGAGTACGGCTGAATCTTTCGAACATAGGACCTCAAATGCAGCTTAGGACAGGACGCCCCGTCATACTTAGAAAAGGTTGGAGCTTTGAACTTGTGCGGGATAATTACACCAGTCGACAAACCCAGATCTCCGAAATCCAGCCCAGGTGCCTGTTGCACCTCCATAGCCTTCAACCTGTCCTCCAGTTGTTTGTACCTGTCATCTGCAGGAGGGTACTGCTCTTCATCAAAATCTGTCTCGTTGTCGGAGACCACTGGAGTAGGAACCTTTACTTCTGCCTGAGAAGGAGTCCTGCCAACAGAAGAGCCAGCCTCTTCATGGTGCAGAGTATTACCCAACCTTCGGCCCGAGTTGAATAGAACAGTTCTTCTCTTTTTCTTCTTCTCCTTTTTCAGGAGCATAGTCTTTAATTCTTCTTGGCCTTTAGCTAGACCCATGATTAGTTCTTGAAACTGCGCATTCTGCGCCTGGAGAGCCTTGATTGATGTCTCTGTTGATTCAGATCCGGGATTCATGATGCTGAAATAAACAGCGAAGAACTGTAAGCAACCTGAAAAAGGGGAAAAACCTGCTATGCACATGATGTATGAAATGCGTATGAATTATGTTTTCAAAGACAATCGGGAATCAACTTTGTAAACAAAAAAGGAACACACTTTATTAGATTCAACTTTGCAACTGAGATTATTCAACAAGTTGCCCTTAGGCGTTTACATGAAATGAAACAACTGGAAAGGAAATAAAAACTGTAAAGGCACATTCAGAATTCCTCATTGATCCCATGGTCTCCTCTTCTCAGTACGGAGGTAGGCATTCAGAGCTCTTTCATTCTCCAACTGCTTTGTCAGCTTCTGGATCTTTGATTCCTGCTCGTTGAACTTTTCCCGGTAAGAATCCCGCTCTTCTTGCAGTTGCGACCAAGATCTCTTCAATGTCTCATAATCAGTAGGTATCTGAGGAGGAAGGACAGTTGGAGGAACACCATCTTTATCAGGACACTCAAGAATGACGGGTCTGACAGCTTCATACGGCATACCTAACTTCTGAGCACGGATGCGGACCCATTTGTAGTAGGCTTCCATAGGTAGAGAAGTCTTTGGCCCTAGCTCTTGTGGGTCAGCTTTATGAACCTTCTCCCAAGCCTTGATGAACCTACGACGTAGCTCGTCACTACCCACCTGAAACTCGAAACTGATGTGAGGCACCAACATCTCATGGGGGCCTGTTCTTCTTGCTCTTCCAAACTGACGGAGTGCTAGACATGGATTGTAAGAGATCCCTCCTTGAGTACCAATCAGAGGAACATTAGGATACTCCCCGCATCGATCAATAATAGCTATCTCATCCAAACCTCTGCAAGTCCAAATGATGTCTTTATCGGTGAGAGACATTAACCTGTGAGCCCAACCTCTTCCTTCTTGGTTCTTCAGTACGAACTTAGGGAGGTGCGAAATAAACCACCTCACCAACAAAGGGATACAACACCATAGGGTTCCTCGTCTTCGGGTAGTACGGGCATGAAGTTGTTGCAAGATGTCACCCAAGAGAGTGGGCACAGGGTTCTGAGACATAAAGATCCTAATGGAAGTGACATTGATGAAGTTGTCAGGATTAGGAAACAGGACTAACCCATAGATTAGGAGAGCCAAGATGTCTTCGTATGCCCTAAAGTCCAAGTCATTCCAGAAGCTGTTAGCTTTACCAATCAGAAACTTGGCCAAGAAACCCTTAACTCCGCTTCTAGTTACCCAGTTATCTGTTACCTCTTGATGGGTCAAAGGAAGAGCTGCAGCAATGTCCTCAAGCCTGAGGGTCTTTTCCCAACCAGTAAAGGGAGTCTGATCCAAGATAGGGATACCAAGCAGATTAGAGAACTCTTCCAGGGTAGGGACCAGCTGGAAGTCTTGAAAGGTGAAGCACTGGTACTGAGGGTCAAAGAATTGGGTCAGAACACTCATCAACTGTTGATCCCGCTTTGCAGTGACTAAACTGAGAAGAGAACCATGCCTCTGAATGAAGGAAGTGGTGTTTGGAATTCTGCTAACCAACTCATCAATCAACTCAGGTGAACGAACAAAGTTGAACCGGATAGTATTCCTTCGCACAGGCATCATAATGTCCTACAAAACAGAGCAAAGATGAAACCCTCTTGTCTTTGAAATGGTCAGTTCTTATGCAGGATGCATGCAATGCTCATGATGCTATGATGTTATGATAAAGCACACCACATACAGATACAAAGGCAAACATAGTAAGGCACACAAGTCACACAAGGCAAGCCCCTAAAGTTTAGGCCAGCATGAGGTCTAGGTACTACCCTCTTTCAGTTTGTTGGTTCATACCTGTCCTAATCAAAAGTAACCGGGTTCTTAGAGGATCCCAATATCATTGACTACCCTCAATCGGTCATAACTCCAGCATCGCAATCTTTTCTTGCGGCCAGAACCATCACGAGAGTTTAGCCTCAATGGGCGTAGCATACTGCTACTGTTCTAAAGGCCAAGTTGTGTCAATTAAGGTTCTAAGGTTGTTGGTGCTTAATGACTCCTTAGAAGACCCATATTCTCCTCGTTGCGACACAAGGGATATCGGTACAGACTAAGGTGCCACACCAACGTAGCCACTGCTTCACCTGTGTCGGTCTACGCCGGACAGGTCCCTCACAGCTTATGCTACCTAAACAGGGTCTCCCCAGATCCGGGTTAGGATCTATGTATCTCCGATGCAACCCACAATAGCAAGCAAAACAATACAAGTGAAAACACAGTTATGACTTAGCCCTAAGGTACACCTCACTTTATAAAGGGTCCCCAGCAGAGTCGCCAGTTCTGTGATCGGTGGATCTGGAACTGACTGTTTAACGCTGGTTCGCGAAATGTCGCGGAAGCAAGAGTCGCCACCGTCTTTTATTTTCTCCAAATGGAAAGGACAAAAGCACAGAAAAATTCCTTATAGAGATTGCTCTCGGTTCGGGAGGTAGGTTATAGAAAGGGAAGGTGTTAGCACCCTTTCTATCCATGGTTATCCATGGGCTCTTAGATACTTGCTCAATGTGTTTTCAAAATTGTTTGTTTGCTTTTCAATGTGGGTTTAAAAGTTTCTTTGAAAAAATTTCAGATCGACTCGTACGTCAGAGTGTTTGAAAAGTTTGCTTTGAAAGCTTTTGAAAAGTGTTGGTGTGAAAAGTCTTTTTGAGTTTGTTTTGAGATTAGAGCAAGTATCCTTGAGAACCTACCTACCCTAAGGAATTCGTCTGTGTAAATGTCCTTTAAAGTAATGCCATCCCACCATTGAGAGGTAGGTAGCACCACCGTTGGAGGTGTTCGGGTCAATTCGATTTTAGGGACGTGGTGATCACCGGAGCAATGGGAAGACACCTTAGAAGCTACCCTCATGCCAGGTTCCCGGATCATGAGGACTTACTAAGACGTCCTCTACTCGACGACCACCTTTCGAAAGGCAACAGTGAGGCGTACCCTAGGGGTGGTGTGTGCGATTCGTGTGTCATGTTTCAGTTATTTGTCTTGTCATGTTTGTCGTGTTCTACGCTTGATTTTAATTTGTCCATTCATTCTTGCATGCTGTTTTAACAGTTATAAATTTGCGGGAAAATAAATCTAAGGCTATTACAAATGGCGCGGGTCCACATCGCCAAAATTAAACCGGACCCGATTTGACAGAAAATAAATAAAGCGGAAAAATAAAGTGCGAAAAGTAAAGTTACATGGCTTAGGGACAATTACATAATTACAATGAACGATAAAAATAAATCATGCGAAATTAAATGATTAAACAATGGGCGTTGGACCCTTTTGCAAATAATTAAAATTAATAAGAATTAAGAATTAAATGATTAAATGTTTTTTTTGTATTTTGTGTTTTTTAGATTTAAAAGAAAAAAGAAAAATTAATTAAAATGCTAAACCCTAGTTCTAATGTTTTTTAAGTTTATTATGAAAGAATTAAATTAAAACCTAAATTAAACTCTAAATTAATTTATGTACAATTTTAATTTATGAAAATAAATAACTAATATTATTATTCTGAAAAAAGGGGAAAATTAAAAAGAAAATAAAAAGTTATTAAACCTAAATTCTATTTTTGGATTTTTATTATGAAAAATATTTAATAAACCTAAATTAAAGCTAAATAATTACAAGCATTTTTTATGAAAATAATTATAATATAAATCTTTATTATTTTTGGTCTTTTCTGATTTTTGAATGTTTTTGTATTTTGTAAAAATAATTAACTAAATAAATAGCAAATAAAAGAAATAAAAAGAAAAATTAAAGAAAGAATAAAAACAATAATAAGGCAAACCAGGGGGGGGGGTAGTCCCCAAATGTGAGGTGCAGGCCTGGAATTTCTGGCCCATTAGCTTTGAATTTTGCTGACTTTTTGGATTGTGTGTGACGCGTTGACTGATGCTCATAGCGTTCTTTGAATCCTGGCCCTTGATCTGGGTGAGATGGCCGCGTATGTGGCTTGAGAGGGTGAGCGTATGGTGGTCCTTAAGAACGTGCCTGCATAGGATTAACTATTGAAAAATAATATTGAGCATTTGCCAGACCTGGGACTTGAACCCAGGTCATGAAGGTTATTCACATCACGTGTTACCAACTGCGCTGCTGCATTTCATTTAACATATTATGGTTAATAAACAACAAAAATCAAAACCAACGCGTAATGGCTAAAACGCGCGCAAATTCGAATTGACCAGTCAGTACGTGCCACGATTCCACCTTCTTCTTCGTCCCTGTAAAACAAACACAAGAGCAACGGTTTTTATAGCGTTGCATTAGGGGGGCTAGCAGAAAATAGCGAATAGGACCCTGTTGGACATAAATTCATCGCGAGCAATGTTTCTCGTTCATTGGAGCACACTGATTGCAATGGTAGTGATCTTGAGTCCCAATTTTTCCTTGGGTGAGAAACCCCAATTCAAGAACTCTGAAAACCTAAATTTTAGCAATGGCAAAATCGCGTATGGGCAACAAAAATGCAATCAAACACCATGGTTAGCTTAGAAACATCATTGTGATCATGAATACATAAATAAAAATGAAAAATAATGCTTGGATTATGCTATGCGATTTCAAAGTTTTTGAGGTTCAGTCCGGGTTCTTGATACCAATTCAGGGCCTTTTGGTGGATGTTCTTGGTTGGAATTTGATCAGGAGTGCCTGAGGGAGCTTTTGGTATAAGAATTAGAGCTTAACACCACCTCTAACCACGTTTTCAGATTTGAATTTTTATGGTAATTTTTCAAGAGTGCAATGGAGTTTTCAGCGCAGCTTGCAGTCTCTAAGCATTAGGTCTTGGTTCTAGTACTTGTATGGAACGATTTAGGTTAAGAAAGTTGTACAAAATCTCTTGCATTGATGATTTCACATATTTGATTTCTTCATATCTTTTCCAAATCTTTTTCATGTGCAACTTGGTGTCAATTAGTTCAAATCAACCCAAAACTTGCCTATTTCAGATGTGCACGAAATATTGACCTTGGAATGTGCATAAAAAGATTTTTTTAGGTTAGGTTTATATTTTTCATGTATTAAAATGATTTAAATGAATATAAATTAATATAAATTCAAATAAATAATTAAAAAATATGAAAATACTTCCCTTTGGGCCTAATGGTCGTGCATAGGCTTGGCATGAAGAAACTTGGAAGAAAAATGGGCCCATTTGCATTTTTAGGCCTTTTGCATCAATGTTGACTTTTCAAAATTCCTAAAAATTTCCCAACTTCCACAAGGCATAACTTGCTCAATTTTTAAGCTTTTCACATGTTCTTGGACATTTTGGACAGGTCTTTGAGTCCTCTAACCAATGCCTTTGGTCCCATTTCATTTTGATTTACCAATCTCAAGTTATGGCCTTTGACTTAAAGTCACTTTTTGTTGACTTTTGAAAATGACCTATAATGTTGAAATTGATAACTTTTTGTGAGAGCATTTCTTGGACTTGGAACATGAAGATGAATTGTAGGAAATGTCTTTCTCTTCAAAATGAGCTTTGGATGGAATTTTTCTGATAATCCATGTGAAAGTTATGCCCTGGTCAATTTCAGTTGACTTTTTCAGCTGTCCAAATATAGCAACTTTTGCATCTTTGATGATTTCTGAGCCAAATTTTGAGAATCATGATCAAGCATTGATCAAATGATGTTTGTGGCTTCAAAATGATATATTGACCAAAAATTTGAACTTTTGACTGCCAAATGACCATTTTGCCCCTACAGTTGACTGTAGTGCAATCTAGGGTTTTGACTGTGCAATTTTGAGCTGAATGCCTTGAAACTTGATATGAGGGTATTTGAACATCTTTGTAGGCACATGAGACTTGGTTGGGCCTTTGAAAACTTCATTTTCTTGATCAGGACTCAAACCCTAGTTTTGACTGTATAGGAGACAGTTGAACTGCATAGTCCTTGGGGAATTTTGTGACCTTGACTTTGACAATTCTTGATGAATATGGGAGGGCAAATTTTGGGGTACAACACACAAGCATAGTGTTGTACTCCAAAATTTTCCCTCCCATTTTCACACAAGACATACTCCTAGAGGTTCTCAATTTCCCTAGGTTGACCACGATTTGACCAGACAATTTTCCTCCTAAGGCAATGAACCCCCAAGTAGGGTTTCAATTTTCATCAAGATGGTTGAGCTACAAGGATCCAAAATGTTCTCCATTTTCCTAATATGTCCTCAAGATCATGCATGCCAAGTTTCACACCTTGCTCCATGAGTTTGCTCAGTCAATTGCTCAAGTATTGGAAAATCAACTATGTTAGGTCAAAAGTAAACTATGGCCTATGTACAGTCAAACTTCAAGATTTTTGGTCAACATCAAAATTTTGAAGTGATATCCATCATTTGATCAAGGGTTGATCATGATTCTTCAATAAATTCTCCTAATCCATCAGAAGTAAAAATGGCAAAGTAGGGTTTCTATAGGAAAAGTCAACTAAACTTTGACCAGGCATAACTTTCACATACTTTATCCATTTTCCCCAACCAAAGCTCATATTGAATATAATATCATTCCCTATAACTTATCTTCATCCCTCAAGTCTAAGAAATGCACCATTTGAAAGATACAAGCTCATACATTACAAGTCATTTTCAGAAAGTCAACAAAAGCCACTTTTGGCCAAGACCTTTTACATCAAGATGACATCTTCAAAATGCAAAATTTATCAAAATAAGGGTTGAAGTAGACATCTTAGGCTTTCCAAAAAGTCAAAGATCATTATCATGAGATAAAAATTGAGCAAGTTATGGCTTACCCAAGTTGGGAAAATTTGGGAATTTTCAAGAATTATGTATTGAACAAACTTGAAGTTTTAGGTAAATGGCTTAATTTCTTGGACTTCAAACATCTTCCTAAGCCTATATAGGACCTCTAATTTCACTCTTGCCTTGATTTTCCTTTTTTAGCTATTTTATTCATATTTATTTTGTTTTTATTTACATAAATACAAGATAAATCATATAAAATAGAAAATGATTGGATCATGACCATTGGGCTTTTGTGTTGATTCAGTTTCAGGCCCATAAATTTTGTGCAAGCAATGTCCACATTCATTCAAATTAAAAAAGGACAAGATTCCATGTCTTTGGCAAAGTTACAAAACATCATTCATGGCTTTTAAAAATACATGTTTATGGTTGTTATTACCTTTGTTCTCTTGTCTCCTCCATCCTCTCTATATAAAGGACACATTAGAAAACTTCGAGACACATAAGATACATCCTGGAAAAGCTCTACAAATTTTGCAAAAAATATCAAAGTTGTAAATATTCGCATTTTAGGTTCCAGCATTTCTCAGTCCAAACAAAAGATCCAAATGCATTCCTGGAGGCTTCCTGAAACTTTTACAATCATTACCAAGCCCTGAAACATCACAAAACGCCTCAGTAAGCTCTATTTTTATATTTTCAAACTTGTTTCATGCAGATTCAGTGCTCCTTGTAGCTAGATGTGCATTATACACTATCAGACATGTCCATCAGATTTCCATCTGATCAGATTTAGCGCACTCCATCTGTGGGCTCACCATGTGCCTTCAAGACCAATCCACATTGGATCCAGAAGCAAATCTAGGCCTCTCCCTTCATGGGTCAGCGAATTCAACTACCACATCCTCACTTTTTTTACTATCTTAAGCCCATCTAGTTTTTTTTGTAATGTTTTAATTTTTTTTATCTTCTTTACTTAATTAAGCAAATAATATAAAAACTCACAAAAAAATTAGGCTTAGACTTTTTTTTATTAAAATAATGAAATGCTTTAATTAATTAATTAAATTTTAACTACTTTCTTATTTTAAAATGAACTAGAATTTAGGATTTAATTTATGTTTCAAAAGTTTTCTTAATAAAAATGAAAATAATATTAGAATTAGATTAATTTCATTAAATATTTATTTTCTTAAATTAAATTTAGATTTAGTTTAATTATTTTTCTTGAAATAAATAAAAATAAAACCAAAAAGATTTTTCTTGTTTACTTAGAATTTTTCTTAGGATTTTTAGACGTAATATTTATTTCGCGCGTGTTATTTTTATTCTCGCATTTTATATAAATAATGTAACTGATTATGGGATATAATAGTCTAGATTTAAAATTCTGTATTTTATTTTCTTGCACTTTTTTATGTAATTGTCCCAAAGCGTTGTAATAGCCTAGGATTTAAATTTTCGCAGTTTAAATTTCTGTAAATATTAACTGTTAGTAACTAGGCGTGCATGATAAGACTGGAAATTAAAATGTTATCAAACTTAATAATGCAAGATAAATAACTGAATCTCAACACACTTGCACAAGCGCACCTCTAAGGTATCTCTCACTTTGGTTGCCTTTAAAAAAAATAGTCATGAGGCAGGAACGCTTTAGTAAAGACGCATAAATCAAAAAAGATCAAAGTCCCTCGATGACCCTACAATTGCCTTTCGGTAAATGATCTAGTCCCTAAAATAAAATTGCTAAAGCGTCTTCATAAGTTGCCTTCGTGATTGTTAAACGTCCCTTCGATTGTCCCTCAACATCCGACGATAGGGCTACCTACTCACTAATAGTAGGATAGTACTATCTAAAGGAAAGGAGGAAAAGAACATCCTTTTTTGAGTAGGTAGATTGTTCTTAAGTACTTACTCAAACCTGAAATTTTCACACTTACACACTTTCAAAAATCTTTTCAAAAATGCTTTATCACACTCTTGAGGACTGATACAAGAGTTACCATAAAGCAAACAAAAATCTTTTGAAACACACAAACACAAACAGTTTTCAAAAAATGAGCAAGTACCTAAGAGCCCATGGAAAACCACGAATGGAAAGGGTGATAAAACCTTCCCTTTCCATAATCTACCCCCTTACTTAGAAAATCTCGAAAAAGGTCTTTTTCTGTTATTTTCACCCTTTACTTTGTTGGATAAAAGAAAATTTGGTGGCGACTCTTGCTTACCGCAACATTTGCGAACACAAATGCAAAACCAGTATTAAACAGTCGGTTCTACCACCGTATCATAGAACTGGTGACTCTGCTGGGGATAATAATCAAAGTTAGGTTTACCTTAGGGTCTAGATCATTTTCCTTCTTTGACTATTTCTTTGCTTTATTTTTAAGGGTACTGTTTAGGGTTACTATAGATCCTACACTCGGATCTGGGGAAACCTTTTAGGTAAGTAGCAATAGATCTTAGAAACTGTGCAAGGTATACCGACACGGCTGAAGCAATGGCTATGTTGATGCGACACTTTGGTTGGTACCGGTAGCCCTTGAGTTAATCAAGGAGAATACGGGGCCGCTGCATGGTGTCATAAAGCGTCAACTGACCTTAGAATCTTTAATTGAACAACTTACCCATTAGGACGTAGTGAGATGGCCGTCTTTGGTGTATTCCCAAATTCGACAGATACTCGATGCTACACTCATTGATATTTGACTCCCGAGTTTTGTTTGGTTGTGAGTCAGTCGCCTATCGGAATGAAACTTGTGGGAAAGATCAGTGATATTGAGATGCCTTAGAACCCGGTTACTATTACTAAGATCGGGTTGAACCAATCCAAACTTCAAGAGGGTATCACCTTAAAACCCATGCAAGCCTTAAACATAAGGTCTTGGTGTGATTTGCTTGTGCTTGATATATCTGTGATTTCTTAGCATAATCATGACATTATAACATCATGCCACAACATTTCCTTAACCATTTCAAGGATCTCAAAGGTTTGTGATGCAGGTTTTGATAAATAAGACATCTAGAAAGGGGCAATGAGATTTATTTTCCTCTAGACAATGTCGTCAAAAGACCAAAACACGATAACTTGAGCCAGGGGATATGACCCACTCGATATGGTGAGCTTGACTCTCGTAGAAGGACGCTCAACAATGCGAAGTTCTTAAATCAAGGTAGCAGTCAACTCCTAACATCTCTTTGTGTTTACCCCGTGAGATCCTTGAAAAAATTGCATACATATATCATACATATCATTGCATAAGCAGGTTTCAAAGCAGGTTTCTCATCTTTTTGTTGTTTATTTCAGCAAAAGAAATGGCCCTTGAACAAACAGTAAAATAGCTTCAAGCTCAAAACGATCAGTTTCAACAAATGTTCATGGCTTTGGCCCAGGGGCAGGAAGAACTGAAAGCTCTCGTCATCAAAGAGAAGAAGAAGAAGGCAAAGAAACCGACCAGAATCCTTAATATGGGAAGAAGACTCAGAAGACCGGTTAAAGGAGCTCCAGATCTTTCAACTCCATCAAATAAGGGGGATAATCATGAAGAAGATAACAACCCGAGAATTGATGAAGATGAAGCTGATTATTTTGAGGAGCAGTATCCTCTTGCTGATGATAAATACAAACAGCTGGAAGATCATCTCAATGCTATGGAGATTCAGCAGATACCTGGCTTGGACTTTGAAGAATTAGGCCTGGTTTCTAGCGTGATCATCCCACCAAAATTCAAGATGTCCACGATCGCTAAGTATGACAGTGTCTCCTGCCCTAAGTTGCACTTAAGGTCCTATGTCAGGAAGATCCAGCCTCACACTACTGACCGGAAGTTATGGGTCCATTTATTCCAAGAAAGTTTAGTTGGCACACAACTAGAGTGGTTCTACCAGCTAGAAAGAATAGACATTCATACCTGGGAAGACTTGGTTGCTGCTTTCTACAAGCAGTACTAATCCAATGCCGACCTCACTCCAACTCGTACACAACTTCAAAGCATGTCTATGGGTTCTAGCGAAGGCTTCAAAGAATATGCCCATAAATGGAGGGATCTAGCTGGCAGGGTACAGCCTCCTCTGAATGATCGGGAAATGGTAGATATGTTCATGGGAACTCTGACAGGCCCATTCTTTAATCTGCTAATTGGGAGTTCCTCATCTGGATTCACATAGATGGTTCTGACTGGAGAAAGGATTGAAAGTGGTATCAAGAGTGGGAAGATCCTGATGGATGCATCTTCTAATGCTGAGAAGAAGTCATTTGCTGGTAAGAGGGAAGCCAATGCTGTGTATGGCCAGAAGGGTCGTAATAAGGCAGACGACCATAATCAATCTGTGGGGGCAATACTGGTCTTTAATCCTACACCTATGCAACAACACCAGCAGGGGAACCAGCATAAAGAGGTCATACCTAAGAGACAATTCACCAGAATCAACATGTCACTAGCTCAAGCGTTACAACATATGTTGATAGTAGGATTAATTACGTTAAAGGCTCCTCTACGAAATCCCAATACTTCTTCTCCTAGTTACCACCCTGATGAAAGGTGTGCATACCATTCTGATAGTCCTGGACATGATACAAATGGCTGCTGGGCTCTGAAGAACAAAATTCAGGATATGATTGACGCCAAAGAGATTGAATTCGACCCTCCAGAGACTCACAAAGTGATCACTGCTCCTAGGCCAAATCATTGAGAATGTCCAGTTCATTCTTTATTTTTTTGTAATTTCATTGGTTGTTCAAACAATTACTGTTATGCCGAACTTTGGTTTTCCCATTAATGCATCGCATATGTTTTTCTTGAATGATTTTATTGTCATTTGATTTAAACTGTTTTCTTGCTTCCTTTACGTGATATTCGACTCTCGATCGAAAGCTATAAGCCTTTAGAGGGAGGATGACAAAAACGATACCATAATCCATACAGTGTGCTTTTGAACAGACCTTGCTGACGATGTACAGGCATTATCTCAAATCGGAAACAGTGGAGTTATAAGGATGATAATCCCTAGTCAATCCCTGTGAGCCAAAGAAGTAGGAGTTTTTCTTTTCACACAAATTAAAACCCTTAATCATAACCTGGGGCAGGGTAGTTTTCTCACTTAATTCATATGCGAATTCAGTTGCAATATTGTACTTCATACATAATGAATGGTGTGATACGGTGGGAGAACTGACTTGAATTTTGCGTTTGTTTTTGCACTTGTTCAGTTTAGCAAGAGTCGCCACCGACTTTTTATTTTATCCTAAGGAAAGGCCAAAAAGCACAGGAAAGACCTTTGAGATGTTTTCTTGGATTCGGGGGGTAGATTATGAAAAGGGAAGGTGCTAGCACCCTTTTCATCCATGGTTATCCATGGGCTCTTAGTTACTTGTTTTAGATCACTTGCCTTTGCTTTTCACTTGTTTGAAATGGTGCTTGGTGTGTGTGGTTTTGAAAAAGATGCCTTGTCTAGGAAACCTTTGTAATGATTCTTGTTTGAATATATACAAAGGTGTGTGTCCTTTTGAAAAGATGATTCAATGTTTTGAAAGTTGTTTTTGAAGTTGTGTTGTGGAGTGTGTTTTAAAAAATAACAAGGATTTTTTTTTGCAAGCTTGATCAAGTAACTAAGAGCTATCTACCCTATTTTACTCAAAGATCTTTCTTATGTTTTTAACCCTTTTAACAGTGTTGTTTCACCATTGTATTTGGTGAACAACCTTGTATTAGGATGTTAACGGGACAGGCGCGGGTCATTGTATAGACCATGATAGCAATAGTGTTAAGTATCTTTGACAATTTTCTTGAGGGACTTGATCATTTTGTTTAGGAAACTCAGATAACGTCATCGAGGGACTATGATCTTTTTGTTTGTTTTTGTTTTGCCAAAGTACTCAACATGCAACCATGGCCCATTTTTTGAAGGCAACAAGTGGATTGTAACCCTAGGGGTGCAAGTGTGCATTGTGTTTGTTTTTCATGCATGTTATCTTGGATTAGGTCAAGCTAGTTGTTGATTTTATTTGCATACAAACCCTAGATCTAACACGGCATAATTGAAAGCTTTTAAATGTGCGAGAATTTAAATGCTACACTATTACAACATGATATAGGGAGGGGGTACAAATTTGAATTGGGAGTATTTGACAAGAAAATAAATTCTAAGTTATTACAACCATATCGAATGTACAAGATACAATATTTAAATGTACAATAATTGAAATAAATACAATAAATAAATGTAAATAAAATGTATTATGCCAAAATGTTTTTAGTATGTAAAAAGTATTTTTTAATGTGAAAAGTAAAATAAAGAAGATCAATTTTAATTATTTTTCCTATTTAGGGCAAGAAACCCTAATTCTTAATAAGTAAAAAATTATTTATTAATTATGTGCAATAATATACTAATTTATACAAAAAATAAAATTATATTATAAAAATGATATTTTTAGTCCAAAATAATAATAAAAATTAAAATGTAATATTTTTGTATTTTTGACCTAATTATTTAATAAGATAAAATATATAAGTATATATATATATATATATATATTAAATATATTAAATATAATAAATATGTATAAAACAAGATAAAATATTTACAAAAATAAAATATATTCAAGAAAATATTTTAATGTGAACAAAATTAAGAAATAAAAAAATAAAAGTATTATTTGCATCATTTTTAAATTTGAACAAAATAATATAAAAACATATAAAATGTTTTAATGCTAGTAATAATAAAAATAAATACCAAATAAATGTAAAAAATTATAAAAATATTTTTGGATCATTTTTTATATTTGAAAATAAAATATTAAAGTCAGAAAAGAAAACAAAAATGCAAAGATATCAAAATATAAGAAAATGGGCCACGGGGTGTGAAATTGAAAGTGGGGGGGTGCCAAAAGTAGGAAGTAGCCAGGCCCAGCCCAGCTACTTCATCTTCTTCCTCTGTCCAACAGAATTTGAAAAAACGCGCGCTAGCTACCCCAACTTGTATCTCCTGATTCTTTGATCTTTTGACAAAACTCAAAACATGAAACTTGTAGAGCATCAAATAACGAATCTAACCATATAAAAAACTTGGATTAACTCTCAAAGACCAGAGAGAATTTCTCTGTCCCTAATTTCTAACCTAGTTTTTTCAGAAAGTTCATGAGTGAAATTCTCTCAGCACGATTAATGTAAATGAAAACTAAGCATATGTATGGCTTCAGGGCTATGAGTACAACATTTTTCATTCACAAACCTAAGCCTAACCATTCCTAAATAGGGAGATAGAAGTCCATGAAATACCTGTTTCAGTTGACTTCAAGCTGGACAATGCAGCAACCTTCAATGGTGTTTGAGCTTCTGTTGAGCTTGCCTGAGGTCCAAGGAAGCTTCTCCAATGCTTGGCTTGCTTTGATACAACTTGAATCGTGCTATAGAACTCAACCTGCAGAGCTTTGAAATGAAAATGGCAAAGTGTGTTAGAGGTGTTACAACTTGCAATGGGGGCCTGGGATAGTTTAGGTGAGTTGATTGGAAGGTGTTGGAACTATCTTGGGACAAAACGCACGATGGAATTTTGTTGTGGCTTGCAAAATGCAGAACCTGCCCTGTATTGCAGAAAAACAGTGATTCTGAGTATGAGGAGGTATGAGTGATGAAAGGGTCGTGATTTAGGCTTGTTGGGATGTATGTAACTTGTTCACAAAGTTCTTGTAAGCTTGTGTTAACAGATATGAAAGGTTGCTTGTGTTTTGCAAGTTTTCTTCTACTTGAAGCAAGAGAATGGACAATGATGTTATAGCCCTGTACAAGCCCTCCTATCCTGCTGCAACTTTTGTTCTTGGTTACTGGAATTAGTGGACTTGATTTTTCCTCAAAGATCTGGCCCCATGCCTCAAGGATTTGGTTTTGACATAAAGTGAAGTTTAGGCAAAAATGGCATTGTTGCTTTTTCCTTTTAAGGCTTAAACCAAAGTATAATGCCCTAATGACCAAGACAAAACCTTAATACAATGGATATGCATTAAATTAAGGAGTACAAATTGGTTTTGAGGCCTGTAATGTTGAACCAAGCTAGCTAGATCAGAATTGCAAGTTGTTATGAACATGTATTGGCCATGGACAAAGGTGAGTTTTTGCCAACTTCAAGCATTCGATTCTCTCTAACCACAAGGGTGTTTGAGGAGTTCTTGGACAATTTGGAAAGCTTGGAACATGTACTACAATCCATCTTTGCAATGCAACTTGAAACTCCAAGTGGAACTATGTGAACAATGGCCAAGAAGATGGGCTAAAATCCTGCCTAGATCAGGACAAAATTTCTCTAAGTTAAAAGGTTTTAGGTACCCTTGTTCCAAAAATAATAACTTGAGATACAAGCTTCTTTTGAGAAAACTTTGTGAATCAAAGTTGTAGACTTTGTGATGGACTACAAATTTCATTTTTCAAGTTTTGTTTGAATCCATTTGCATCTTGGTGATAAAATGGGACAAAGTTAGGAAAAAATAAGAAAATTTTATAACTTAGAAAAATTCTAAGTTATGAAAATTTTCCATTTTAAACCCTAATTTGCATTTTTGGGTTTCTTGATGAACAAGCTTCATAATTTGACATGTATTGATGAAAAATGACCCTTGGCACTTGATTTTGACCAAAAAGTCAAAGTTTGACTTTTCAGTATACAATCAAATTTTGATCAGTTGACTGAAAAATTCATCTGTCAATCCTATGCATTTGAGATCTTTTGAACTTTTTGAATGGGTCAAGACAATGTCATTGAGTCCTTGAGTCCATATGTGAGCTTGATTTGCCATTGATTAGGTCAAATAGTCAAAAACTGCCTTTGTGCAGTCAAAAACCCTAAAAATGACCATTTTGCCCTTTTGGTGATCTGATCAAATTTCTTGTGGAATTGTGATCCAAACTTGATCAAATGGTTCATATGAATTCATAATGTTGATGTTGGTCAAATTTCATGAGGTTTGACTGTCAATTGGCCACAATTGACTTTTTTCCCAATACAACTGATTTCTAGGTCAACTGTCCAATTGACTGGGTAAAGATTTGAATCAAGGCTTGAAACTTGGTATGGGCAAACTTGTGAACCCAACATGAAGCATGAAAGTCAATTTGGGTATTGTAGGTCAAAATATCCTTGTGCAAACTCAAACCCTAATTTGGGTTAACAGTGCAAGGAGGGGTCTTGAGCAGAGCAAACCCTGGCTTGATCCTGAATTCCAAGAGTCTTGTGATGAGAAAGTGTTGATGAAATGAGAGGGAAAATTTTGTGGTACAACAGTTTCCCCTGTTCAATCTTCTTGAACCTGAAGAGTTAGATTGGCAAGTTTGCCTTTCGTGACTCAAAGGTAAAAGAGGATTGGACACTAGAGTGCCCGTAAATTTGCACTCGTCAAAACATAGGTGCGGGAATGGGCTTAAAGATGCCATTTGGAGATGGCAGAATCTTGTTGGAGATGGGCTTAAAGATGCCATCCAAAAACCTTTGTTGAATTGCAATGCTGTAGGCCAAAAGAATGAGTATCAAAATGGTATCCATGTCTGGAATGCACTTGAACTGTATCTGGAGACTGAGTTTGTATGAGTAAAAGAATGGCGTCCGTGTCTGGGGTGTATCTGAGCTGTAAATATGTATGGAGCAACTGTGTGCTGGGGATAAACTCTGAATGAGTGACAGAATGGCAACCGCGTCTGGAGCGTATCTGGACTGTATCTGAAGTTGAGATTTGTATGAGTAGTAGAATGACTTTCGTGTCTGGAGTGTATCTGTACTGTAACTGGGATCTGAATAAGTGACAGAATGACTTCCGTGGCGATTGCACTGGGGAGAATCAAGCTGTTGGTGTAAGGGATAGAATGGCATCCGTGTTTGGAGCGTATCTGAACTTGTGGTTGACAGTTGAATCTGAAATGAGAGATAGAATGGCCGTCGTGCCTGGAGCGTATCTAGTCTGTATCGGATTGCTGAAGTCTGAATGAGTAGTAGAATGACCGCCGTGTCTGGGGTATATTTGTACTGTATTTGACTAATTGTTAACGATAGCCTTTTAATCTTATCCTGAAAAGGGTAAAATGTTAGCTAAAACATAAAGTCATGTTGCATGATATGTATGATGCAGTGAACTGTACTTCATCAATGTTTATGATATGAATGTAATGGATGCGCATGTAAGGTGAGTAGTTGTCTTGCTGAGGAAGATAAATCCTGGATAATGAAATCTTCGACTTCTGTCGGGGAAAGTAAATCCTTGACTGCTGCTGGGGATTGAAAATACTTTGATCGTTGAAAATGAGAAGTCCTGGGACCACTGTTGGGGAAATCAGGAGTTTGGGTTGTATGCCAATCTACTGGGGATTCCTGTTTTGAGGAGATCTTCACTGGGGAATATCTGAATACTCTGAGGAACTGAGAATGAGAGTCTTCATTCTGCTTGGGGAATAAGAATTTTATGGGGAATAGCCATACTGTTGAAAAGTAGTTATCCTGTTGGAGAGTAAAACTCAGGATTCTGGAAAAAGCTTATTCCTGTCTGGAAGAAGTTCAGGTTTAGGTTGTATGCCACTTTAAGAATGAGAATCTTCACTCTTTCAGGAATATCAGAAATTCAGATGTTATACCACTTTGAGAAATGAGAATCTTCATTATGTCGGGAATATCAGGAGGTTGGGTGTATGCCAATCTACTGGGGAAGGAAAAATGAGAATCTTCATTCAGGTCTTGGATCATAAGATTGGGTGTATGCCAATCTCTTGAGGTTTTAAGGATGAGAATCTTCATTCTGTTAAGGGTCAGGAGGTTTGGAATATACCAATCTATTGAGGTTTTAAGGATGAGAATCTTCATTATGTTAAGGGTCAGGAGGTTGGGAGTATACCAATCTTCTGAGGTTTCAAGGATGAGAATCTTCATTCTGTTAAGGGTCAGGAGGTTGGGAGTATACCAATCTCTTGAGGTTTCAAGGATGAGAATCTTCATTCTATTAAGGGTCAGGAGGTTGGGAGTATACCAATCTTCTGAGGTTTCAAGGATGAGAATCTTCATTCTGTTAAGGGTCAGGAGGTTGGGAGTATACCAATATTCTGAGGTTTCAAGGATGAGAATCTTCATTCTATTAAGGGTCAGGAGGTTGGGAGTATACCAATCTTCTGAGGTTTCAAGGATGAGAATCTTCATTCTGTTAACGGTCAGGAGGTTGGGAGTATACCAATCTTCTGAGGTTTCAAGGATGAGAATCTTCATTCTGTTAAGGGTCAGGAAATTGGGAGTATGCCAATCTTCTGAGGTTTCAAGGATGAGAATCTTCATTCTGTTAAGGGTCAGGAGGTTGGGAGTATACCAATCTCTTGAGGTTTCAAGGATGAGAATCTTCATTCTGTTAAGGGTCAGGAGGTTGGGAGTATACCAATCTCTTGAGGTTTCAAGGATGAGAATATTCATTCTGTTAAGGGTCAGGAGGTTGGGAGTATACCAATCTTCTGAGATTTCAAGGATGAGAATCTTCATTCTGTTAAGGGTCAGGAGGTTGGGAGTATATCAATCTTCTGAGGTTTCAAGGATGAGAATCTTCATTCTGTTAAGGGTCATGAGGTTAGGAGTATACCAATCTTTTGAGGTTTCAAGGATGAGAATCTTCATTCTGTTAAGGGTCAGGAGGTTGGGAGTATACCAATCTTCTGAGGTTTCAAGGATGAGAATCTTCATTCTGTTAAGGGTCAGGAGGTTGGGAGTATACCAATCTTCTGAGGTTTCAAGGATGAGAATCTTCATTCTGTTAAGGGTCAGGAAGTTGGGAGTATGCCAATCTTCTAAGATTTCAAGGATGAGGATCTTCATTCTGTTAAGGGTCAGGAGGTTGGGAGTATACCAATCTCTTGAAGTTTCAAGGATGAGAATCTTCATTCTGTTAAGGGTCAGGAGGTTGGGACTATACCAATCTTATGAGGTTTCAAGGATGAGAATCTTCATTCTGTTAAGGGTCATGAGGTTGGGAGTATACCAATCTCTTGAGGTTTCAAGGATGAGAATCTTCATTCTGTTAAGGGTCAGGAGGTTGGGAGTATACCAATCTCTTCAGGTTTCAAGGATGAGAATCTTCATGCTGTTAAGGGTCAGGAGGTTGGGAGTATACCAATCTCTTGAGGTTTCAAGGATGAGAATCTTCATGCTTTTAAGGGTCAGGAGGTTGGGAGTATACCAATCTTCTGAGGTTTCAAGGATGAGAATCTTCATTCTGTTAAGGGTCAGGAAGTTGGGAGTATGCCAATCTTCTGAGGTTTCAAGGATGAGAATCTTCATTCTGTTAAGGGTCAGGAAGTTGGGAGTATACCAATCTTCTGAGGTTTCAAGGATGAGATTCTTCATTCTTGAGAGAAATAGATTTTTAGGAGCTTTAGTTGTCCGTTATTCTGTTGGTGGCTGTAACTTCCAACAGGTGATGAAGGAAATTTTTGATGATGATCGTAACTTCCAGCAGGTGATGAAGGAAATTTTGAACGACCGTTCGACTTGAAATGTAATTTGTTTTGGAGAATAAATCCTTGACAAATGTTGGGGAAATAAACCCATGACTGCTGGTCTGCTTAGAAAGGTGATAAACTTCTCGAGGACGCTTGAACTTCTTTTCAGAAAGATTTCGGAGAGGTTCATCACTGCCCCTAGTATCAGATGTTTGTAGTATTGCCAGGAAACTTGGACTGTTCGTAACCCTTTGAAGAGATTGACGTTTAAATGCCCCAAGTGATGGTGAGGGAGACTTGCCTCAGGTTAACCTGCAATTGAGATATTTCTTGAAATCTTGACTGGGCTGCCCCAGGTTTACTGAACTTTGAAAGATTTGCTAAAATCTTGACTGGACTGCCCCAGATTTACTGGACAATACCATACCAAGTCCCTTTTTTGTTGATAGGAGATCTTTGCAACGAGAGTGTCATCCCACTTGAAGTGATTTCATTCACTGAGAGAGCTTTCGTTTCTCCGAACATTCACCGTTGTGAATTTCTTTGCTGTCAAACAAATAAACATGTGCAAACAACGATATTCGAATAATGCAAAGTTTATGCTTGTCTTGAATTTTTTTTATAAAAAAATGCGTTTTTTAGCAGAAAACTTTTTATAAGAAAAATTTAGCTCAAGATTTAGAGCAAAGCCTTACAGGAGTCAGGATACCTTTTGTAACAGTATGCTTTCGAACTAACCCATGCTTCAATTAGGACTTTTAAAGGGTTGTAATGTGGCTTGGTTCACGGTTTAAGAAACAAAGGTTAAAGGCTCAAAGTATATTTGTACCCACCCTCTCTTCGTGATGTTCTTCAATCCTAAACTCAGTTAATTGTGCGTCGAACTCTATTCGAGTTTGGAACGACATTTTGGTGATGGTCCACACAAGTTGAATTTTATGGAAAGGCAGTCATTTTTGTAATATTTTTCATGTTGTTGAGGATTTATAATGACCTCTTTCTTTTGATTTGTTATCCCTAATTTTTTCCTGACTGTTCTGGTTTTCGAGATTACAGTCAGCGGGATGCCCCAACTTTTCTTAAGCCTCCTTTGTAGGTTTTAGCTCAGTGGGCTTTTCTCTTTTGAGAGATAATGACTGCCTATGAGATAAGGAACCATCACTGTCTTTTGGTTTCCAAAGGAATGTTTTTGATGTCATTCGTTGTATTACGAACTGAGAGTTTGTGACTTCAATGCGTATCTTTTGAATTAACTGAGAGACTACCCTGCCCCAGGTTTAATCAAAGGTTTCAATTTTGTATTTAAAACAGAAAACTCCTACTTCTTTGGCTCGAAGGGGGGTTGACTAGGGATTATCTTCCTTATAACTCCAGTGTTTAGGGTTTGAAAGAAATGCATGTACATCGTCAGCAAGGTCTGTCCAAAAGCATACTATATGAGATTATGGTATTGTTTCGTCATCCTCCCTCTAAAGACTTTGTAACTTTTATCAAGAGTTAAATATTATAAAGAAAGTAGAAAGCATAGTTCAAGAATAGTGAAAACGAATGGATGAATTCAAGACAAATATATGCAATGCATTAATGAAACAGAGTTTGACATCAACAGATAATTGTTTGAATTACAACTTGAAAATTCAAATGAAACGAAAGTCTCTTAGTTCGAACTTTGTCAATTCAGGTGGAGAACCCTTAGCAGAAGATTTTCATCTCGCCATCCGGCATGAATTCCAGCACTCATTCGTCAATCAAGTCTTGGATCTTGTTTTTCAAAGCCCAACAGTCATCGGTGTCATGTCCAGGACTATGGGAGTGGTATACACAAAATACGTCGGGGTGATAGCTAGGAGTAGAGGTATTGGGCTTCCGAATAGGATCCTTTAAAGCAAGCAGATTGACCTCCAACAGGCGTTTCAGTATTAGAGATGATGGTATGTCAGTCTCAGAGAAATGTCTTCCAGACGTATTTTGCTTACGCCGATTACCCCGTTGACGCTGACGAGGTTGTTGCTGGGCTTGTGACCCTGAAGCAAGTTGGGGAGCCTTCCCCTTGTCTTCTTGTCTCAAAGGAGGTTGATTGATGACTTGATCTTCAACCCTAGTTGTTTTCCCCACTTGGTTATCTTGAAGCCGTTTGTTGACGAGAACCCTGAGCTCTTCTTGTCTTTGAGCTAGGTCTTGAATGAGAGCCATCTGGCCCACCAGTTGTCCCATCATCTGGATCTCCATTGTTGCCAACTCAATCTATAGTTCTTCCAACTGATCATTCCTGACACTGCCTGAATTTCCCAGGACCATGCCCCTTGTGAGGAGAGCTTTCACTTCTTCTTTCCCCTGGGACAGGTTCAAGAACATTTCCTGAAGCTGAGTGTTTTGATCCTGGATATCTTTGACAGTCCTCTCTAGAGCCATTTCTACTGAAATAAACAGTAGGAGAATAAGTAAACCTGAAAGGGAAAACCTGTCATGATGCAATGCATGATGCGTGGATGCATGTTTTCAAAAATCTCTCGGGGTAAACACAAGAAAATGTTAGAGGTTGAACTTTGATTAACATCTTTGACTGGAGAACTTTGTATCAGTGGATGTCTTTCCACGAGAATCAAGCTCAACATGTCAAGTGGGTCATAGCCCCCGATTCAAGTTGTTGCACTTGATCTTTGACGGCGTTTGTTTAGAGGAAAATGAATCCTATTGCTCTTTGGTAGATGTCTGGTTCAACGTGCCCCTACATCAAAAGACCCTCAAGATCCTTGAAATGGTTATTGAAAATGCTATGGTATGATATTACGATGTTATGTACATGTATGCAAAAGTAAACAAGTGCATATACAGGTAATCATATTCACACAAAGCAAACAAGTCCGTAGGTTTAGGCTTGCATGGGATTTGTAGGTAAGTACCCTCTTGAAGTTTAGTTGGCTCAAACCTGTCCTAAAATAGAAACCGGGTTCTAAGGAGCTCAATATCACTGGATTATTTTATGTGTTCATGGTTTCAGTTTAGCCACTTTACTGGCGACCGAAATATTCCAAGAAAACAATCCTCAATGAGTGTAGTATCGAGTATCTACCAACTTCGGACTGCACCAAAGTCGGTCATCTCACTACCCCTAATAAGGCCAAGATGGTCAAGTAAGGTTCTAAGAGTTCATTAGTGCTTCACGACATCACTCAGCGGCCCCGTATTCTCTTTGATTAACTCAAAGGCTACCGGTACCCACAAATATGTCACAATAACGTAGCTACTTCTTCAACCATGTCGGTATACCCCGCACAGTTCCCTCACAGTTTATTGCTACTTACCTAAAAGGTGCCCCTAAATCCGGGTGTAGGATTTAAAACAAACCCAGACAAGGAACCCAAAAAAGTAAAGCAATCAAACCAATCAAAGTAAGCATGTAAAGGTGATCTAAAACCCTAAGGTAACCCCACTTTTAGAATCTTCCCCAGCAGAGTCGCCAGTTCTGTGATACGGTGGGAGAACTGACTTAAATTTTGTGTTTGTTTTTGCACTTGTTCGGTTTAGCAAGAGTCGCCACCGACTTTTTATTTTATCCTAAGGAAAGGCCAAAAAGCATAGGAGAGACCTTTGAGATGTTTTCTTGGGTTCGGGGGGTAGATTATGAAAAGGGAAGGTGCTAGCACCCTTTTCATCCATGGTTATCCATGGGCTCTTAGTTACTTGTTTTAGATCACTTGCCTTTACTTTTCACTTGTTTGAAATGGTGCTTGGTGTGTGTGGTTTTGAAAATGTTTTGAAAAAGATGCCTTGTATAGACAACCTTTGTAATGATTCTTGTTTGAATATATACAAAGGTGTGTGTCCTTTTGAAAAGATAATTCAATGTTTTGAAAGTTGTTTTTGAAGTTGTGTTGTGGAGTGTGTTTTGAAAAATAGCAAGGATGTTTTTTTGCAAGCTTGATCAAGTAACTAAGAGCTATCTACCCTATTTTACTCAAAGACCTTTCTTATGTTTTTAACCCTTTTAACAGTGTTGTTTCACCATTGTATTTGGTGAACAACCTTATGTTAGGATGTTAACGGGACAGGCGCGGGTCATCGTATAGACCATGATAGCAATAGTGTTAAGTATCTTTGGCAATTTTCTTTAGGGACTTGATCATTTTGTTTAGGCAACTTAGATAGCGCCATCGAGGGACTATGATCTTTTTGTTTGTTTTTGTTTTGCCAAAGTACTCAACATGTAACCATGGCCCATTTTTTGAAGGCAACAAGTGGATTGTAACCCTAGGGGTGCAAGTGTGCATTGTGTTTGGTTTTCATGCATGTTATCTTGGATTAGGTCAAGCTAGTTGTTGATTTTATTTGCATACAAACTCTAGATCTAACATGGCATAATTGAAAGCTTTTAAATGTGCGAGAATTTAAATGCTACACTATTACAACATGATATAGGGAGGGGGTACAAATTTGAATTGGGAGTATTTGACAAGAAAATAAATTCTAAGTTATTACAATCATATCGAATGTACAAGATACAATATTTAAATATACAATAATTGAAATAAATATAATAAATAAATATAAATAAAATGTATTATGCCAAAATGTTTTTAGTATGTAAAAAGTAATTTTTCAAAGTGAAAAGTAAAATAAAGAAGATCAATTTTAATTATTTTTCCTATTTAGGGCAAGAAACCCTAATTCTTAATAAGTAAAAAATTATTTATTAATTATGTGCAATAATATACTAATTTATACAAAAAATAAAAGTATATTATAAAAATGATATTTTTAGTCCAAAATAATAATAAAAATCAAAATGTAATATTTTTGTATTTTTGACCTAATTATTTAATAAGATAAAATATATAAGTATATATATATATATATATATATATATATATATATATATATATATATATATATATATATATATATATATATATATATATATATATATATATATATATATATATATATATATATATATATATATATATATATATATATATATATATATATATATATATATATATATATATATATATATATATATATATATATATATATATATATATATATATATATATATATATATATATATATATATATATATATATATATATATATATATATATATATATATATATATATATATATATATATATATATATATATATATATATATATATATATATATATATATATATATATATATATATATATATATATATATATATATATATATATATATATATATATATAATAAATATGTATAAAACAAGATAAAATATTTACAAAAATAAAATATATTCAAGAAAATATTTTAATGTGAACAAAATTAAGAAATAAAAAAATAAAAGTATTATTTGCATCATTTTTAAATTTAAACAAAATAATATAAAAACATATAAAATGTTTTAATGCTAGTAATAATAAAAATAAATACCAAATAAATGTAAAAAATTATAAAAATATTTTTGGATCATTTTTTATATTTGAAAATAAAATATTAAAGTCAAAAAAGAAAACAAAAAATTTTGGGGTACAACAAATGGCATCAAAGATGTCCTTCCAAATCAGAAGATGGTGATGGTTTCGCATAATCATTAAAATCGGCAATCATTATCTCTCAAAATAAAAGCCCACTAACTTAAAACCTATGAAGGAGACTTAAGAAAAAATAGGGCATCCCGCTGACTATAATCACAAAATCAACAGTTCAGGAAAAATAAGGGATAACGAAAAGAAAAAAAAAGAGGTTACTATAATTCCTCGACAAAAAAAAAATTACAAAATGACTGCCTCTTCCAAATAAACTTTCAGTATCCGAACCATCATCGAAATATCAAGGAAAAGATGCCAGACTCAATTGGGATATGAACGCACATGTTGTACCCCAAAATTTTCCCTCTCACTTGTCAAGAATTTTCTCACAAGATCCCCTTGACTCAAGACTGCATTAGGGTTTGGTCAGCTCAAGACACCTCCTTATGCACTGATGACCAAAATTAGGGTTTGAGTTTGCACAAGGACATTTGAACTTTCAATGCCTAATATGACTCTCATGGGTCATTATTGACCCCCAAGATTACTCATGCCAAGTTTTAAGCCTTGGATCACATTTTTACTCAGTTAATTGAATAGTTAATCTAAAAATCAGTTGTATTGGGGAAAAAGTCAACTATGGCCAATTTAAAGTCAAACTTCATAATTTTTTATCCACATCAACATTTTAGACTCATATGTATCATTTGATCAAGTTTGGACCATAATTCCTCAAGAGATTTGATCAAATCCCCAAAAGGGCAAAATGGTTAAAATTAGGGTTTTTACTAGGAAAGGGCAATTTCTGGTTTTTGACCTAGAAAATGGTCAATTGGTTTAAGGAATGATCTCAAGAGTCCAATTTCATCATTTTGACCTAAGGACATAGTTTCAAACATTGCAAGCCCATTGGATTGACAGATGAATTTTGTAGTCAACTGATCAAAACTCAACAGTATACTGAAAAGTCAAACTTTGACTTTTTGGTCAAATTCAAGTACCAAAGATCACAATTCATCAAAACATGTCAAAATATGAAACTTATTCATCAAGAAATCAAAAAGTCAATATTTCATTTTGAAAAGTCAAAATTTCTAAACTTAGAAAATTTTCTAAGTGTTGAAAACTCATGTTTTTTCATAACTTTGAGCCAAATTTTCACCACGATGCAAGATGATTCAAAAGAAACTTCAAACATGAAAAATTTAGATCTCCATGAAATATACAACTTTTCTTCACACAACTTCTTCCAAAAGTGCTTGTATCTCAAGTTATAATTTCAAGAACATAGGGTCATGAAACTAAACACTTAGTGAAATTTTGCCCTAATTTGGTCAGGATTTTGACTCAACTTCATGACACTTTTTCATATAGTTCCAAGGGGAATATTCAAAATCAATTCAAAGATGGATTGTATATCACATTTCAAGCTTTCCAAAATGTCCAATAACTCCTTGAGATCATTCTTGAGTAGGGAGAATCGAAGAGATGAAGTTGGTGCTTTGTCACTTGAGTTACAAGGCATTTTGTGATGAACAAGAATTCAATTTCAAACTTATGCTGCACAATCTTGTTTTGCAGGCTTCTAAAACTCAAGATCTCTCCATAGTCAGAAGATTACACTTGCTTTTGAGCTATTATCCAAGTGTTCCAAGCATTGTCCAAGCCAATTTGCCATTTTAGGAAGAAAGTTACCATTCCATTCTTGAAAAGTTGCTTTAATCACAAAGTAAACTTGTCTTGAGCTTCTAACTTGTTCTTTCTGCACACACAACCCCTATAAACCAAAAGCAAGGTGTCCAAGGCCTGAAGAAGCTCAGGACATGCTTGTACAATATTTGAGATTTGTCATTTCACTTTTCTTCAAAAGCAAGTTATAGAGCCATAACCCTATAACTCAGAAGCCTGGAGTGATTTTATGCTGAAATCTTTTCCATGCATATTAACAAGTCAATTGCAACAAAACATACGTTTTTTACAAGCCCTAAAATACTCCCAAGCACCCTGCTGCACAGAACTGCCCAAACTTGATAGTTTTGAGCAAAAACTCATTATCTTCATTTTCACTCGTGCGTTTTGAAAACTAATCATCCAAACACCTTCCATACATCATATCAAAGTTATGCAGACCCTCATTTCCTAACTCTAACCCCTCCATCATCATCCACGATTTTCAAAACTGAAGCTTGCAACTTGACTTGAGTAGGGAGTTCCAGCCATCCTCAAAGCAAAGTAGGAGTTGGAACACATTCAAGGAGGTCCAGGCAAGCTATAGAAATCATCAGGCCATCACAAAGGTTACTCAAACTCCATACACGACTCCAGCTGCAAGAGGTAAGTTTTCAAACTTCTATCTCTTCATACAGGCATCATTTGAGTTTGGTTTGTGAAGATAAAATGTAGATACCATTGCCACGAAGTTGTACATATCCATATCTTACATTTATATGGCCTGAGCTTAGAGAATTTTAAGGTTGAAGTTTTCTGAAATTTTTAGGTTTCGAATTAGGACTAGAAAAATTCTCATTCATCTTTGATTGTTAGCTTAAGTTGTTTATATGTTTGGACTCGTGGGAAAAAAATGCCACAACTTTCATGTTTGTTGAGAGATGAAGAAGATACAGGTCCTTTGGTTGGAGGTTGAAGATGAAGTCTTCAGAACACGTTTTGCCTTACATATTTATTCTTTCATTTGTATTAACGGATGTACAGCCCCCCCAGTGGTAAGGCAACACGCGTTATTGGTAGAGGTCATGGGTTCGAACCTCAACGCTGCCTTTTTTGCATTTGTTTTACATTTTTTTGGTCATTTTCTCAGCAAATAGGCACTGGGCCTTTTGGGCTTAGTTTTTGTTTTGTTTTTTGCTTACTAACCCCCTACAGGCTTTTGACAACCCTGACCCAATTTTATTTTATTTCTTCATTTTTTATTTTTTATATATTTTCTCAAATATATTTTCTAAATACTAAAAAATAATAAAAATGCAAAAAATGATATTTTATATTTTGATTTATTTTATTTTATTTTTCCATAAATAAAAATATTTTTCATTTTTCATACTTTATTTATTTATTTAAGTAAATCTTATAAACTTAATTAATGTTGTATTATTTATTTATTTTTCTTCACACCATTTAAAATATATTATTTTAATACCAAAAAGACTAAAAAATATTTTATAATGCTATAAACATTTTCAAGATAAAAAATGCCAAAAAATAATACTTTTCTTAAACTTATTTTCTTTTGATTAATAGAATTAGGGTTTTCATCTAAAATCTTTTCTCAACAATTTCAAACTTAATAAATTATTTTCTTTATTTTATTAGGTTAAGGTAAAATTCCTTTTCATAAAACATCAAACAAAATATCCATTTTTCTTCACATTTATCTTCTTGTATATTTAATTTATCTTGTGCATTATTTATTTCAATTCTTGTGTAAATTTAATTTGGTTGTAATAGACTAATTAGGATTTAATTTCTTGTAATCCACATTTGTAATTTGTACACCCCCTCCCACAAATATTGTAATAGCGTAGTAATTTTAAATTCCGCAATCTATCGCTTTATATACAATTGCTAGTAATTAGGATTTGTATGGAAAGACTTAAAACCAATAAATAGCGAACCCTAATTCAAGACTAAACCAAACATGAAAACAATAAATTTGCACACAAGCATCCTTAGGGTAAAATCCACTTGGTTGCCTTATAAATGGTCATATTACGCATGTGAGGTATCTTAGAAAAAACAAGCAAATATGAGATCATAGTCCCTCGATGACGCTATCTAAGTTGCCTTAAAAATGATCTTAGTCCCTCAAAAAGAATGCTAAGATACTTTGCAATATTTCTAATTATGGTTATACGATGACCCATACCCGTCCCGTTTACATCCAAAGATAAGGTTGCTTACCAAATCAATGGTAAGACAACAATGTCAAAGGAAAAGAAAATGAACAAGAAAGACATTTGAGTAGGTAGATTGCTCATAATTACTTGCTCTATTTCAAAATAAACATCCTTGCTATTTTTAAAAACAAACACACACACTTTCAAACATCTTACAAACATTGAAAACATTTTCAAAAGATCAAACATCTTTGTATACATTCTTACGAACAAGAATCATTACAAAGATTGCCTAAACAATGGTCTCTTTACAAAATACTTTCAAAAACCATACAAAGCACAATTTCAAACAAAAGCAAGTGATCTAGCAAGTAACTAAGAGCCCATGGAAAACCATGGATGAAAAGGGTGTTAATACCTTCCCTTTTCATAATCTACCCCCCGGACTCAAGACATAATCTCAAATGTCTTTCATGTGCTTTTTCACCTTTCCTTTTGGATAAAAGAAAATTCGGTGACGACTCTTGCTAACCGCAACATTTGCAATCAAACGCAAAACACTCAAGTCAGTTCTCCCACCGTATCACATCATAATTAACTGAGCATAGGATCGAAGAACATCACGAAGAACGGGTGGGTACAAATAAACTTTGAGCCTTTACCCTTTGTTTCCTAAACCATGAACCATGCCAAGTTATAACCCTTAAAAGTCCTAGCCAAAGCATGAGTTAGTTTGAAAGCATACTGTTATCATGACTCCAGTAGGGTTCGCTATAAATCCTGAGTTGACATCACACTTTTACAAAAAAAATTGGTTTTACTAAAAAATGAATTTTCAAACTTCAAGACAGACATAAGCTTTGCATTCTTAAAATACCATTATTTGCATATGACTATTTGTTCAACAGCAGAGAAATTCGCACGACAGATATTCGACGAACAGAAATCTTCTCAGTGGATAGAATCACCTCATATGGAAAGACATTCCAATGATAGGCCATTCATAATCAAGGGGCATAGCATGGTGTCTAGCTGATTTGAGGCAGTCAAGTCAAGGTTCAAGGAATCTCTCAAAAATGCCAAATAGCCAGGGGCAGAACTCCATCTGAATCACATGGGGCATTCGTCATGAATTCCAGCAACGAATCCTATACGATCAAACAAACACCTTCTGGCAGTGCGACAACACTTACTACTAAGGACAGTGACAATTCTCCGCACCCGGTGAATATGGACATAATCAGAAAAGACTACGCATGAAAAAGACCCGCTAGGTTGATAGGCCTAGGCAAAAATAAGGGCATCACGACAAACCAAAAAGAGTTTGAGCAAAAATTAGGGATATATATACAAAATTATGCACCCATCAAGTCGAAAACCTGAAAAGGTGGCTTGGGCAAAAAAGGGTATCCCGGTGGACTGAAAACCCAAAAGGGCGGTCAAGGCAAAGATTAGGGATTAAAGCGTACAACTATGTCCCGTCATCTTGTCACTTGTCTATCAGTAGAAGACTTGTTATCCTGATCAGCATTTACCAAGAACCTCATGAGTAGGGATGACAATCAAATCATCCATAAAGTCTCCACAGGTACTTTCTCCGGCAGGTACAGGGGCAGATATATTCTGAGACGAAGTCACCACTACATATGACCCCGTGACACTTATGTTCCCCACAAAGTAGAAACAACCAAAGTTTTGACCTCTTCTTCCCCAAGCAGGAATTACTTCCTCCAGCCAAGTTCCTTCAGAGAGTTGAAATTTGTGTTCCCTAGCCGAGCTTTATAACCTTAAACAGTTTATAAAACCTCCTCCCAATTAGAGTTTATTTCTCATACTACAGAAGTTCATTCCCCGACATATTTTATTTCTCTACATCGGTAAAATATTCTAATAAAGCATCTCCCTCCACATATTTATTCTCAAGCAGAGTCAATCCCCGACAGAACATCCTCAAACAGAAAGAGGAAATCCCCGGAAAATAATATCCATTCATCATCCCCAACGAAAATGAAGGATTCAGCTTCTCAATACTCTCTAGCAGTAGTCCGGGATTTATTTCCCTAGACTGGGAAATAACGCAACAACATCCCATATTCATACATCATGGCATGCGCATACACATCACATACAACATAACCTCATTTATTTTGAGAACATCACCACAATGCATTTCATCCATCATGACATTGAATATGACTAACACTTTGCCTTTTTCAGGGAAAAGATCAAATCAACAAACATCGTTTACTACTCATGTGACCTGGTAGTCTTCTCAAAAGCTACGTCTAACGAAGGGTGATTTCAGGATTTTCCTCAGAAAGATGTCCTCACAAGACCTTCCCTGGTTCAGTCAGATCGACACTAATATCTCTCTGATTCCTATTCAAGTTGAAGATATTCTAAGACTTTTGTCTAGTTCAGTTGAATCGATCCTAAGACTCTTCTAATTTCCATTCCAGTTAAAGTTAATTAAATACCTTCTCCGGTTCAGTCAGATCGACACTAAGATCTCTCTGATTCCTATTCCAGTTGAAGATATTCCAAGACTTTTGTCTGGTTCAGTTGAATCGATCCTAAGATTCTTCTGATTTCCATTCCAGTCAAAGTTAATTCAAGACCTTCTCTGGTTCAGTCAGATCGACACTAAGATCTCTCTGATTCTTATTCTAGTTTAAGATATTCCAAGACTTTTGTCTGGTTCAGTTGAATCGATCCTAAGATTCTTCTGATTTTCATTCCAGTCAAAGTTAATTAAAGACCTTCTCTGGTTCAGTCAGATCGACACTAAGATATCACTGATTCTTACTCCAGTTGAAGATATTCCAAGACTTTTGTCTGGTTCAGTTGAATCGATCCTAATATTCTTCTGATTTCCATTCCAGTCAAAGTTAATTCAAGACCTTCTCTGGTTCAGTCAAATCGACACTAAGATCTCTCTGATTCCTATTCTAGTTGAAGATATTCCAAGAATTTTGTCTGGTTCAGTTGAATCGATCCTAAGATTTTTCTGATTTCCATTCCAGTCAAAGTTAATTAAAGACCTTCTCTGGTTCAGTCAGATAGACACTAAGATCTCTATGATTCTTGTTCCAGTTGAAGATATTCCAAGACTTTTGTCAGGTTTAGTTGAATCGATCCTAGGATTCTTCTGATTTCCATTCCAGACAAAGTTAATTCAAGACCTTCTCTGGTTCAGCCAGATCGACACTAAGATCTCTCTGATTCCTATTCCAGTTGAAGATATTCAAAGACTTTTGTCTGGTTCAGTTGAATCGATCCTAAGATTCTTATGATTTCCATTCCAGTCAAAGTTAATTCAAGACCTTCTCTGGTTCAGTCAGATTGACACTAAGATCTCTCTGATTCCTATTCCAATTGAAGATATTCTAAGACTTTTGTATGATTTAGTTGAATCAATCCTAAGATTCTTATGATTTCCATTCCAGTCAAAGTTAATTCAAGACCTTCTCTGGTTCAGTCAAATCGACACTAAGATCTCTCTGATTCCTATTCCAGTTGAAGATATTCCAAGACTTTTGTCTGGTTCAGTTGAATCAATCCTAAGATTTTTCTGATTTCCATTCCAGTCAAAGTTAATCCAAGACCTTTTTCTGGTTCAGTTAAATCGACACTTAGATTTTTCTGATTCTTATCCAATCAATGTTAGTTCAAGACCTTCTCTAGTTAAGTCATATCGACACTAAGATCTCTCTGATTTCTATTCCAGTTGAAGATGATCCAAGACTTTTTTCTGGTTCAGTTAAATCGACACTATGATTTTTGTGATTCTTATCCAGTCAAAGTTAATTCAAGATTTTCCTCTGGTTCAGTTAGATCGATACTAAGTTCTCTCTGATTCCTATTCCAGTTGAAGATAATCCAAGACCTTTTTCTGGTTCAGTTAAATCATCACTAAGATTTTTCTGATTCTTATCCAGTCAAAGATAAACCAAGACCTCTGCTGGTTCAGTTCGAATCGACCATTGATTTGTTACTGATTCTTTTCCAGTAGACCTTTTCTGGTTCAGTTAAATCGACATTATGATTTTTCTGATTCTTATCCAGTCAAAGATAAATCAAGACCTCTACTGGTTCAGTTTAAATCGACCATTGATTTGTCACTTATTCTTTTCCAGTAGATCCTTTCTTTGGTTCAGTTAACTCGACACTAAGATTTTTCTAATTTCTATTCCAGTTTGAGAAATTGCAAAGCCTAGAGTATGACCAGAAAACCGTTTAATCTCATTTCCCTAGTAAGTCGATGTGAAGCCCGGAATTCGACCAAATAGCAGTCATCCTTATCATCCTCAACAAGTCATTGTGAAGCCTGGATCTTGACCAGATAGCAGTTCACTTCCGTCTCTTTAGTGAAGGGATGACTCCCCAGTAGATTAATGGCAAATCGAAGCTCCTAGACTCTATTCCCCTAAAAAACATTCCCCAGCGGACTCCTCCTCGAACAGTAGGAATAAGAATCCCCACAAAGAGACTTCTTATGAAGTCAACATCTATTTTGGATGGTATTTTTAAGCCCATCTCTGACGACTCTGCATCATATTCCTTGGATGGCATCTTTAAGCCCATATCTGACAATCTTCTGTCATCTTTTCCAAATGGCATCTGTAAGCCCATTCCAAATATTATTCACCAACAGTCTCACTTCGGGCGAGTGCAAATTTCTGGGCACTCTAGTGTTCAATCATCTTCCACCTTCGGATCATGAAAGGAAAACAAGCCAATCTAAATCTTCAGGTTTAAGAAGATTGAATAGGGGCAGTTGTTGTACCCCAAAATTTTCCCTCCAATTTTCACACAAGACATACTCCTAGAGGTTCTAAATTGCCCCAGGTTGACCAAGATTTGACCAGACAATTTTCCTCCTAAGGCAACGAGCCCCCAACTAGGGTTTCAATTTTCATCAAGATGGCTGAGCTCCAAGGATCCAAAATGTTCTCCATTTTCCTAATATGCCCTCAAGATCATCCATGCCAAGTTTCATGCCTTGCTCAACGAGTTTGCTCAGTCAATTGCTCAAGTATTGGAAAATCAACTGTGCTAGGTCAAAAGTCAACTGTGGCCTATGTACAATCAAACTTCAAGATTTTTAGTCAACATAAAAATTTTGAAGTGATATCCATCATTTGATCAAGGGTTGATCATGTTTCCTCAAGAAATGCTCCTAACCCATCAGAAGTCAAAAATGGCAAAGTAGGGTTTCTATAGGAAAAGTCAACTGAATTTTGACCAGACATAACTTTCACATACTTCATCCATTTCCCCCCCAACCAAATCTCATATTGAATATAATCTCATTCCCTATAACTTCTCTTCATCCCTCAATTCCAAGAAATGCACCATTTGAAAGATACACGCTAATACATTACAGGTCATTTTTCAGAAAGTCAACCAAAGCCACTTTTTTCCAAGACCTTTTACATCAAGATGAATTATTCAAATGAAACATTGAACAAAATAAGGGTTGAAGTAGACATCTTGGGATTTCCAAAAAGTCCTAGATCATTATCATGAGATAAAAATTGAGAAAGTTATGGCTTGCCCAAGTTGGAAAAATTTGGGAATTTTCAAGAATTGTGCATTAAGCAAACTTGAAGTTTTAGGTCAATGGCTTAATTTATTGGACTTCAAACATCTTCCTAAGCCTATAGAGGACCTCTAATTTCACTCTTTCCTTGATTTTCCTTTTTATCTATTTTATTCATATTTATTTTGTTTTTATTTACATAAATACAAGATAAATCATATAAAATAGCAAATGATTGGATCATGACCATTGGGCTTTTTTGTTGATTAAGTTTCAGGCCCACAAATTTCATGCAAGCAATGTCCACATTTATTCAAATTCAAAAAGGACAAGATTCCATGTCTTTGGCAAAGTTACAAAACATCATTCATGGCTTTTAAAAACACATGTTTATGGTTGTTATTACCTTTGTTCTCTTGTCTCCTCTCTCCTCTCTATATAAAGGACACATTAGCAAGCTTCAACACACATGAGATACAGGCTGGAAAAGCTCTAAAAATTTTGCAAAAATGATCAAAGTTGTAAAAATTTATATTTTAGGTTCCAGCCTTTCTCAGTCCAAACAAAAGATCCAAATACATTCCTGGAGGCTCCCTGAAACTTTTACAATCATTACCAAGCCCTGAAACATCACAAAACGCCTCAGTAAGCTCTATTTTTATATTTTCAAACTTATTTCATGCAGATTCGGTGCTCCTCGTAGCTAGATGTGCATTATATACTATCAGACATGTCCATCAAATTTCCATCTGATCAGATCTAGCGCACTCCATCCGTGGGCTCACCATGTGCCCTCAAGACCAATCCACATTGGATCCAGAAGCAAATCTAGGCCTCTCCCTTCATGGACCAGCGAATTCAACAATCACACCCCCACTTTTTTTACTATCTCAAGCCCATCTAGTTTTTTTTAAATGTTTTAATTTCTTTTATCTTCTTTACTTAATTAAGCAAATAATAAAAAAACTCACAAAAAAATTAGGCTTAGACTTTTTTTATTAAAATAATGAAATGCTTTAATTAATTAATTAATTAAATTTTAACTACTTTCTTATTTTAAAATGAACTAGAATTTAGGATTTAATTTATGTTTCAAATGTTTTCTTAATAAAAATGAAAAAAAATATTAGAATTAGATTAATTTCATTCAATATTTATTTTCTTAAATTAAATTTAGATTTAGTTTAATTATTTTTCTTGAAATAAATAAAGATAAAACCAAAAAGATTTTTCTTGTTTACTTAGAATTTTTCTTAGGATTTTTAGACGTAATATTTATTTCGCGCGTTATTTTTATTCTCGCATTTTATATAAATAATGTAATTGATTATGGGATGTAATAGTTTAGATTTAAAATTTTGCATTTTATTTTCTTGCACTTTTTTATGTAATTGTCCCGAAGCATTGTAATAGCCTAGGATTTAAATTTTCACACTTTAAATTTCTGTAAATATTAACTGTTAGTAACTAGGCGTGCATGATAAGACTGAAAATTAAAACGTTAGCAAACTTAATAATGCAAGATAAATAACTGAATCTCAACACACTTGCACATGTGCACCTCTAAGGTATCTCCCACTTTGGTTGCCTTTAAATAAAACAGTCATGAGGCAGGAACGCTTTAGTAAAGACCCATAAATCAAAAAAGATCATAGTCCCTCGATGACCCTACAGTTGCCTTTCAGTAAATGATCTAGTCCCTAAAATAAAATTGCTAAAGCGTCTCCACAAGTTGCCTTCGTGATTGTAAAACGTCCCTTCGATTGTCCCTCAACATCCGATGATAGGGCTACCTACTCATTAATAGTAGGATAGCACTATCTAAAGGAATGGAGGAAAAGAAAACCCTTTTTTGAGAAGGTAGATTGTTCTTAAGTACTTGCTCAAACCTGAAATTTTCACACTTACACACTTTCAAAAATCTTTTCAAAAATGCTTTATCACACTCTTGAGGACTGATACAAGAGTTACCATAAAACAAACAAAAATCTTTAAAAACACACAAACACAAACAGTTTTCAAAAAATGAGCAAGTACCTAAGAGCCCGTGGAAAACCACGGATGGAAAGGGTGCTAACACCTTCCCTTTCCATAATCAGCTACCGATAATTGCCTTGTTTTAGTTCCATATATTTGATCTCATTCTTTCCACGAACGTCCTCTGGGTAATACGTCAGCAAGAATTCTCTATGAAACACAACCCAAGTAATAGCCTCTTCGGTGCCTTCCAGTCTCTAGCGAGTAGCAATCCACCAGTCATCAGCCTCTCGTGCCAGCATATGCGTACCAAAATGCACTTTCTGTGCATCAAAACAGTCCATAACTCGAAATATCCTCTCAATATCCTTGAGCCACTCATATGATCCTTCAAGATCATGTTTCCCTTTAAATTTAGGTGGATGATTCCTCTGGAAAGTTTCCAAAGCACGAGCCTCATCATTCCCACCAGCGTTAGGCTAATTCTGCATTGCCCGAGCCAACGCCTGCAACGCAACAGCAAGTTCACCATTGCCTCTTCCCGTCATTTCTCTGCTTCATATCACAACATCAAACAATAATTAGACAGTTAAACATCGATAATATTCCACCATCTCACTACACTAATGATCAACAACCTGGCCGGACGAATCGACTTACTCTGATACCAATTGTAACACCCTATTTCCCCATCAGTAATTTACATGATAATCAAAGTAAATTAATTTCTAAATATAATCAATCAATAGGATGTCACTGTTGTACCCCAAAATTTGCCCTCTCATTGTTTCCCAAGATCTTTCTCTTACATGGTGATTATAAGCATTTGATTAAAGGAAAAAAATTGGAGATAAACAAGGAGTCTTCGATGGACATTTTGATAAAGTGTTTCGAATGGCATGTTAAAAGGCCTTTCGATTGGTATTTGGACAGGATTTTATTGAACACCTAACTTCCTCCAAGCTTGCTTCAAATTTCCAAGCTTTGATTGAAGCCTTGTCTTGTTGCTTTCTTAATGCATACAAGCTTCGACTGGGCATGTATTTCCTTGGAAATAGCTTCCTTCGATTCAAAAAGGAAGGGCTTCATGTTGGTGCTCCTTCAATTGAAACCTTTGGCTTTACATGCTGGCTTGATTTACAATGAAATGGCTACCTGCATGCAAGCTTAATTCATGTTTTGTTTCAGCATTTGTTTTCTTTGGAGTAGGCTTGATTCCTGCTTCGACAAGGCAAATACTCCATTTGTGCGTGCCTTCAACGCACAAAGTAAGAAAACCCTACAAGTGTGTTTCGACTCACAAATGCAATGGCTACTTGCATGCAAGTTGGATCCCTACTTCGATTGGGCATTTGTTCTCCTTGTAGAAAGCTTGTTTCTTGCTTCTACTAGGCTAATTAACCCTCTGGGAGTGCCTTCAGCGCACAAAGCAAGAACCTCTCCAAACTGGCCTTCGATTCACAAATCTCCCACTGGGCAAAAGACCCCTCAGCATGTCACCAACACACGTATGCCTCTTCAGCTTACCTTCAGCACACAAGGCCAAGACTCCTTCAGGGTTGCCTTTGATCCACCAGCAAAAAAGCTTCTTTTGATGCGCCAGTCAAAAAAGTTACCTTCGACCACAAGGCATTGGCCACCTTTATGCCAACTTCGCTTAGGCAATGACCTCATTTACGCCTACATTGACTTTCTTTATGCTAGCATACACAAAGCATAGTGTTGTATTCCAAAATTTTCCCTCCCATTTTCATACAAGACATAATCCTAGAGATTCTCAATTTCCCTAGGTTGACCAAGATTTGACCAGACAATTTTCCAAAAAGTCCAAGATCATTATCATGAGATGAAAATTGAGCAAGTTATGGCTTAACCAAGTTGGGAAAATTTGGGAATTTACAAGAATTATGCACATTTGCACATGTGCACCTCTAAGGTATCTCTCACTTTGGTTGCCTTTAAATAAAACAGTCATGGCCCTACAGTTGCCTTTTGGTAAATGATCTAGTCCCTAAAAGAAAATTGCTAAAGCGTCTCCACAAGTTGCCTTCGTGATTGTAAAACGTCCCTTCGATTGTCCCTCAATATTCGATGATAGGGCTACCTACTCACTAATAGTAGGATATCACTATCTAAAGGGTAGGAGGAAAAGAACACCCCTTTTCGAGTAGGTAGATGACTCTTAAGTACTTGCTCAAACCTGAAACTTTCACACTTATACACTTTCAAAAAATTATTTTTAAAAACGCTTTATCACACTCTTGAGGACTGATATAAGAGTTACCATAAAGCAAATAAAATCTTTCAAAACACACAAACACAAACAGGTTTCAAAAATGAGCAAGTACCTAAGAGCCCGTGGAAAACCACAGATGGAAAGGGTGCTAACACCTTCCTTTTCCATAATCAGCCCCCCTTACTCAAAAAATCTCAAAAAAGTTCTTTTTCTGTTCTTTTCACCCTTTCCTTTGTTGGATAAAAGAAAAGTCGGTGGCGACTCTTGCTTACCGCAACATTTGCAAACACAAACGCAAAACCAGTATTAAGCAGTCAGTTCTGCCACCGTATCACACATAGGTTTCCTTTGTGCCAGTTTCGACTGGGTGCTGACCCCTTGTGAAACAATTGCACACACTTCAACACACCAAAGGCCCATTCAAAGGGTACACCAAAAGGACCATCTAAAGATCCATTCGAAGGAAGTAATACTAGAGCCAGTTGAAGGATACACAAGAATTACATTTGAAGAAGCATGCAGAAGGCCCATTCGAAGGCTACACGAGAGGTCCAGTCGAAAAAGGCAACTTGATCCCAATCGAAGGCTACACAAGTGGTCCAGTCGAAAGAGGGAACTTGAGGCCAATCGAAGAGCAACACTAGAGGGCATTCGATGGAGCCAAAATGTCCACATACATTCAAATTTCAAAAAAGGATAAGATCGCATGTTTTTGGCCAACATTACAAAACTTCATTCATGGCCTTGAAAACATTTTTTTATGGAAGTTTAAACTATTGTCTTCTTGTCCCCTCCCTTCTACTCTATATAAGTAGAGTTCTTACAAGCAAAATGGACAATTACACACACATTGTAGATACGCTGCCCCATAAACCTGCCAAAGTTATCAAAATTTTCATAAGTGATCCAAATCAAAGCAACCCTTAAACAAAGGTATCAACGTCCAAAAGCCAAATCAAAGCAATCCTCAAACAAGGGTACCCACACACATCATCACATATTCATCCATCAATCATTTGTAAGAATTGGTAAAAAGATCAACCTCTACATTTGCATGATACATCAACGTTTGTAGTTTCATTCATTTTGTTGTTCAAGACTAAAGACCTGGGTTCGACCCCAGGTCTGCCTTTGTTTTTCTTCTAACACTTATTGCAGATCCAACATAAATAAGGTCAGTGTGTACAGAATCGAAGGACCTGGGCTTGGCATCCAGGTCATGCTTTTCGTTTTGGCTAACATACCATTGCAGATTTAGTTCCCTCACAGCATCCACCCCTGGATCGAAATACAATCATCTCTCCCTGTGTCGAATGACAAATATCCTTCCTTGGATTGAAGGCTACCCTTTTTTCCTCTGGGTCTAAAGCCGCCTTCCTCTGGATCGAAGGCGACTTTCTTCCTCTGAATTGAAGCCATGAGTCTCCTTGGACCGAAGGATCCCCTCACTCCTTTAGATTTTATATTTGTTCCTTTTTGTTAATTCTTCATTGATCCTATTTATTTAAATTAATCTTAAATAAGAAATCACAAAAAATATTAAGATATTTTTTTTATTAATCAAATTAATTTATAAATAAATTAATTATTTAACCTCTTTCTTGAAATTAATACTAGATAGACATAGGTGATATTTTCTTAAAATAAAAAAACAAAACAAAAAGATTTTTCACCTTAGGACTTTTCAGACATCTTTTCTACTTCGCGCGCATTTACTTATTTTCATATTTCTCCATATTATTGTATTTTCCTACTGGATGTAATAGACCAAAACTAGGACATTTACTGCTTTATTCCCCTCATTCTTGTACAGTGTAAATCCCCTCCCAAAGCATTGTAATAGCGTAGGTTTAAAATTCCTGTATTTCAATATTCTGCAATATATAAACTGCTAGTAATTAGGCGTGTATGATAAGACTAATAATCAAACGCTAGCAAACTTAACAAAAAGACAAAAATAACTGAATTGAATCAATTGCACATATACACCTCTAGAGTACCCCACTTTAGTTTCCTTTAGAAATAAAACAGTCATGAGGCAGGAACGCTTTAACAAAGACCCGTAAATCAAAAAGATCATAGTCCCTCGATGACCCTACAATTACCTTCTCGGTAAATGATCTAGTCCCTAAACAAAATTGTTAAAGCGTCTCTACAAGTTGCTTTCGTGAGTGTAACGTCCCTTCGATGTCCCTAATACATCCAACGATAGGGCTACTACTCACTAATAGTAGGATAGCGTTGTCTAAAGGAAAGGAGGAAAAGAACGACCCTTTTCGAGTATAAAAGTAGATAGCTGTTAGAAGTTTGCTCAAAAACATTTTTTCACTTACACAAATACTACTTTTAAAAAACAATTTTCAAAAACATTTACTTTGTTAACACTCTTGAGGACTGATACAAGAGTTAAACGCAAATAAAATCTCTGCACTAAGGCATTTTCAAAACATTTTCAAACACACAAAGCACAAAGGTATTTTAAAATGAGCAAACCTCTAAGAGCCCGTAGATAACTACGAATGGAAAGGGTGCTAACACCTTTCCTTTCCATAACAGAAAAAGACCTTTTTCGAGATATTCTGAGTAAGGGGGGTAGATTATGGAAAAGGAAGGTGTTAGCACCCTTCCATCTATGGTTTTCCACGTGCTCTTATGTACTTGCTCATTTTTGAAAACAGTTTGTGTTTGTGTGTTTTAAAAGTTTTTATTTGATTTATGGTAACTCTTATATCAATCCTCAAGAGTGTGATAAAGCGTTTTTGAAAATAATTTTTTGAAAGTGTGTAAGTGTGAAAGTTTCAGGTTTGAGCAAGTAATTAAGAGTCATCTACCTACTCGAAAAAGGGTGTTCTTTTCCTCCTACCCTTTAGATAGTGCTATCCTACTATTAGTAAGTAGGTATCCCTATCGTCGAATGTTGAGGGACTATCGAAAGGGACACTATGGTCATTGAAGGCAACTTGTAAGGATATCTTAGCATTCGAAGGGACTTTCATCATATAGGCAACATCGAGGGACAAAATCATTTCTCATAGGCAACTCGAGGGACGTTAGGGACCATGATATTTTTGATGACTTTAGAATTGAGGGTCTTTTTGATGACATGACTATTATTTTCTTAGGCAACCAAGTGAGGTATACCCTAAGGGTGCAAGTGTGCAACAGTGTTTTTTTCCAATAATGTTTATCTTGCAATTAGTGATCTACTGATTAATTGGTTCTTGTCATGCACGCCTAAGTTAGTAACAATTATATACAAGCATGTAAAGAAAAAGCGAGAAATAAAGTCCTACGCTATTACATGGCTTTGGTGTAGATACATAAGCAATGGAATGAAAAGTAAAAATTCTAAAAGAAAAACCTAGTTAACTATTACAAACTGGGTGCAATTACATAAATGGTAACAAATAAATCGTATCGAAAAAATAATAGCGCACAAAATTAAGACGGGAAAGAGTTTTAAACCCTAAAAAATCTAATTGTTTAAAAAAATATTTTTTAGTATTTTATGAAAAAACATTTGAATATTAACCTAATTCTTCTAACTAATTTTAAATTAAGGAAAAAGGTTAAAATTTAATTTAATTAATTAATTTGCAAAAAAAAAATTATTAAAAAAACTCTAAATCCTAATTTTTATGATTTCTGATTTTTTATGATTTTTATGATTTTAAAAAAGGAATAAAAAAAACTAAATAAAAAAACAAAAAGAAATTAAGAATGGGCCTGAAAGGGTGTGAAACCCTATTGAGGGGTAGTGCTGTTGAATTTGTCTAAGCCCAGAAGCTGGTGTCCCACAGCCTTGCGTGTGATTCAGTATTGATGTGGCAGGAAGGTCCACCATGGACCTGCAAGTTTGGTGCACTGGATCTGGACACCTGGGATCTCATGGCTGGAGAATTGATGGTGTATGGTGTATGCAGGGAAAGGGCAACGCATTGGATCTGAAAGAAATAAGTTATAAAAATATAACATTCCAGACCTGGGGATCGAACTCATGTCTCTCCCTTTGCTAAGTGCTTCCTCTACCATCTGAGACAAGTGGTCATTCTTTTATACAAACGAACACAAAATAATATGATCAAAATAAAATGCCCAGAATTATTATTTTTATTATAAAAAGCGCGCACTGTTTCAAATGGGCCAACCAGGTTGTGCCACACCTTCATCTTCTTCAACTGTCCGTCGTTTTATTTTAGAACTTTTACCTACAGACTATATTCGTCACTAAAAACCTGCAAATCTCCAAAATTCACAACAGGAAATATAAATCCAATTTAAAGACATGAATCAATTGGGTTTGATCCCATGAGCATGATGGTATTCTTTATTAGGCCTAATTTCGCCTGTACCTAAAAACCCTAAAACGAACGTTTAAACCCTAACAATGGCAGGTTATCATATATGAATCAAAATTGGAAATTAACCATTAAAACACGTTATAAATGCTCAAACAAACAAGAGTGCATACTCAAAATCTATTTCTAACGCATGTATGATCAAAATCGATTTCAAAAAATAGGATGCAAACCATGATGATGTACATGATGATTCTGGATGCTTTGATGCTTGGGAATGATGTTGTTAGCTTCGGAACGTTCCCAAGAATAGATTGTAAGCGTCAAAACTCCTTGAATCCCTCTACAAATATCAATCTGATTGCCACTTTTTTTTTGTGAAAAAATTGGAACTTGTTGTGTGTGTTCTATGCGGCCAATCCTTGTTTTTTTGATCTGGAAATGTTATGCATATATACTAGGATGCATTAGGTCAACAAAATTGGACTAAATCTTGGAGATTTATGTAGAAAATATTTGATTTTCCTATGGGATTTTAAGTTTCTAAATTTGGCCAAAACATGCTCTTTTCTTTCCAATCAACACTTGCACGAAATCATGACTTGCTCATCATATCCTAGACTCATTATGTGATCATAAAACAAATCTTTGGATTTTATTTCATTATTTCACTATTTTATTTGATTTATTATAATTTAAATGAATAAAAATTCAAATAAAAAAAATCTCATAAAAATAAAATAATATATTTAAATATCTTAATTAAGTCCATGGATATGTTTGAGATCCAAAACCCACGCCCATTAGTCCAAAAGATCTAATTTGCTCACATTGACTTTTGTGCATTTTCCTAAAATTGGTCAACTTTAGCAATGCATATCTTTCTCAATGTTAACCCTATGAGGGTGTTCTTAGAATTTTTAGAGAGCTTAGGATGTCCTCTAAACAACACTTTTGGTTTCATCTCCATTGCATCTTCCATGTTCATGTAAGGAGCTTTTCCCCAAAAGGTATTTTTGTTGACTTTTTGAAAGGACTTGTAATGTCTGAGCTTATATCTTTTGATTGAGGCATTTCTTAAACTTGAGGGCTGAAGAGAACTTGTAGGGAATTGGATTCTCTTAAAAATGAGCCTTGGAGGAAACATTTATGATAAAGTATGAGAAAGTTATGCCTGGTCAGAGTTTGGTTGACTTTTCTTATATAAACCCTAATTTGCCATTTTTGACTTTTGATGAGTTAGGAGCATTTCTTAAGGAATCATGATCAACCCTTGATCAAATGATGGATATTATTTCAAAATGTTTATGTTGACCAAAAATCTTGAAGTTTGACTGTATTTGGGCCACAGTTGACTTTTGACCTAGTACAGTTGACTGAGCAAACTTGTTGTTCAAGGCATGAAATTTGACATGAATGATCTTGAGGACATATTAGGACAATGGATAACATTTGGGATCCTTGGGACTCACACATCTTGCTTAAAATTGAAACCCTAATTGAGGTTTGTTGCCTTAGGAGTAGAATTTGTCTGTTCAATTCTTGGTCATCCTTGAGCAATTGAGGACGTATAGAGGCATGCCTTGCATGAAAATGCAAGGGCTAATTTTGGGGTATAACAACTGCCCCTGTTCAATCTTCTTAAACCTGGGGATATAGATTTGCTGGTCTACGTTTCGTGATCTGAAGGTGGAAGATGATTGAACACTAGAGTGCCCAGAAATTTTCACTTATCTGAAATGATACTTGACTGTGTAGGTAATATCGGGAATTGGATGACAGATGCCATTTGGATAAGATGACGGAAGAGTCATTGGATTTGGGCTTAGAGATGCCATCTAAAGGATATGACGGAGAGTCGTGGGAGATGGTCTTAGAGATGCCATCCAGAGAATATGACAGAGAGTTATCGGAGATGGGCTTGAAGATGCCATCCGGGACAATGTTGATTTCATGAAATATTCCTTTGTGGGAATTCCTATGTCTGTCATTGGGGAGAACTCTGTTGAGGAGTATTGTTCTCTATTTTGGGGAATAGAGTTTAGGAGCTTCAGTCGTCCATTACTCTACTGGGGAGTCATCTCTTGATTTAAGAGACGGAAGTGAACTGCTATCTGGTCAGGATCCAGGCTTCATAGTGACTTATTGAGGATAATAAGGACGACTGCTATCTGGTTGTATTCCAGGCTTCACAGTGACTTACTAGGGGAATGCGATTAAACTATTATTTGGTCGGACTCCAAGCTTTGTAGTTTCTTTAACTAGAATAGAAATCAGAAAATCTTAGTGTATATTTAACTGAACCAAAGAAATGTCTTTAATTAACTTTGACTGGAATGGAAATCAGAATAATCTTAGGGTCGATTCGACTGAACCAGACAAAAGTCTTGGAATATCTTCAACTGGAATAGGAATCAGAGAGATCTTAGCGGAGATCTGATTGAACCAGAGAAGGTCTTTAATTAACTTTGATTGGAATGGAAAACAGAAGAATCTTATGATCGATTCAACTGAACCAGACAAAAGTCTTGGAATATCTTCAACTGGAATAGGAATCAGAGAGATCTTAGTGGCAATCTGACTGAACCAGAGAAGGTCTCTAATTAACTTTGACTGGAATGGAAATCAGAAGAATCTTAGGGTTGATTCAACTGAACCAGATAAAAGTCTTGGGTCATCTTCAACCGGAATAGGAATCAGACATATCTTAGTGGCGATCTGACCGAACCAGAGAAGGTCTTTAATTAACTTTGACTGGAATGGAAATCAGAAGAATCTTAGGGTCGATTCGAATGAACCAGACAAAAGACTTGGGTCATCTTCAACAGGAATAGGAATCAGAGAGATCTTACTGGAGATCTGACTGAACCAAAGAAGGTATTTGATTAACTTTAACTTGAATGGAAATCAGAAGAATCTTAGGATCGATTCAACTGAACCAGATAAAAGTCTTGGGATATCTTCAACTGGCATAGGAATCAGAGAGATCTTAGTGGTGATCTGACTGAACCAGAGAAGGTCTTCTGAGAATGTCGTTCTGAGGAAGATGATGAAATATCCTTTCATCAGGCATAGCTTTTGAGAAAACTAACAGGTCACATAAGTAGCTGACGATGTTTATTAATTTGATCTTTTCCCAGAAAAAGGCAAAGAGTTAGTCATATGCAATGTCATGATGTATGAAATGCATTGTGAATATGTTCTCAAAATAAATGAGATTCTGCTGTATGCGATGTGCATGTGCATGCCATAATGTATGAATATGGAATGCTATTGTGATATTTCTTAGTCGGGGAAAGTAAATCCCGGACTGCTGCTGAAGAGTGTTGGGAAGCTGAATCCTTCGTTTCTGCTGAGGATGATGAATAGATATGATTTTCCGGGGATTCCACTTTCTGTCTGAGGATATTCTTCCGGGGATTGACTCTACTTGAGAATAATTCTATGGAGGGAGATGCTTTATTGGAAGATTTTGCCGATGTAGAGAAATGAACTCTGTTGGGGAATGAACTCCCGTATTTTGCTGGAGGAGATAGTTCCTGCTTGGGGAAGGAGAGATCGAAACTTTGGTTATTTCTACTCTGTGGGGAACATAGACGCCACAGGGTCATATGTAATGGTTACTTCGTCTAAAAACAATCTCTTCCCCTGTACCTGTTGGAAGGAGTAACCGTCGGGACTAAAATGGTTTTTTAGACTTTGCCTTGTTCCTTAAAGTCATGAGCAACTGTCTTTCTGTTTCTTATGTAAATATTTGTGAACAGTAATCATATTCAAATGCATATGTCAAAAATAATCATTGGACGTCTTTGCAAAACAAAACAGAAAAAGAAAAACAAATATTTTTGTAATTTCAAGGAAATGATTTGTATTGATTTTTGAAGTTAGCCTATAACAGGCATTTTGTACAAATAGGTTGGCGTTCTAGTAGGAGAACGCAGCCGTAAGAAATTAAAATTACACAAAATAGTGTACAAAGAGAAAATAGCTATGTGCAACAATCCCATTGAGTTTCAATTCTGTTGTTGCCCCTATGTCTTCGAGCGTCTCATCACTTTGCTACTTGTCCGAAGCTGGCTGGATTGATTGGTACCGTTTGAGTCTTGGTAGTTGATATTGAAGTATGGTTGCAAGGTGATCCAATGGGACATAGTGATACGCTTAAAATCCCTAACTTTTTCCTAGACCTCCCTTTTGGGTTTTCAGTCCATCGGGATACCCTTTTTTGCCCAAGCCGCCTCTTCAGGTTTTCAACTTGCTGGGTGTACAATTTTTTTATTTTTATCCCTAACTTTTGCTCGAACCCTTTTGGTTCGCCTGGATGCCCTTATTTTTGCCTAGGCCAGTCAACCTAGCGGGTCTTTATTTATGCGTATTGTCTTTTCACTATGTCCGATTAACAAGGAGAGGAAGGTCGTCACCATCCATGATGGTCAGAATCATGGCTCCACTAGAAAATATGCTTTTGATCACAAATGGCCCTTCATGCATGGGAGCCCATTTTCCCCTGGGATCACCTTGTGTCAGTATGATGCGCTTGATTACCAGATCACCCACTTGATATACTTGACGTCTGACCTTTTTGTTGAAAGCCTTGGTCATGTGTTTTTGATACATTTGACCATGACAGACAGCAATAAGTCTTTTCTCATCAATCAGATTCAGTTGATCAAGTCGAGTCTGGATCTAATCATCTCCGTTCAAGTCGGCATCCTTCATGATCCTTAAAGAAGGGATTTGGACCTTAATATACAGGACAACCTCCATACCGTATACCAGAGAATAAGGCGTTGCCCCTGTCGATGTTCGTGCTGAGGTGCGATAACCATGAAGAGAAAATGTTAACATCTCATGCCAGTCTTGATATGTCACCTTCATCTTCTGTATGATTTTCTTGATATTCTTGTTATCAGCCTCCACAATGCCATTCATCTTCGGCCGGTAAGGGGAAGAATTATGATGCTGGATCTTGAACTGTTTACAGAGTTCAGTGATCATTGTATTATTGAGATTTGTACCTATTATACCCCATATTTTTCCCTCCCATATTTCTCAATACATTTCAAGGGAGGTCCTTAAATTGCTCAAGGAAGTCCAAGGGTTGACCAGACAAACTCTCTCCTAAGGCAGTCTACCTCAAATTAGGGTTTCATTTTGCATCAAGATGTTTGAGTCCAAAGGATCCCAAATTCTCACCATTGTCCTAATATGTTCCCAAGATCATCCATATAAAGTTTCAAGCCTTGCAGAGGAAGTTTGCTCAGTCAATTGCCCAAAGGCCTGAAAATCGACTATGCTAGGGTAAAAGTCAATTGTGTCTCACATACAGTCAAACTTCAAGATTTTTGGTCAACATTCTCATTTTGAAATATTATTCATCATTTTATCAAGGGTTGATCATGATTACTCAAGGATTGCTCACAATTCATCAAAACCCAAAAGTTGCTAAATTAGGGTTTTGTAGGAAAAGTCAACTCAACTTTGACCAAGCATAACTTTCTCATACTTTATCAAAAATGACCCATCCAAAGCTCATTTTGAAGAGGATTTAATTCCCTACATTTCATCTTCATCTCTCAAGTTCAAAATATACACTCACAAGAAGATATGAATTTTGACATTATAGGTCATTTTGAAAAGTCAACAAAAACACCTTTTGGGGCAAAAGCTTCATACATGAACATGGAAGACTCAATTGAGATGAGACAAAAAGGGTTGCTTATAGGACATCTTGAGCTTTCTAAAAAGTCCAAGAACACCTCTATAGGGTCAAAATTGAGAGAGTTGTGCAATGGTAAAGTTGACCCTTTTTGCAAAATTGTCAAAAGTCAAATGTGTCCCAAATTGCAATTTTTGCTAAATGGGCCCAACTTTTTATGCTTGCACTGAGTTTGTAATATGACCCACTACCCATGAGCCCTTCCACTTGTCATTATATTATTTTTGTTATTTATTTTGATTTTATTTAAATTAAATCAAATAAAATCAAAATAAAATAGTAAAAATATCAAAAACCAATCAAATCTTGAGATTTTGTGCATGTTTAGGTTCACTACACAACTGCAAATAAGATCAAATCGTGCAAGATTCAAAATGGACACAAAAAGATTGGATTTTCTTGATTTGGAAAGATTTGCACAAGGATCAAATCATGAATCAATAATCATAATTGGAGATGATTTGAAACCAAGTTGCAACCCTAATTCATTCTTGGATACATAAGGGACAATTGCAGACTAAAAGGGAGAGGTTGAAGGCGTGCAGGAGAGAGAGCAAGTTGCAAAAAATTCAAGAAAAAATTCAAACTGATTTTCAGGTTTCAGGCCCTCTCAAGCCATTCCAGTCACACCAATCGTTTGCTGGACATCCAAGGATCAAGATTCAACCATTAACAAGCTTCCTCACACTCAGAATCACACTGTAAATTTCACACGGTTTCCATATTTTCTTGAAATCGAATGCAATCATTCTGGCATCTTTAACATGATTTATTAGCATATTCTTAATCCTTGAGTTGTTTGCAAGCTAATGGTTATGATTAATTGTATTTTTGCTGACTGAACATGAAGCTGCCATGGCTAGGGTTCTTGCTTCATTTTTAGGGGTTTTACATACAGGAACAATTGGCCCTAATGGAGTAGACCATTGTGATCAGCGGGTCAAACACAGTTGATCCATGGTCTTGAATTTTATTTATATGGCTTGTATGCAATTTCTGAAATACACAGGGTTATAGCTACAACACCATGTCTGTAGGTAAAGGTTCAGAGTTTTAAACAACAGATCTAGGGAAGCAGACGAGGGCGTGTCATAACTTTACTGGCCGGTTTAAATTCTGGCGCATTTATTCTGGCCAAAAGCCTGTAGTTATGATCTATTTGTTTGTTTCTATTGTATTGATCAACTAACACCCAGCGCAGTTGGTCAGAAGAAGGAATTCAGAAGCTCAGGATTCTGGATTCGATCCCAGGCGTGAGCTTTTGGCATTTTTCCCCTTTGTGTTCACCAGATCCAGCGCCTGCACTTTCTGAGGGTCATCTTCTGGACCCACCAACCAGGACCAGATCAAGCATCCTCTGGTCATGATTTGCTGGATCCACCATCCAAGAACAGGCCCAGGATCATCATCTTCTGGACCACCATCCTCTGGACCATCATCCTCTAGACCACCATCCTCTGGACCACCATCCTCTGGACCACCATCCTCTGGACCATCATCCTCTGATCAGAGCCGCTGACAGCAGGCCCTTGGGTTACTTCTTATTTTTATTTAATTTTCCTTTCTTTAGTTATTCTATTTTTTTATCAACACCAAAATTACCTTTTTTTAATAACCAACAAAAAAAATCACAAAAAAGAAGACTTGTTTTCTTAATAGGCGTTTTTTTATGAATTAGTTTAAATTAATATAAGGCAATTCTAATTTCTTTCACAATTAAAATTAATTAAAATTTAGGATTTTCTTTTTTTAATTCAACTATTTCATTATTTTCTTAAATAATAAAAAATGACAAAAAAATATGTTTACTTTAATCAATTACAATTAGGTTCAGTCATGGGTCAAAACCCTAGTCGCTTCGTATTTAATTCGCCGCGCTGATTATTTATTCTTGACAATATTGTTGTAACTGTTCACGGTATGTAATAGCTTAATTAGGATTTTCTTTATTCATCATTTTACGGGTTTTTTTGGCTATGTATTAATCCCTACCCCGAAGGCTTTTAATAGCGTAAGTTTTATTTCTCGCATTTAAATTCTCGCAAATATTAACTGTTAGATGTATGTTAATAGGATTGTATGATAAGATTGCATGATAATTTTAAAATGGCTAGAAAACCCTAATGTGAAAAGATAATAACTAAAATCAAATCACTTGCACATGCGCACTCCTAGGGTATACTCTCACTTCGGTTGCCTTCAGTAAACGATCATTAAGTATAGGGTGTTTTAGTGGTCGCCCTTCTATCTAAACAAAGATCAAATGTCCCGTTCGAAAATGTTGCCTCAGAAAGGTTGCCTCGGAAAGGTTGCCTCGGAAATGTTGCCTCGAATATGATCTTAAGACATTAGGGTTATTACTAAGACATCCTAACATTGCTTTAGTGATCGTATGTCCCTTTCGAATTGACCCTTACAACTCCAACAACGGTGCTACCTATTTCTCAATAGTAGGATAGCGCTGTCTAAAGGAAACGAGAATAGAAACAATATTTTTTCGAGTAGGTAGATGCTAGTGGGTACTTGCTCAAAATCAAATTTTTCACACCAAACACTTTTCAAACAAAGTTTTCAAAACACTTCGTAACACTCTTGAAGATAGAAGCAATGGTTAAAACGAAGTAAAACAAAACTTTTCAAAACAGACACACACAAGCAATTTTAAAAGATGAGCAAGTACCTAAGAGCCCGTGGAAAACCACAGATAGAAAGGGTGCTAACACCTTCCCTTTCTATAATCTACCCCCCGTACTCAAAATCTCAAAAAAGAAATTTTTCTGTGCTTTTTTCCTTTCCAGTTGGATAAAATAAAAGTTGGTGGCGACTCTTGCTTACTGCGACATTTTGCGAACACAGACGTAAAACGCAAACCAGAATTTTCAAAACAGTCGGTTCTTCCACCTTATCACAGAAATGGCGACCCTGCTGGGGAGAAATAAGTGGGGTATACCTTAGGATCTAGTTCATCATAAATTGCTTCTCTTGTTTGTTTTGGTTGCTTTACTTTTAAGGGTTTTGTTTGGGAGTTACTATAGATCCTAACCCGGATCTGGGGACACCTTTTAGGTAAGTAGCAGTAAACTGTGAGGGAACTGTACGACATAGACCGATACGGTTGAAGCAGTAGCTACGTTGATGTGGCACATTTGTTGGTACCGGTATCCCTTGTGGAGAAACAAGGAGAATACGGGGCCGCTACGTGTGTCGTTAAGCATCAACTGACCTTAGAACCCTTAATCGACCAACTTGGCCATTAGAAAGTAGTGGATAGCCGGCCTCGGTGTAAAGCTGAGAACTGGTTGATACTCGATGCTACACTCATTGAGACCATACTCTCGAGATAGTTCCGGCCGCAAGAAAAGATTGTGTAAGCTGAAACCATGACCGATGGAGGATGGTCAGTGATATTGAGATCCTCTAGAAGCCAGTTACTTTTTCTAGGACAGGTTTGAAACCAACTTAACTTCAAGATGGTACTACCTTAAAACCATGCAAGCCTAAACATAAGGCTAGTTTTGACTTGTGTGCTTTCAACTTGAACTACTTGCACAATTTTATTATCTGACAAAATGAGTTCCTTGCAGGTTTTGTTTACAGTCCTTATCCAATAACTTGCATTTCTTGTCGGGTTTACTTGCTTACATCACCTCGTACTTTTGCTTAAACGCATAGCATACACATCATAACATCATGCCTTAACATTTCCTTAACCATTTCAAGGATCTCAAGGGTTTGTGATGCAGGTTATGGTAAATTAGACGTCTAGTAAGGGGCAAGGGGATTTATTTTCCTCTAGCCAATGCCGTCTAGAGATCAAAACACGATAACTTGAGTCACTGGCTATGACCCACTCGATATGGTGAGCTTGACTCTTGAAGAAGGACTCTTAATGACACGAAGTTTCTTCAATCAAGCTGCAACCAAATTCTAACAGTTTCTTGTTTACCCCGCGAGATCCTTGAAAACATTGCATACATATATCATACATATCATTGCATAACAGGTCTTCTAGTACAGGTCCTCATGTTCTCGTTATTTATTTCAGTAATGGATCTCAAACAAGACAACAGAGATCTTCAAACTCAAGAAGCTCAGTTCAGGGAAATATTCCTAAACCTATCCAAGGGGCAGGAAGAGTTGAAAACACTCCTCGTTGGGAACTTGGTCAAGAAAAGTCCTGAAGACAATAAGGACGAACGGCTGTAACAACTGCAAGATGAGGTAGGTGTAATGAGAACCCAGATGCTGGGGCAGATGGCTCTTACCCAAGGCCTAGCCCGAAGACAAGAAGAGCTGAAAGCCATCATCAACAAACTTCATCAAGACGGATATAACAGTATGAAGCAAACAGTCGAGGTCGGGGGCCAAGTCACTGATCAACCTTCAAGAAGACAAAAGGTTAGTTTGGTGAAGAGTGGCCCTTTCCAAGTTGCTACTACATCATGGGTCCAACAACAACCTCGCCAAAAACAACAGGTTAATCAGACTAAGCCAGATACACCCAAGAGGCAGTTTACCAAACTCAACACGCCGTTGTCTCAAGCTTTACAATACATGTTGAGGATGAATCTGGTTACATTGTGTGATACGGTGGCAGAACCGACTATTTAATACGGGTTTGCGTTTTGCGTTTTTTATTCGCAAAATGTCGCGGTAAGCAAGAGTCACCACCGACTTTTATTTTATCCAACTGGAAAGGAAAAAAGCACAGAAAAATTCCTTTTTCGAGATTTTGAGTATGGGGGGTAGATTATAGAAAGGGAAGGTATTAGCACCCTTTTTATCCGTGGTTTTCCACGGGCTCTTAGGTACTTGCTCATCATTTAAAAAAAAATTGCTTCCGTGTTTGTGTTTTGAAAAGTTTTTGTTTTACTTCGATTTAACCCTTGCTTCTGTCTTCAAGAGTGTTACGAAGTTGTTTTGAAAACTTGTTTGAAAAGAGTGTAAGTGTGACAAAGTTCGTTTTGAGCAAGTACCTACTAGCATCTACCTACTCGAAAAAAGAATGTTTCTGTTCTTGTTTTCTTTAGACAGCGCTATCCCACTATTAGTGAGTAGGTATCACCGTCGTTGGAGTTGTAAGGGTCAATTCAAAAGGGACGTACGATCACTAAAGCAATGTTAGGACGTCTTAGTAATAACCCTAATGTCTTAAGATCATATTCGAGGCAACATTTCCGAGGCAACCTTTCTGAGGCAACATTTCTGAATGGAACTTTTGATCTTTGTTTAGACAAGAGAGCGACCACTAAAATACCGTATACTTAATGATCGTTTACCAAAGGAACCGAAGTTAGAATATACCCTAGGAGTGCGCATGTGCGAGTGATTCAATTTCAGTTATTATCTTTGTGCATTTAGGGTTTGCTAACCGCTTTAAAATTAACATACATTCTTATCATGCAATCCTATTATCATACATCTAACAGTTAATATTTGCGAAAATTAAAATGCGGAAAATAAAGCTACGCTATTACAAGGCTTCGGGTGGGGGATTAATTACATAGCCAAAAACCCGTAAAACGATAAATAAACAAAAAGTCCTAATTAAACTATTACATCCCATGGGCAGTTACATCAATATTGTAAAAATAAATAAACGCGCGATGAATCGAGAACGAAAGAAAACTAGGGTTTTGACCCCGTCTTAAACCTAATTAAAAGAAAAATCGTTTTTTGTTGGTTTGATTATTTTAAGAAAGAGAATAAGGTTTTAAATTAAATACAAACCTAATTACTAATTAAATTAAAATTAAGGAAAATAATTAATTTTGACCTATTTTTGTAGTTTTGTTATTTTAAGAAAAAAGTAAATAAATGTTAATTTAAACGAAATCCTAATTTTCTAATTCGTTTTAATTTATTTACAAAAGAATTAAAGTTACCTTAGAATTAAATTAACCTAATTAAATTAATTTTTGGTAAAAAATAAAACCTAAATCTAATTTGATAAAAATTGATTTTATGGATTTTTTTATAAAAAAGAATTAATTTTGTGAGAAAAATAAATTAAACAAAATAAATTAAATAAAGAAAATATAAAAGGATAAAAAAAAAGAGTATTGGGCCTGGTATCCAAAGCAAAAATGGGGGTGCCATTAGCAGCTTTTGGGCCCAAAAACCCTGATCCATGTTTGACTTTCATGATCCAATGTTGCAATTTGACTAGGCCTATGGTAGGCCTTCATGTGATGACCTTTGGATCTGATTTACTTTAGATCTAATGGTTGCAAGCTGAAGGTCCATGATGGTCTTTATGCCTGTGCACACGCCTGATCATGCAAGTAAAAATAATGTGAAATAACATGGGGGACCTGGGATTCAAACCCAAGTCCTATGGCCTTTTCATTCGCCTCAACACCAACTGAGCCAGCACGCTTCTTTGAATATCAAATAACAATCAATCATTATATAAAAAAACACAAAGTAAGAATTATTAGCGCGCGAATTTCAAATAGGAAAATGGGGTGGTGCCACGCCACCCTCTTCTTCCCTTCTCTGTTGCTAAAAGTCTGAGACTTTTACCTACTGACAAGAAGCGTAGGTACAATCCCTGCAATTTTCCAAAATCATCTACAAGCATGATAAATGAAATCTAACGCCACAGACCAATTCGTCTTAGCCTTGTGAACATCATGGTGCCTTTCTTTTGGGCCAATTTTACCTGTACAAGAAAATCTCAAAACGCAACAAGAAACCCTAACAATGGCATATCTTTATAGGGTTAGCAAAAACGCAATTAACTGTTACCAATAGCTTGCAAATGCTTCCAGGATTTAGAATATATACATGATTCATGCTACAAATGCCTAAATAATGATATTCGATTTCAAGAATATGTCAAGGCCGTGAATCACTTACAACGAGTTTTAGTGCATGAAAAGGCATGCTTTTAATTGCTATGGGCTCCCTGAATGCCCAGGAAACGAAAGGAATGCTTGGCAAGGCTTGAAAGTGCCTGGAATTGTGAAACCAGATTGCACTTTTCTTGATTTTTTTGCAAGTTGTTCTTCAACCTACACGCCTCAAAACCCTGTCCTTTTGGTCTGCATTTGTTCAATATATATCAATGATAGAATTAGGTTTGCAAATGTGCATCCAATCTTTTTCAATTATGGTCTTTGATCATGATTTAATTCCCATGAAAATCTTTCCAAAATAAGCCAAAAACCAATCTTTTTGTGTACCAACATGCCTTGCACGATTTGATTTTATTGCTAGCTGTATAAGGGACCTGAAATATGCACAAAATCTCAAGGTTTAAATGAATTTTATATTTTCATGATTTTATTTTGATTTAATTTGATTTAATTTGATTTAATTGAAATAAAAATCAAAATAAATGGAAAAAATAAAATAAAGGCAAGTGGGAAGGATAATGGGTCGTGGACCATGTTACAAACTCAAAACAAGTACAAAAAGTTGGGCCCATTTGACAAAAATTGCAATTTGAGGCACTTTTGACTTTTGGCAATTTTGCAAACAAGGTCAACTTCACCAATGCATAACTTCATAAATTTTGACCCCATGAGGGTGTTCTTGGACTTTTTAGAAAGCTCAAGATGTCCTATAAGCAACCCTTTTGGTCTCATCTCAATTGAGTCTTCCATGTCCATGTATGAAGCTTTGACAAAAGAGGTGTTTTTGTTGACTTTTCAAAATGACCTATAATGTCCAAATTCATAACTTCTTGTGAGTGCACATTTTGAACTTTAGAGTTGAAGATGAATTGTAGGGAATTGCATCCTCTTCAAAATGAGCTTTGGATGGGTCATTTCCGATAAAGTATGAGAAAGTTATGCTTGGTCAAAGTTGAGTTGACTTTTCCTACAAAACCCTAATTTAGCAACTTTTGGGTTTTGATGAATTGTAAGCAATCCTTGATGAATAATGATCAACCCTTGATCAAATGATGAATAATAATTCAAAATGAGAGTGTTGACCAAAAATCTTAAAGTTTGACTGTATGTGGGCCACAGTTGACTTTTGCCCTAGCACAATCGATTTTCAGGCCTTTAAGCAATTGACTGAGCAAACTTCCTCTGAAAGGCTTGAAACTTGAAAAGGATGATCTTGAGAACATATTAGGACAATTGTGAGCATTTGAGACTCCTTGGATCCAAGTATCTTGATGCAACATGAAACCCTAATTTGAAGTAGACTGCCTTAGGAGAGAGTTTGTTTGGCCAACCCTTGGACTTTCTTGATCAATTTGAGGACCTCACTTGAAATGTATTGAGAAAATATGGGAAGGAAAATTTTGAGGTACAACATCTGCCCCTATTCAATCTTCTTAAACCTGAGGATGTAGATTGGCTTGTCTGCCTTTCGTGATCCGAAGGTGGAAGATGATTGAACACTAGAGTGCCCAGAAATTTGCACTCGCATGAAGTGGTTCTCGTCTTGCAATGTCGGGAATGGGCTTATAGATGCCATTTGGAAGTCAATGACAGAAGATGGGCTTAAAGAGGCCATCAGAAGGAAGTGTTGATCGCACAAGAGATTCCTTTGCGAGAGCCCGTATTCCTGTTGTTGAGGAAGACTTCGCTGGGGAACGCTGGTCTCTTGTCTTGGTAGAAGTAGAATTTTAGGAGCTTCAGTCGTTCGTTATTCTAATGGGGAATCATCTCTTGGTCGAAGAGGTGAAAATGAACTACTATCTGGTCGTGATCCAGGCTTCATAGTGATAAGATCGACTGCTATTTGGTCGTGCTCCAGGCTTTACAGTGACTTACTAGGGAGATGAGATTAAACTTGCTATCTGGTTGTAATCCAGGCTTTGCAATTTCTAAATTCTTATATGGTCATAATCCAGGCTTCAGAAGGAACTAAGTTGTTATTCGGTCGTATTCGGGCTTCAACTTGAACTTAGGTCACACTAATATCCGGTTGACTCCGGGCTTCTTAGTAATTGTACAGGTAAACTGCTATTTGGTCGAAATACAAGCTTCGCAGTGTCTTGTACCGCTATCTGGTTGTAATCCAGGCTTCACGATGTCTCATACCATTATCTGGTCGAATCCAGGCTGCATGGTGTCCTGTACTGCTATCTGGTCGATTCCAGGCTTCACAATACCTTACTTCTTATCTGGTCGAAATCCAGGATTCAGAAGAAATTAAGTGGTTATCTAGTCGCATCCGGGCTTCCATTTGATTTTTAGGCCTAATAATATCCGGTCGACTCCGGGCTTCAGAGTAATTGGCCGAGTAGACTGCTATTTGGTCGAAATCCAAGCTTCGCAGTGTCCCTTACTGTTATCTGGTCGTAATCCCAGGCTTCAGTGTCTTTTTCCGCTATCTCGTCGTAATCGAGGCTTCACGATGTATTATACCATTATCTTGTAGAATCCAGGCTTCATGGTGTTCGGAGAAATCAAGGTATTATCCGGTCGAATCCGGGCTTCATAACTTGTATTAAAGATATACCACTATCTGGTCGAATCCAGGCTTCGTAGTATTCTTGGCTGCTATCTGGTCGTAACCCAGGCTTCACAACATCTTCTACCATTATCTGGTCGAGTCCAGGCTTCATGGTGTCTTGTACTGCTATCTGGTCGTAATCCAGGCTTCACAATAACTTGTTAAGCTTCTAACCGGTCGATTTCCGGGCTTCACGGCTTGTGTTCATGATATACCACTATCTGGTCGATTCCAGGCTTCATGGTGTCTTCATACTGCTATCTGGTCGTTATCCAGGCTTCACAGTAACTTGCATTGCTATCTGGTCGTTCTCCAGGCTTCACAATAATTTGTTGGGGATTAAACTATTATCCGGTCGAATCCGGCCTTCATAGCTTGTTTACATAATACCACTATCTGGTCGAGTCCAGGCTTCGCGGTATTCTAATACTGTTATCAGGTTGTTCTCCAGGCTTCACAATATGATGGAGAAATCAAGATACTATCCGGTCGGACCCGGGCTTCATAGCTTGAACTTTGTGAGAATTTGATTGTATCTTTTCCTGAAATGTAAAGAGTTAGTCGTATGTAATGCCATGATGCATGACATGTATTGAGAAATGATATTCTCAAAATAAATGAGAATGTGTTGTATGATGAGTATGCGCATGCCATGATGTATAGATATGCAATGTTTTTGTGATATTCTTTAGTTGGGGAAAATAAATCTCGGACTGCCGCTGGAGAATATAAAGAGTTTCGCTCGCTTGGGATAACGACCGAAGATGATTTGAGAATAAACTGGCGGGAGAATAACTCTGCTGGAGAATAAAATGGCGAGAGAATGACTCTGTAGGGAAGAGATACTCTGCCAGAAGATCTGCTGATTTGGAGAAATAACCTCGGCTGGGGATGAGCTACTGTTGCTGGTGATAACGAACCTTTGTTGGGGATTTGAGTTTCTACTTGTGGGAGAAATAAACTCCACCAGCGATGGTCTTCCATTGTTGGTGATAGATAAACTCTGCTTGGGGAGAATTAACACCGTTGTATTTTGGTACCTCTTACTCTGCGGGGAGTGTATGTTCCTTTAGTCATATTTTCCAGCCGGCTCTGTCCCTGTACCTGGTGGGTGGAGAAACTGTGAGGCTTGGACATTTCTTGTTTGCCCCTGTTTCTGGAATTACGAGTAATCGTCTTTTGTTTCGCATGTAAATATTTATGAGCAACAATTATTTTCAAATGCATATATCAAAAATGAATCATTGGATGTTCTTGCAAAACAAAACAGGAAAAGAAAACTAATTTTGAAATTTGTTGTAAAATGAATTGTATTGATTTTTGAAGTTGGCTTGTAATAGGCGTTTTGTACAAGAGGATGACGTCCTAGTAAGAGAACACCGTCGAAAGATAGAAATTATTCAATTTGTGAAAAACAAAGAAAAATAGCTATATGAAACAATCCCAATTTGTTGCAACTCTGCTATTGCCTTTATATCTTCGAGCGTCTCATCACTTTGCTACTTGGTTGAAGGTGGATCAGATTGATCGGTGCCGTCCGAGCTTAATAGTCGATACCGAAGTATGGTTGCAAGATGATCCAATGAGACATAGTATTACGCTTTAATCCCTAATTTTTTCCTGGACCGCCCTTTCGGGTTTTCAGTCCATCGGGATACCCTTTTTTTCCCAAGCCGCCTTTTCAGGTTTTCGACTTGCCGGTTGGACGGTTTTTTTCATTTTCATCCCTTATTTTTTCCTGAACCCTTTTAGTTCGCTGGGAAGCCCTTATTTTTTCCTAGGTCAGTCAACCTAGCGGGTCTTTGATTATGCGTAGTATTTTTTCACTGTGTCTGCATTGACGGGGTGAGGCAGGTCGTCACCATCCATGGTGGTTAGAATCATAGCTCCTCCTGAGAAAATGTTCTTAACCACAAATGCCCCTTTGTACGTAGGGGTCCATTTGCCCCTGGGATCACCTTGCGGCAGTATGATGCGCTTGATCACTAGATCCCCAACTTGATACTCTTGTCGTCTAACTTTCTTGTTAAATGCCTTGATCATTCGCTTTTGATATTTCTCACCATAAAAAATAGCAGTAAGTCTTTTTTCATCGATTAAGTTCAGCTGATCAAGCCGGGTCTGGATCCAATCGTCCTCGCTCAAACCTGCATCCTTCATAATCCGGAGAGAGGGTATCTGGACCTCAATGGGTAAGACTGCCTCCATGCCATACACCAAGGAATAGGGTATTTCCCCTGTTGATGTCTGCGCTGAGGTGAGGTACCCATGAAGAGAGAATGGTAGCATCTCGTGCCAGTCTTTGTATGTCACCATCATCTTCTACACACTCTTCTTGATGTTCTTATTAGCTACTTCAACAGCCTCATTCATCTTCGACCGATAAGGAGAAGAGTTGTGATGTTGAATCTTAAATTGTTTGCAGAGCTCGGTGATCATTGTATTGTTGAAATTCGTACCATTGTCTGTAATGATCCTCTCTGGTACACCGTATCAACAGATCAGATTATGTCGGATGAACTGCGCCACGACGTTCTTGGTTACCGTAGCAAAAGAAGCTGCCTCAACCCACTTCGTGAAATAATCAATTGCTACTAGGATGAAACGATGCCCGTTAGACGCAGTAGGTCTGATCTCGCCTATCATATCAATGTTCCACATTGCAAAAGGCCAAGGAGTTGTTAAGACGTTCAGAGGAACTGGAGGTACATGCACCTTATTAGCATAGACTTGGCACTTATGATAGGTCCGAGAATGCTGATAACAATCGGCTTCCATAGTAGACCAATAATATCCTGCCCGTAGGATTTTCTTCGCCATGGTATATCCACTGGAATGAGTTCCGAAAATACCTTCATGTAACTCTGCCATAATCCTTTCTGCCTCGTTCTTGTCCATACATCGCAGCAAGGTTGAATCATGGTTACACTTGTAAAGAATCCCATTGCTAATGAAGAACTTTGCAACGAACCTTCTCAGAAATTTCTTGACATTAACAAATGCACCCTCGGGGTACTCTTGAGCTTCAAGATACCTCTTTATCTTGTGAAACCAGGGTTTATCTACTACCTCTTCAGTCTCAATGTCACATCAATGTGCAGGTTCGTCCAACCTCTAAATGATAATCTGGGGAGCTTCATTATCCCACCTGACCTTGAACATAAAAGACATGGTAGCTAGCGCGTCTGCTAACTGATTCTCTTCTCTTGGGAAGTGTTCAAAGGTTATCTCCTCAAAGTGTGGGAGCAACGCCAATACATACTCTTTGTAAGGAATAAGATTTGGGTGTTTCGTATCCCACTCGCCTTTGATCTGACTGATCACTAGAGCGGAATCTCCGAATACACTCAAGAACTTAATCCTTAGGTCGATAGCAGCTCGAAGGCCCATGATGCACGCTTCATACTCCACCATATTGTTGGTGCAGTTAAAACATAGTCGGGCGGTGAACGGAGTATGACAGCCTTCCGGAGATACGATCACAATGCCAATGCCATTACCCAATGCATTTGAAGCTCCGTTAAAATACATGGACCATCGGGATCCCTCCTCAGGTCCTTCATCTGGTCCAGATTCTTCACAGTAGGTCACCAACATGACATTCTCATCCGAGAATTTGAAATTCATGGATTGGTAATCATCCACGGCCTGATGCGCCAAATGATCTGCCAACACACTCCCCTTGATTGCTTTTTAGGTTGTGTGTTAGATGTCATACTCAGTCAAGATCATCTGCCATCTCGCTATTCTTCCGGACAAGGCGGGCTTTTCGAATATATACTTGATTGGATCCATTTTTGATATCAATAGGGTAGTGTGAGTCAGCATATACTTTCTCAGTCGGCGAGCAGCCCATGCCAAATTGTAACATGTTTTTTCGAGTAACGAGTATCGGGTCTCGCAGTAGGTAAACTTTTTGCTAAGGTAATAAATAGCGTGCTCTTTTCGGCCAGACTTGTTATGCTGCCCCAACACGCACCCCATTGAATTATCCAGCACTGTCAAGTATAGGATCAAAGGTCTTCCTTCAACTGGAGGCATCAGAATAGGTGGCTCTTGGAGGTATTCCTTGATCTTTCTTCAGCAGCTTAAAGATTGGCTCACAAGTAGCGGTCAAATGTGAAATGAATCGAGCAATGTAGTTCAGACGTCCCAAAAAGCCTCTAACTTCCTTTTTTGTGCGGGGAGCTGGCATCTCCTGTATAGCCTTCACCTTTGCAGGATCCACTTGAATACCTTTATCACTAACAACGAAACCCAACAGCTTACCAGACCTTACCCCGAAGGTGCACTTGTTCGGGTTTAACCTCAGCTTGTACATCTTCAACATGTCGAACAGTTTCTGGAGATGGTCAAGGTGTTCTTCTTCAGTATGGGACCTTGCAATCATATCATCAACGTAAACCTCAATCTCATGGTGAATTATGTCATGGAATAAAGCGACCATGGCATGCTGATAAGTTGCCCCAGCATTCTTCAACCCGAAAGGCATTACCTTGTAACAAAAGGTGCCCCACTGCGTAACTAAAGTTGTCTTCTCCATGTCCTCGGGAGCCATCTTAATTTGATTGTAACCAGAGAAACCATCCATAAAGGAGAAGACCTTATGTTGTGCGGTGTTTTCGACCAGAACATCAATGTGAGGCAGTGGGAAATCGTCTTTGGGACTCGCCCTATTCAGATCTCTATAGTCCACGCACATTCGTACCTTACCATCCTTCTTAGGCACCGGAACAACGTTGGAAACCCACTGCGGGTAAGAGGTAACAGCTAGAAATCCGACGTCAAACTGTTTCATGACTTCATCTTTGATTTTCTCAGACATCTCAGGGCGCATATGGTGAACCTTCTGCTTTACCGGAGGACAGTCTTCTTTAGTTGGCAGGTGATGTACCACAATGCCAGTGTCTAAACCACACATATCTTCATAAGACCAAGTGAAGATCTCAACATAGTCATGTAGAATTTGTATCAATTGTTGCTTGACACTAGGCTCTAGATTCACACCTATCTTGACCTCTTTCTTGTCTTCCTCTGTACCCAAATTCACTGATTCCACTGGGTCTTCATGCGGCTGTATGGCCCTATCTTCCTATTGTAACAGTCTAGCAAGTTCCCCAGGCACCTCACAATCATCCTCACCTTCGTCCTCGACTTGGTTGATCAGATTTTCGAAGTCATAACTGGCAGTAGCAGAGTTGTTATCAATGGGATCCAGAGTGGATGTGGATCTGCATTATGATATGTGAGTGTGTGTAAGACAATAGCTGTTTTGATAAAGTGCGAGATAGAAAAGAAAAACAAGGAGCGTAAAATTTATAATGCAAAAAACGTCCAATGCTTTATTGATGATATATGAAAATGACAGATAATAATCCCTCACAAACAAAGCCAAGGTGCCTCGGGCCCGAGCCGTAAAGTTTCAAACTGTCTATTACAAATCTCAAAACAAAAGTCAATTACTGTGTAATAAAAGAAATAGGTATGAAGTCTTTCTCCGTCCAATTGTTCAATCCACCATTGGTTGTAGGGTAGATCGAGCTGTCGATATCTGAATCTTCTTCACCATCTTCAATTGCATTCACTCCCTGATCATGTTTGAGCATAGGAGCAATTATGACGTTGGGTTTCTCCGAAGCGTCAAACTTAATCTCTTTGGCTTCGATAAAGTCTTGCACCTTATTCTTCAAGGCCCAACAGTTATTTGTATCATGACCTGGGCCATCAGATTGATAGGCACAGCGGGCATTCGGGTTATACAGCGGAGACACGGTGTTGGGATTCTTCGGGACTTCCCTCAGAGTTACCAGGTTGGTCTTCAATAATTTTGGTAGAATTTGAGACAAGGTCATATTGAGCCGAGTGAACTGTCTTTACAGTCTCTCCACCCTTTGTTGATTGTTGCATTGTGGAGCAACTGTGGGTCTTGATATCACTACCGCATTCACTGCTTGACGGTGTTCAAGTCTGCTTTGGCCCCTCGGGCCGTAAACTGCACTAGCTTATTTCTTACCGGTGAAAGGCTTCTTTACTGCACTTGACGACGTATCCTTATGTATCTTACCACTTCGGATACCAGCTTCTACTCTCTCCCCAGTCAAGATCAACTCAGTAAACCCATATGACGAACTGCCGATCAGATGATTGAAAAATGGACCAGACAACGTCCCTAGAAACATGTCAACCAACTCCTTATCAGACAAAGGGGGTTGGACTCTTCCAGCTAAATCTCTCCACTTCTGAGCATAGTCTTTAAAACCTCCAATTGCACCCATGGACATACCCTGAAGCTGAGTACGAGTGGGAGCAAGGTCGACATTATACTGATACTGCCTGTAGAAAGCAGCAGCAAGGTCCTCCCAGTTTCGGACATTAGCTCCTTCCAATTGATAAAACCATTCAAGCTGAGTCCCTGACAGACTATCTTGAAATAAATGCACCCACAAATTTCTATCTGCAGTGTAAGGTTGGATTTTCCTGACGTACGAGCGGAGATGGAGTTTTGGACAGGATACTCCATCGTACTTGGCGAAAACTGGAGCTTTGAACTTATGAGGGATCACCACCCCATATGCTAGTTCCAAATCCTCGAAATCCAAACCAGGGATCTTCTGAATCTCCATAGCGCTCAGAAGGTCTTCAAGTTGTTTGTACCTATTGTTGTACCCCAAAATTTGCCCTCCCATATTCTTCAAGATTTGCCAAGTTAAAGCTTCAAAATCTCCCCAAGGGTTGCACAGTTCAAGGGCCTCCTAACATTCAAAAACTAGGGTTTTGGTTCTGACAAAGAAAATGAAGTTTCCAAAGGTCCAATCAAGTCCCACATGCCTACAAACATGGTCAAGCATCTTCATACCAAGTTTCAAGACTTACAGCACAAAATTGCACAGTCAAAAACCCTAATTGCCCTACAGTCAACTACAGGGGCAAAATGGTCATTTGACAGTCAAAAGTTCAAATTTTTGGTCAACATCTCATTTTGAAGCCACAAACATCATTTTATCAATTCTTGATCATGGCTCTCAAAGCTTGGCTCAAAAAGTCTCAAGATGCAAAAGTTTCCATATTTGGACAGTTGAAAAAGTCAACTGTAACTTGACCAAGGCATAACTTCCACAGGGTTTATCAGAAAAATTCCATCCAAAGCTCATTTTGAAGAGAAAGAAATTTCCTACAACTCCTCTTCATACTTCAAGTCCAAGAAATTCTCTCACAAAAAGTTATCAATTTCAACATTATAGGTCATTTTCAAAAGTCAACAAAAAGGGACTTTAAGTCAAAGACCATAACTTGATATTGGTAAATCAAAATGACATGGGACCAAAGGCATTGGTTAGAGGGATTCAAGACCTTTCCAAAATGTCCAAGAACATGATCAAAGCTTAAAAATTGAGCAAGATATGCCTTGTGGAAGTTGGGAAATTTTTGGATATTTTGAAAAGTCAACTTTGCTTCAAATGTCTTAAAATTGCTAATGGGCCACATTTTCTTCCAAAATTCATCATCCAAAGCATGTGCACGACCATTTGGCCCAAAGGGAATTTATTCATCATTTTTATTTATTTATTTGAATTTTTAATTGCTATTAATTCATTTAATAAAATAAAATATGTGAAAAATACCAAAGCAAGCTTTTCAAATCTTTTTATGCATGGAATAACTTCAGATTTTCGTGCATTATCAGATATGGAAAGAATCAAGTTGATTTGGACATAATTGGTATCAAAACACATGTGAAAAAGATTGAAAAATTATGCATGAAAATCAAATATTGTTCTCATCAATGCAAAGATCTTTTGATTGAAAACTCAACCCTAATTCACTCCATACATAAGCCAGATGCTAGACCTAGTGCAAGGGACCTAAATGCTGCGCCACACATCAAGAACAAAGTTTGTGTTTTTGTCAAAAAAATTGAAAACTGAAAACACTATTCTAGCACGATTCAAAGCAAAATACCAATTGCAAAAGCTTCCTAAGGCATTACTGAATCTAACTGGACACTTTTTCAATCCTCACACGCCCAGAAATGGTATACAGAACTCAAAGTTTTTCACATTCTATGCATATTCGTGTTTCAGTTTTTAAGCATTCTCATTGCATTTTTTTTGTGGATTTATACTAATTGATTCATTCTAAAGCTAACCATATGTTTTGATTGAGTTTTACTGGCCTATACGCGAAATCACCATGGAAGCTTATTAGGGTTACGAAACTGAAAATTGGGGGTTTCCTCGTCCAGAAAAATTAGACCACGAGACCAAGGCTATTGGATTCAGAAGCTTCATGTGAATCGAACACACATGTCGCGCTCAATTTATGAGCCACCATGTGCTAATCGCTATTATCCTGTTTACCACTTAGTGGGGGTTTAAAACCCCCGCTATCTAATTGTTTTTTTTCAGGGCAAAACGAATCAACGAAGAAGATGCATGCGTGGAGCAAGGCCATTGGTCTATTCAAAGCTTGGCGCGCGTTTTGCTGACTCAGGCCACTAACGTTTGTCTTTTCTTATAATAATTATGGTCCATATAATATACAAAGCGCGTTAACAGCTCCATTGGCAAGGCGTTGGGTTGGTAATTTCTGGGACCTGGGTTCGAATCCCAGGTCCCCCTTTCTTATTCCATATTATTTTTCTAATCATGCTTCTGTGCAGCTTCAATCCAAGCGTCCACCATACGCTCACAATCCAGGCACGCCACTTGTCCTGTAGTCCTAATCCAAAGGCCAATGTTGGAAGAGTATCATGGGCATGAGTCAGAGGTGCCACACACGCGCTGAAAAGTCAACAAAAGGCCTCCAAAGATGGGCCAGAATTGCTACAACTTGACCTCCAATTTGGGGACAGAACCCCCCATTGGTTTGCCTTTCCATTCTCTTTATATTTTTTCTATTTTTTTATTTGTTTTAATTAGTTTTAATTTAATTCTTTAAATCAATGTTTTCATAATATAAAAATAATAAAAAATCAGAAAATCCCAAAATTAAAATATATTTCATTTAATGTTATTTTTTGTAAAAAAGGTCTTATTAATTAATTAGTTTTTTATTCTAGGGTTAACTTTAACATTTTCTTAATAAATTTAAATTTTGTAAAATTAGGTTTTAATTACTTTTATCTTTTTCTTTTCTTTTATCAATATTAATTACTAATTATTATTTTTGTAAATAAAATTGAATTAATTAATTAGGTTAATTTTAGGTGCAATTTTAACATATTTCTTGATAAATAAAAATAGTTAGAATTAGGGTTAATTAATTTCTTAGTTTCATTTAATTCTCTTATTAAAAATCCATAAATACAAAAACTCAAAAATCTTTTATTTTTACTTTAATTTAATTAATTTCATAATTACAATTTAATTTCCTTAAAAGGGTCCAACGCCCTCGCATTCCCGATTTTTATTCTCTTCGCGCATTGTATTCTTATTCCTTCTTTTAAATATTAATGTAATTCTCCCAAAGCCGTGTAAATTGGACGTTTTATTTCTCGCACTTTATTTCTTTATTCAAATCGGGTCCTGGATTAAATTTGGCGATGTGGACCCGCGCCTTTGTAATAGTTTAGGAACTTTATATTTCTCGCAACTTTTTAACTGCTAATAAATTGCATGCAAGAATGAATGATAAAATAAAAACAAAAGCGTAGATCACCCATGACATGACAAGACAAAATATCCGAAAACGACACACAAATCACACACCACCCCTAGGGTACGCCTCACTGTTGCCTTGCCCCTCGAAAGGTGATCGTCGAGTAGAGGATGTCTTAGTAAGTCCTCATGATCCAGGAACCTGGCATGAGGGTAGCTTCTAAGGTGTCTTCCTATTGCTCCGATGATCACCATGTCTCGAACCTTCGAATTGACCCGAATACCTCCAACGGTGGTGCTACCTACCTCTCAATGGTGGGATGGCACTACTTTAAAGGACATTTACACAGACGAATTCCTTAGGGTAGGTAGACGACTCTAGATACTTGCTCTAATTCAAAACAAATAAAAAATACTTTTCACATCGACACCTTTTCAAAAAGCTTTCGAAAGCAATTTTTCAAACACTCTTGAGGACCGATACAAGAGTCGAACTGGAATTTTCAAAGGAACTTTTTTTTAAAAACCCACAGTTGAAAAGCAAACAAACCATTTTTGAAAACACAAATGAGCAAGTATCTAAGAGCCCATGGATAACCATGAATAGAAAGGGTGCTAACACTTTCCCTTTCTATAATCTACCTCCCGAACCGAGAGCAATCTCTATAAGGAATTTTTCTGTGCTTTTGTCCTTTCCATTTGGAGAAAATAAAATACGGTGGCGACTCTTGCTTACCGCGACATTTCGCGATCCAGCGTTAAACAGTCAGTTCCAGATCCACCGATCATAGAACTGGCGACTCTGCTGGGGACATTTACTTAAAGTGAGGTGTACCTTAGGGTAGTTCATAACTGTTTTTTCAATTGTATTGATTTGCTTGCTTTAAATTGTGGGTTGCATGGGAGTTACATAGATCCTAACCCGGATCTGGGGATACCCTGTTTAGGTAGCATAAGTTGTGAGGGACCTGTCCGACGTAGACCGACACGGGTGAAGCAGTGGCTACGTTGGTGTGGCACCTTGGTCTGTACCGATATCCCTTGTGTTGCAACGAGGAGAATATGGGTCTTCTGAGGAGTCATTAAGCACCAACAGACCTTAGAACCTTAAATGACACAACTTGGCCATTAGAACAGTAGCAGTATGCTACGCCCATTGAGGCTAAACTCTTGTGATGGTTCTGGCTGCAAGAAAAGATTGCGATGCTGGAGTTATGATCGATTGAGGGTAGTCAATGATAATGGGATCCTCTAAGAACCCGGTTACTTTGATAGGACAGGTATGAACCAACAAACTGAAAGAGGGTAATACCTAGACCTCATGCTGGCCTAAACTTTAAGGGTCTGTCTTGTGTGACTTGTGTGCCTTATCATGTTTGCCTTTGTATCTATTTGTGGTGTGCTTTATCATAACATCATGAGCATTGCATGCATCCTGCATAAGGACTGACCATTTCAAAGACAAGAGGGTTTCACCTTTGCTCTGTTTTGTAGGACACCATGATGCATGTGCGAAGGAATACTATCCGGTTCAACTTTGTTCACTCACCTGAGTTGCTTGAAGAGTTGGTTAGCAGAATTCCAAATACCACTTCCTTCATTCAGAGGCATGGTTCTCTTCTCAGTTTAGTCACTGCAAAGCGGGATCAACAGTTGATGAGTGTGCTGACCCAGTTCTATGACCCTCTGTACCAGTGCTTCACCTTTCAAGACTTCCAGCTGGTCCCTACCCTGGAAGAGTTCTCTGATTTGCTTGGTATCCCTATCTTGGATCAGACTCCCTTTACTGGTTGGGAAAAGACCCTCAGGCTTGAGGAGGTTGCTGCAGCTCTTCCCTTGACGCATCAAGAGGTAATGGACAACTGGGTAACTAGAAGCGGAGTTAAGGGTTTCTTGGCCAAGTTTCTGATTGGTAAAGCTAACAGCTTCTGGAATGACCTGGACTTTAGGGCATATGAAGACATCTTGGCTCTCTTAATCTATGGGTTAGCCTTGTTTCCTAATCCTGACAACTTCATCAATGTCACTGCCATAAGGATCTTTATGTCTCAGAATCCTGTACCCACTCTCTTGGGTGACATCCTGCAACAACTTTATGCTCGTACTACCCAAAGACGAGGAACTCTATGGTGTTGTATCCTTTTGTTGGTGAGGTGGTTTATTTCGCACCTCCCTAAGTTCGCACTGAAGAACCAAGAAGGAAGAGGTTGGGCTCATAGGTTAATGTCTCTCACCGATAAAGACATCATTTGGACTTGCAGAGGTTTGGATGAGATAGCTATTATTGATCGATGCGGGGAATACCCTAATGTTCCTCTGATTGGTACCCAAGGAGGAATCTCTTACAATCCATGTCTAGCTCTCCGTCAGTTTGGAAGAGCCAGAAGAGCAGGGCCTCATGAAATGTTGGTGCCTCACATCAGTTTTGAGTTTCAAGTGGATAGTGACGAGCTGCGTCGTAGGTTCATCAAGGCTTCGGACAAAGTTCATAAAGCTGACCCACAAGAGTTGGGGCCAAAGACTTCTTTACCTATGGAAGCCTACTACAAATGGGTTCGCACCCGTGCTCAGAAGTTAGGTATGCCATACGAAGCCGTCAGACCTATCATTCTTGAGTATCCTGACAAAGATGGTGTTCCTCCAACTGTCCTTCCTCCTCAGATACCTACTGATTATGAGACATTAAAGAGATCTTGGTCGCAACTGCGAGAAGAGCGGGATTCTTACCAGGAAAAGTTCAACGAGCAGGAATTGAAGATCCAGAAGCTGACAAAGCAGTTGGAGAATGAGCGAGCTCTGAATGCTTACATCCGTACTGAGAAGAGGAGACCATGGGATCAATAAGGAGCTCTGGATGTTCTTTTACAGTTTTATTTCCCTTTTCAGTATTTCCCTTTCATGTAACGCCTAAGGGCAACCTGTTGAACAATTTAAGTTTCAAAGTTGAATCTAATGAAGTGTGTTCCTTTTTGTTTACAAAGTTGATTCCCGATTGTCTTTGAAAACATAAATCATACGCATTCCATTCATCATGTGCATAGCAGGTTTTCTTCTTTTCAGGTTGCTTACTGTTCTTCGCTGTTTATTTCAGCATCATGAATCCTGACTCATCATCAACCGAGATGTCTATCAAGGCTCTTCAGGCGCAGAATGCGCAATTTCAGGAACTAATCATGGGTTTGGCTCAGGGCCAAGAAGAGTTGAAGGCTCTGCTCCTGAAGAAGGAGAAGAAGAAGAAGAGGAGAACTGTTCTTTTTAACTCGGGCCGAAGGTTTGGCAACACTCTGCAGAATGAAGAGGCTGGTTCTTCTATAGGCAAGAGCAGTCCCCAAGGGGGAAAAGGTCCTAGTCCGGTAGTCTCTGACAATGAGACTGATTTTGATGAGGAACAGTATCCTCTGGCAGAAGACAGATACAAGCAGTTGGAGGACAGACTGAATGCTATGGAGATCCAACAAGTGCCTGGGCTGGATTTTGGAGATTTGGGCTTATCTACTGGTGTGATCATTCCTCATAAATTCAAAGCACCATCTTTCACCAAATATGACGGGGCATCTTATCCCAAGCTACATCTCAGATCCTACGTGCAGAAGATTCATCCGTACTCAGTGGACAAGAATTTGTGGATCCACTTCTTCCAGGAGAGTCTTTCAGGGACTCATCTCGAATGGTTCTATCAGCTGGATGGGACCAAAGTTCGTAACTGGGAGGAGTTGGCTACTGCTTTTTATAAGCAGTATCAATATAATGCCGACCTTGCTCCTACGCGTACCCAACTCCAGGGTATGTCGCTAGGGTCAAGCGAAGGTTTTAAAGAGTACGCACAGAAGTGGAGGGATCTGGCTGACAGGATGCAGCCTCCATTGACTGACTGGGAGTTGGTAGACATGTTCTTGGGGACCCTATCTGGGCCATTTTTCAACCATCTTATCGGTAACTCGTCTGCAGGGTTTACTGATCTTATTCTGACTGGAGAGAGAATAGAGGCTGGGATGAAGGCTGGTAAAATTCAGAAGGGTGTATCTGCAAGCTCTGAAAAGAAGCCCTTTAAAAAGGAGGCCAGTGCTGTATATGAGGCTAGAAGACAGGAGAAACCTGAGCGCCGCCAATCTGTCAACGCGGTGATGATTGCTAAGCCTGCTGCCGCTCCTCGGCAAACCAATCCACCAAGGGCTGAAAGACCCAGAAGAGAGTTCACCCGGCTGAGTATGACTCTATCCCAAATCTTGCCACAGTTGCTGTCCACCAACCTAGTGACTGTCAGAGAGGCCCCAAAGGTTGTGAATACTGCCTCTCCGAAATACAATCCAAATGCCTGCTGTGCTTATCACTCCGATAGCCCGGGGCATTCCACTGATGACTGTTGGGCCTTAAGGAATAAGGTGCAAGACCTTATCGACGCAAAAGAGATACAGTTTGAAGCGCCTGAGAGGCCGAATGTGGTGACTGCTCCTATGCCCCATCATGGAGTAAATGCTGTTGATGAAGATGTATACGCTGTTTCTGTGAATGATGTGGCTACTCCCTTAATGACTGTCAAGAGGAATCTACTGTTGGCCGGTTTATTTCCGGGTTGTAGTGAAGGTTGCCTTTTCTGTGCTGTTTCCCTATCTGGTTGTCCTTTGCTGAAGTTGGGCATCCAAAGCCTAATGGACAGCAAGGAGATTCTGTTTAAGAAGACTGCTGTTCAGTTTGTTCCGGTGGAAGAAATTTCTGTTGTTACAATCTTTAATAATCCAATCAAGGCTCTCCCAAGGAAGCAGGTTCAAATCATAACTGTCGCACCTGTTGTTATTACTGTTCCGGTGCCTCTCCCCTACGAATCTGATAAGGCTATGCCCTGGCACTATGGGGCAGATGTGTATGTGAATGGAATCAAACAAGAGTTCAACACTGGCACCAGCATCAGCAATATCACTGGTCCAGTAAAGGTTACCCGCAGTGGCAGGCTCTTCTCGCTTGACATTGCACCGCCCGCTATTCGAAGACCCCTCACTATAACACCTACAAGTGTACCTGTTCCTGTTTCTGATCAAATTGTTTCCCCTGCTGCCGAGTCATCTAATGCTCGGGGCAAAGGGATTGAAGATGAGCCTGCCCGGATGGAGGCACCAAGACCTGTAAATGCTGAGGCCTCCCAACAAGAGATGGAGGAAATTCTAAAAATAATCAAGAAGAGTGACTTTAATGTTGTCGAGCAGCTGGGGCATACGCCCTCCAAGATCTCCATGCTCTCCTTGCTCCTGTGCTCAGAGGCCCATGCTAAGGCCTTGATTTCATTTCTAAAGACGGCCCATGTGCCACAGGAGACATCTGCAGTCCAGTTTACTGATTGCGTAGAAAATCTGACAGCGGACAATGGTTTGGGTTTCTCGGATGCTGACCTTACGGCTAAAGGAAAGGACCACAATGACGCCCTGCATGTCTCTATCGAATGCAGGGGCACTACTCTGGCACACGTGTTGGTGGACACTGGCTCTTCCCTAAATGTGCTACCCAAGAAATCCTTAGACCGTTTGGATTGTGAAGGCCTGGAACTAAAACCTAGCAATATTATCGTCCGAGCCTTTGACGGTTCCAAGAGGATGGTTCATGGAGAGGTTGACATTCCTATTCGTGTGGGCTCTCAAGTATTCGACTCTACTTTCTATGTGATGGATATCCGTCCATCGTATTCTTGTCTATTGGGTCGACCTTGGATCCACAAAGCAGGGGCAGTGACCTCTACCCTGCACCAGAAGCTCAAGTACCCCGTCAGAGGGAAGATCGTCACTGTGCAGGGAGAGGAAGAGTATATGGTGAGCCATTTGAATTCCTTCAGGTATATTGAGATGGACGGGGAGTTTATTGAAACCCCCTTTCAGCATTTCGAAGAGGTACCTCCAACTTTAGCAGCGGCAGAAACAGTGGTCGAAGAGGATGTTCCTTTGAAGATGGCTTCCTTGAAGGATGCCCGGGATGTGATCCAGAAAGGTGAATATGCTAACTGGGGCAGGCTCCCTGATTTTACACAGAAAACTGACAAGTTCGGACTGGGTTTTACTACAGAGGGTCAGAAGGCTATGCGGAAGACAAAGATCAGAAGACCTCCTGTGCTCATTACCAATCCAGGGGTGAATGCTGTGGGAGATGAAGATGAAGTGGGAGAGTCAGAGTTCAATAGCTGGATCTACCCGACAACTGATGGCGGATTGACCAATTGGATTGCTAAAGACCATACTCCTGTTACTTTTGTTACACAGTAATAAACTTCTTTGTTTTTTTATCTGTAATAAACAATTAAAAACTCTACGGCCCGGTGTCTTACCCGGGGCACCGTTGGCTTCATTTGTGAGGGCATATAAATTGTCATTTCATATATCATGAATAAAAATATTGGACGTTTTCTCGCATTTCAAATCTTATGCTTCTTTTCTGTCTTTCCTTCCTTTATATATTTCAAAACAGTTGTATTTACACACACTCACTCATACAGGTTTCAATCCACTCTGGATCTCACTGGTAACGGCTCTGCTACCGCCAGTTATGACTTCGAAAATCCGATCAACTTAGCCGAAGACGAAGGTGAAGATGATTGCGAAGTGCCTGGTGAGCTTGCAAGACTGTTACTTCAGGAAGAGAGGGAAATTCAACCACACGAAGAGCCAGTGGAAACAATAAATCTGGGTACTGAGGCAGACAGGAAAGAGGTAAAGATTGGTGCCAACCTAGAGCTCAGCGTGAAGCAACGATTGACTCAGATGCTACATGATTATATGGAGATCTTTGCCTGGTCCTACGAAGACATGCCCGGATTGGATACCAATATTGTGGTCCATCACTTGCCTACCAAGGAAGACTGCCCTCCGGTTAAGAAAAAGGTCCGCCGTATGCGTCCAGAGATGTCTGAGAAGATCAAAGCCGAGGTTATGAAACAGTTTGATGTCGGGTTCCTTGCAGTGACTTCTTACCCTCAGTGGGTTGCTAATGTGGTGTCGGTACCAAAGAAGGACGGTAAGGTCAGAATGTGTGTCGACTACAGGGATCTGAACAGGGCCAGCCCCAAAGATGACTTCCCCCTACCTCACATTGATGTCCTGGTTGACAATACAGCTCAGCATAAGGTGTTCTCTTTCATGGATGGTTTTACAGGTTATAATCAGATCAAGATGGCACCTGAAGACATGGAAAAAACTACCTTTGTTACTCAGTGGGGCACCTTCTGCTACAAGGTCATGCCTTTTGGACTGAAAAATGCTGGGGCAACCTACCAACGCGCTATGGTTGCTTTATTTCATGACATGATCCATCATGAGATAGAAGTGTATGTTGACGACATGATTGCAAGGTCCCAGACCGAGGAAGAACACTTAGATCATCTGCAGAAATTGTTTGATCGTCTGAAGTTGTACAAGTTGAGGTTGAACCCGAACAAGTGCACCTTCGGGGTAAGATCTGGAAAGTTGCTAGGCTTCGTTGTAAGTGATAAGGGTATTCAGGTGGACCTTGCCAAGGTTAAAGCTATTCAAGAGATGCCAATTCCTAAAACAGAGAAAGAGGTCAGAGGCTTTTTAGGACGCCTGAATTACATTGCTCGATTCATCTCACACCTGACTGCTACCTGTGAGCCAATCTTCAAGCTGCTGAAGAAAGATCAGGTAGTACGTTGGAATGATGAATGTCAGGCTGCTTTTGACAGAATCAAGGAGTATCTCCAAGAACCACCCATCCTTATGCCACCGGTTGAAGGGAGACCTCTGATACTGTACCTGACAGTGCTTGACAACTCAATGGGGTGTGTGCTGGGGCAGCATGACGAGTCTGGCCGAAAAGAGCATGCCATTTATTACCTTAGCAAAAAGTTTACCGACTGTGAGACCCGATACTCACTGCTTGAGAAAACTTGCTGCGCTTTGGTATGGGCTGCTCGCCGGCTGAGACAGTATATGCTGACTCACACTACCTTGTTGATCTCAAAGATGGATCCCATAAAGTACATATTTGAAAAGCCTGCTCTGTCTGGGAGAATAGCAAAATGGCAAATGATCTTGACGGAATACGACATTCAGTACACGACCCAGAAAGCCATCAAGGGAAGTGTATTGGCAGACCACTTGGCACATCAGGCAGTAGACGACTATCAGTCAATGAACTTCGAGTTTCCGGACGAGAGCATCATGATAGTGATTGATTGTGAAGTACCTGGACCGGATGAAGGACCTGAGGAAGGATCCCGATGGTCTATGCATTTTGACGGAGCCTCCAACGCTTTGGGAAACGGTATCGGCGCTGTGATCATATCCCCTCAAGGCACTCATACTCCACTCACTGCCCGGCTATGTTTCAACTGTACCAACAACATGGCAGAGTATGAGGCGTGCATCATGGGTCTTCAAGCTGTGATCGACCTAAGGATCAAGTTTCTGAGTGTCTTCGGAGATTCCGCTCTCGTGATCAATCAGATCAAAGGAGAGTGGGATACGAAACATCCGAATCTTATTCCTTACAGAGAATGTGTGTTGACTTTGATCCCCCACTTCACAGAGATAACATTTGAACACTTCCCGAGAGAGGAGAATCAGCTGGCGGATGCGTTAGCTACAATGTCTTCTATGTTCAAGGTCAAATGGGATAATGAGGCTCCCCGGATCATCATCTGGAAACTGGACGAACCGGCATACTGTTGTGATCTCGAGGCTGAATTGGTGACTGAGAAGCCTTGGTACCATGAGGTGAAGAGATATTTGGAAGCTCAGGAATACCCTGAAGGTGCGTCTGTCAATGATAAAAAGTTTCTGAGAAGGTTCGCAGCGAAATTCTTCCTTAGCAACGACATCCTGTATAAACGAAACCATGATTCGACCTTACTGCGTTGTGTGGATAAGACAGAAGCAGAAAGGATCATGGAAGAGCTACATGAAGGGACCTTCGGAACACATTCCAGTGGACACACTATGGCGAAGAAAATCCTTCGGGCAGGGTATTTCTGGTCCACAATGGAAGCAGACTGCTACCAACATTCCCGGACATGCCATAAATGCCAGATATATGCAGACAAGGTGCATGTTCCTCCAGTTCCTCTGAATGTTCTGACTGCGCCTTGGCCGTCTGCAATGTGGGGCATAGATATGATCGGTGAGATTAAACCTACGGCATCTAACGGGCATCGCTTCATCCTGGTAGCGATTGATTATTTCATGAAGTGGGTCGAAGCAGCATCCTACGCTACGGTAACCAAGACCGTTGTGGCACGGTTCATTCGGCATAACCTGATCTGTCGATACGGAATCCCAGAAAGAATTATTACAGACAACAGTACCAATCTTAATAACAAGATGATCACTGAGCTCTGCGAGCAGTTTAAGATACAACACCACAACTCTTCTCCTTACAGACCGAAGATGAATGGGGCTGTAGAAGCAGCAAATAAAAATATCAAGAAAATCGTGCAGAAGATGACAGTGACTTATAAAGATTGGCACGAGATGTTACCGTTCGCTCTACATGGGTATCGTACCTCAGCCAGGACGTCAACCGGGGCAACTCCTTTCTCCTTGGTCTACGGTATGGAGGCAGTCTTACCGATCGAAGTGGAAATACCCTCTCTCCGGATAATGAAGGATGCAAATCTAAACGAAGATGATTGGATCCAGACACGACTTGATCAGCTAAACTTAATTGACGAAAAGAGACTCGCTGCTATCTGTCATGGTCAGACGTATCAAAAACGGATGATCAGAGCATTTAACAAAAAGGTCAGACCACAGGAATATCAAGTTGGGGATCTGGTAATCAAGCGAATCATCCTTCCTCAGAGTGATCCAAGGGGAAAATGGACCCCTACGTATGAAGGGCCATTTGTGGTTAAACATGTGTTCTCAGGAGGAGCCATGATTCTAACCAACATGGATGGTGACGACCTTCCTCACCCCGCCAATGCAGACATAGTAAAAAGATACTACGCATGAAAAAGACCTGCTAGGTTGACATACCTAGGCAAAAATTAGGGCTTCCCGGCGAACCAAAAGGGTTCGGGCAAAATGAAGGGATGAAAATGAAAAAAATCTGTACACCCGGCAAGTCGAAAACCTGAAAAGGCGGCTTGGGCAAAAATGGGTATCCCGGTGGACTGAAAACCCGAAAGGGCGGTCCAGGAAAAAGTTAGGGATAAAGCGTAATACTATGTCTCATTGGATCACTTTGCATCCAGAATCCGGTATCTACATCGAGTTCAGACGGCATCAATCAGTCAGCTTCGTCTTCAACTAAGGTCATCAAGTGATGAGACGCTCGGAGATATAAGGGCAATAGCAGAGTTGAAACCCAGTGGGATCATTCATTTCACACAGCTGTTTTATTTTCTTTTGTACAAATTTGTATAAACTCTTTTGTTCGGCGGCGTTCTCTTACTAGGACGTCAGCCTCTTGTACATAAACGCCTATTTTACGGGCAAATTCAAAAAAATCAATACAAATATACTTTTCAGTTAAAATTGCCAATTGTTTTTCCTTTTCTGTTTTGTTTTGCGAAGAACGTCCAAGGTTCAATTTGTGATATATGCATTGACAATAATTTGCTAACTCATGAATATTTGCATACGAAACAAAGGATTAATTACAGGTAACATTAGAAACAGGGGCAATAAAGAGTTGTCTAAGCAATCTAGTTGTTCTGTCCTCCAAGGTACCAAGGTAGGTTCAGCTGAAGAACATAACCAGCATATCTTAGCTCCCCAGAGAGTGAGCCAGCAAGTCAATGCACTCTCCCCGAGCAAAATTACAGTCGAACTTAAGGAAGTTGGGTATCCTCCAGCAGATCTCAACATTCCCCAGCAATGTACGGACATTTTAACAAGCATCCCCGGCAGTCTTGACATAAAGATTGTTCCCCGGCGGTATACCAGACATTCAATGGAGTCACCTCCCCGGTACAGCTCAAAACTTCCCTAGGAGAGTCCAATCCAGTTTCCCCAGGAAAGTTGGAATCCATCTCCCCAAGCAGTAAGCTTATCCCCAGTAGATTCTGGAAGCTTATCCTCGTAGAACACGAACGCGTCTCCCGGCTTTATTCAAGAGTTATTTCCCTACCAGGATATAACTGGGTTATCCTCAGCCAAAAGCCACGGAAAGAGCGTCCTCGACGAAGTCTTCTTATCCCCAGCGAAGTCTATTAACACTTCCAACACAACAAGGGTATCCCCAGCAAGATATTATCAACAACTCAACAAAGTACCTCTCTCCCCACGGAGTATTGCTTCCCAGCAAGATCGCTAGAGTACTTTTCTCCCCGCAGAGTAATCCATTCGCCAAGTTTACTCCCCAACGGAGTTATCTTCTCCTACAGGTATTCTTGCAACTATCATCCCCAGCGGAGGCAAAAATCTATTCTTCAACATCAGCCCAGGATATGACTTCCCGGCACCCGTCAAGGATTTACTTTCCTAAACGAAAACATACATTCATAAACATCGCATTTCCATACATTATAGCATGCATAAATGTATCACATCTTACAAATCTCATTTATGTTGAGAACATCATTGCTTGATCCATATCATGCATGGCATATGACTGACCTTTCAGGAAAGATCCAGTTAAGTTCTCAGCTATTTCAAGACCTAGACCGGTTCAGTTAAATCGACCCTAAGATTTTACTGTTTCTTATCCAGTCAAAGGCCTTCTCTGGTTCAGTCAGATCGACCCTAAGATCTCCCTGTTTCTTATCCAGTTGAAGACATTTCAAGACCTTGATCGGTTCAGTTAAATCGACCCTAAGATTTTACTGTTTCTTATCCAGTCAAAGGCCTTCTCTGGTTCAGTCAGATCGACCCTAAGATCTCCCTGTTTCTTATCCAGTTGAAGACATTTCAAGACCTTGACCGGTTCAGTTAAATCGACCCTAAGATTTTACTGTTTCTTATCCAGTCAAAGGCCTTCTCTGGTTCAGTCAGATCGACCCTAAGATCTCCCTGTTTCTTATCCAGTTGAAGACATTTCAAGACCTTGACCGATTCAGTTAAATCGACCCTAAGATTTTACTGTTTCTTATCCAGTCAAAGGCCTTCTCTGGTTCATTCAGATCGACCCTAAGATCTCCCTGATTCTTATCCAGTTTAAGATTTCAAGACCTAGACCGGTTCAGTTAAATCGACCCTAAGATTTTACTATTTCTTATCCAGTCAAAGGCCTTCTCTGGTTCAGTCAGATCGACCCTAAGATCTCCCTGTTTCTTATCCAGTTGAAGATTTCAAGACCTAGACCGGTTCAGTTAAATCGACCCTAAGATTTTCCTGTTTCTTATCCAGTCAAAGGCCTTCTCTAGTCCAGCTAAATCGACCCCTAACAGATTTTCCTGATAAATACTCAGTAGAAAGATATCCAAGATTCTCTCAGCGTTACTGTTGAGGTAGAAGTCGCCCAAGATTCTCTCAGCGTTACTGTTGAGGTAGAAGTCGCCCAAGATTCTCTCAGCGATACTGTTGAGGTAGAAGTCTCCCAAGATTCTCTCAGCGTTACTATTGAGGTAGTAATCGTCTGAGGTTCTCTCAGCGTTCCTGTTGAGGTACTAATCATCCGAGGTTCTCTCAGCGTTCCTGTTGAGATAGTAATCGTCCGAGGTTCTCTCAGCGTTCCTGTTGAGGTAGTAATCGTCCAAGGTTCTCTCAGCGTTCCTGTTGAGGTAGTAATCGTCCCCAGGTTCTCTCAGCGTTCCTGTTGAGGTAGTAACCATCCCTGGTTCATTCATCACCTTTTGAAGATCCAGATCTAGCTCCTGTAACCAGTCAGGACACATCTATACAAAGAATCTGAAGACCAGCTCCTGTAACAGGTGAGGTAATCATTTTATTTTGCAGGTACGCAAGTTCTCGCTAAGGAATCTCTTACGCGATCAACACCGAGATGGCATCTATAAGCCCATCCACCTTCCATCATCTGTTAGCATGGCATCTATAAGCCCATCATCCTATCCATCAATCTCCAAATGGCATCTATAAGCCCATTCCCATCATCACACTGCTACTATGTGAGCGCAAATTTCTGGGCACTCTAGTGTTCAATCATCTTCCACCTTCGGATTACGAAAGGCACGTCAGCCAATCTGCATCCTCAGGTTTAAGAAGATTGAACAGGGGCAACTGTTGTACCCCAAAATTTGCCCTCCCATATTCTTCAAGATTTGCCAAGTCAAAGCTTCAAAATCTCCCCAAGGGTTGCACAGTTCAAGGGCCTCCTAACAGTCAAAAACTAGGGTTTTGGTTCTGACAAAGAAAATGAAGTTTCCAAGGGTCCAATCAAGTCCCACATGCCTACAAACATGGTCAAGCATCTTCATACCAAGTTTCAAGACTTACAGCACAAAATTGCACAGTCAAAAACCCTAATTGCCCTACAGTCAACTGTAGGGGCAAAATGGTCATTTGACAGTCAAAAGTTCAAATTTTTGGTCAAAATCTCATTTTGAAGCCACAAACATCATTTGATCAATTCTTGATCATGACTCTCAAAGCTTGGCTCAAAAAGTCTCAAAATGCAAAAGTTTCCATATTTGGACAGTTGAAAAAGTCAACTGTAACTTGACCAAAGCATAACTTCCACAGGGTTTATCAGAAAAATTCCATCCAAAGCTCATTTTGAAGAGAAAGACATTTCCTACAACTCCTCTTCATACTTCAAGTCCAAGAAATTCTCTCACAAAAAGTTATCAATTTCAACATTATAGGTCATTTTCAAAAGTCAACAAAAAGGGACTTTAAGTCAAAGACCATAACTTGAGATTGGTAAATCAAAATGACATGGTACCAAAGGCATTGGTTAGAGTGCTTCAAGACCTTTCCAAAATGTCCAAGAACATGATCAAAGCTTAAAAATTGAGCAAGATATGCCTTGTGGAAGTTGGGAAATTTTTGGATATTTTGAAAAGTCAACTTTGCTTCAAATGTCTTAAAATTGCTAATGGGCCACATTTTCTTCCAAAATTCATCATACAAAGCATGTGCACGACCATTTGGCCCAAAGGGAATTTATTCATCATTTTTATTTATTTATTTGAATTTTTAATTGCTATTAATTCATTTAATAAAATAAAATATGTGAAAAATACCAAAGCAAGCTTTTCAAATCTTTTTATGCATGGAATAACTTCAGATTTTCGTGCATTATCATATATGGAAAGAATCAAGTTGATTTGGACATAATTGGTATCAAAACACATGTGAAAAAGATTGAAAAATTATGCATGAAAATCAAATATTGTTCTCATCAATGCAAAGATCTTTTGATTGAAAACCCAACCCTAATTCACTCCATACATAAGCCAGATGCTAGACCTAGTGCAAGGGACCTAAATGTTGCGCCACACATCAAGAACAAAGTTTGTGTTTTTGTCAAAAAAATTGAAAACTGAAAACACTATTCTAGCACGATTCAAAGCAAAATACCAATTGCAAAAGCTTCCTAAGGCATTACTGAATCTAACTGGACACTTTTTCAATCCTCACACGCCCAGAATTGGTATACAGAACTCAAAGTTTTTCACATTCTATGCATATTCGTGTTTCAGTTTTTAAGCATTCTCATTGCATTTTTTTTGTGGATTTATACTAATTGATTCATTCTAAAGCTAACCATATGTTTTGATTGAGTTTTACTGGCCTATACGCGAAATCACCATGGAAGCTTATTAGGGTTACGAAACTGAAAATTGGGGGTTTCCTCGTCCAGAAAAATTAGACCACGAGACCAAGGCTATTGGATTCAGAAGCTTCATGTGAATCGAACACACATGTCGCGCTCAATTTATGAGCCACCATGTGCTAATCGCTATTATCCTGTTTACCACTTAGTGGGGGTTTAAAACCCCCGCTATCTAATTGTTTTTTTCAGGGCAAAACGAATCAACGAAGAAGATGCATGTGTGGAGCAAGGCCATTGGTCTATTCAAAGCTTGGCGCGCGTTTTGCTGACTCAGGCCACTAACGTTTGTCTTTTCTTATAATAATTATGGTCCATATAATATACAAAGCGCGTTAACAGCTCCATTGGCAAGGCGTTGGGTTGGTAATTTCTGGGACCTGGGTTCGAATCCCAGGTCCCCCTTTCTTATTCCATATTATTTTTCTAATCATGCTTCTGTGCAGCTTCAATCCAAGCGTCCACCATACGCTCACAATCCAGGCACGCCACTTGTCCTGTAGTCCTAATCCAAAGGCCAATGTTGGAAGAGTATCATGGGCATGAGTCAGAGGTGCCACACACGCGCTGAAAAGTCAACAAAAGGCCTCCAAAGATGGGCCAGAATTGCTACAACTTGACCTCCAATTTGGGGACAGAACCCCCCATTGGTTTGCCTTTCCATTCTCTTTATATTTTTTCTATTTTTTTATTTGTTTTAATTAGTTTTAATTTAATTCTTTAAATCAATGTTTTCATAATATAAAAATAATAAAAAATCAGAAAATCCCAAAATTAAAATATATTTCATTTAATGTTATTTTTTGTAAAAAAGGTCTTATTAATTAATTAGTTTTTTATTCTAGGGTTAACTTTAACATTTTCTTAATAAATTTAAATTTTGTAAAATTAGGTTTTAATTACTTTTATCTTTTTCTTTTCTTTTATCAATATTAATTACTAATTATTATTTTTGTAAATAAAATTGAATTAATTAATTAGGTTAATTTTAGGTGCAATTTTAACATATTTCTTGATAAATAAAAATAGTTAGAATTAGGGTTAATTAATTTCTTAGTTTCATTTAATTCTCTTATTAAAAATCCATAAATACAAAAACTCAAAAATCTTTTCTTTTTACTTTAATTTAATTAATTTCATAATTACAATTTAATTTCCTTAAAAGGGTCCAACGCCCTCGCATTCCCGATTTTTATTCTCTTCGCGCATTGTATTCTTATTCCTTCTTTTAAATATTAATGTAATTCTCCCAAAGCCGTGTAAATTGGACGTTTTATTTCTCGCACTTTATTTCTTTATTCAAATCGGGTCCTGGATTAAATTTGGCGATGTGGACCCGCGCCTTTGTAATAGTTTAGGAACTTTATATTTCTCGCAACTTTTTAACTACTAATAAATTGCATGCAAGAATGAATGATAAAATAAAAACAAAAGCGTAGATCACCCATGACATGACAAGACAAAATATCCAAAAACGACACACAAATCACACACCACCCCTAGGGTACGCCTCACTGTTGCCTTGCCCCTCGAAAGGTGATCGTCGAGTAGAGGATGTCTTAGTAAGTCCTCATGATCCGGGAACCTGGCATGAGGGTAGCTTCTAAGGTGTCTTCCTATTGCTCTGGTGATCACCATGTCCCGAACCTTCGAATTGACCCGAATACCTCCAACGGTGGTGCTACCTACCTCTCAATGGTGGGATGGCACTACTTTAAAGGACATTTACACAGACGAATTCCTTAGGGTAGGTAGACGACTCTAGATACTTGCTCTAATTCAAAACAAATCAAAAATACTTTTCACACCGACACCTTTTCAAAAAGCTTTCGAAAGCAATTTTTCAAACACTCTTGAGGACCGATACAAGAGTCGAACTGGAATTTTCAAAGAAACTTTTTTTTAAAAACCCACAGTTGAAAAGCAAACAAACCATTTTTGAAAACACAAATGAGCAAGTATCTAAGAGCCCATGGATAACCATGGATAGAAAGGGTGCTAACACATTCCCTTTCTATAATCTACCTCCCGAACCGAGAGCAATCTCTATAAGGAATTTTTCTGTGCTTTTGTCCTTTCCATTTGGAGAAAATAAAAGACAGTGGCGACTCTTGCTTACCGCGACATTTCGCGATCCAGCGTTAAACAGTCAGTTCCAGATCCACCGATCACACCTATCCTCAGTAGGAGGATACTGTTCCTCGTCATAATCTGTATCATTATCAGAAACTACAGGACTGGGGCCCTTTTCTTCCTCTTGGTCCTCCCCTCCCTTGGATGAAAAGGACAGATCAGCTTGCTGTTTCAACCTATCCCCGAGCCTTTTGCCCATACTTAGAAGAACAACCTTCTTATTCTTCTACTTCTTCTCTTTCTCTTTCAGAATGAGAGCTTTCAAGTCCTCTTGCCCTTTAGCCAAGCTCAAGAACATCTCCTGGAATTGGGCATTTTGTGTCTGAAGATCTTTAATAGCTTGATCAAAGACATTTCTGCTGAAATAAACAGCGAAGAAGATGAGAAACCTGTAATGGTACCTGTAATGGTGTGCATGATAATGGGATGTGTATGTAATGATTTCAAAGACTTTGGGAGATTTAAATTTGCAAACCAAGAAATAAATAAACTTTATTAGATTAAACTTGTAAAAGGGTTCGACAATGCCTTTAAGGCGTTTACAAAGAAGTAAATGAAAAACAAATCTACACTAGAAAAAAGCAAAAAAAAAAATTAGAAATCCCATGGATGCTTCCCCTTCGTGCTGACGTAGTCATTGATCGTTCTTTCATTCTCAAGTTGCCTGGTGAGCTTTAGGATCTTCCTTTCTTGCTCATGATGCTTGTCCTGGTAGGTATCCCTCTCCTCTTTCAGCTGAATCCAGGATCTCTTCAATGCCCCAAGATCTGTGGACATGTAGGGATAAAGGACTATGTAAGGAGTGCCCTCTTCATTGGTGGGCTCCACAGTCACTGGAAACACGACTTCATAAGGCATCCCAAGCTTCTAAGCACGAGATCGGACCCACTAGAGATAAGGCTACATAGGGAGGGAAGTCCTTGGTCCTAGCTCTTGAGGGTCAGATCTGTTCACCATGCCCCAAGTTCGTATAAACCTCTGACGGTACTCATCAACATCCTTCTTGTAGTCAAATGTAATATCTGTAAGAAGTAGCTCATGAGGACCATCTCTCCGAGCCCGACTGAATTGTCGCAAAGCTAAACAAGGACTATAGGTTATTCCCCCTTTGAATCCAAGCAACGGGACATTAGGATATCCCCCACATCGGTCAACGACAATAGTGCTTTCCATAGCATTGGAACTCCAAAGAATGTTTGTATGGGCAAGGGATATTATCCTGTAAGACCATCCTAAACCTTCCTCATTCTTCAACACGGACTTGGGGAGGTGCAAAATAAACCACCTCTCCAGCAGCGGCATGCAACACATGAGAGTCCCTCTTCTTCGCATAGTACGAGTATAGAGGGCATGCAAGATATCACCCAAAAGGGTAGGTACAGGATTGCGAGACAGGAAGATCTTAACCACATTCACATCTATGAAGGAATATTGATTCGGGAAAAGAACCAAACCATAGATAAGGAGAGCCAAGATGTCTTCAAAATCCTGAAAGTCCAAGTTATCCCAAAATAGTTGAGCTTGATCCATCAGAAACTTGGCTAAGAAACCTTCAACCCCGCTTCGTGTCTCTCAGTTGGATACTACATCAGCCCTTTTTAGATGCAAAGCTGAAGCAATGTTTTCTGGTCTAGGAGTCTCTTCCAAACCTATGAAGGGCATCTGCTCAAGGATGTATATGCCCAATAAGTGAGAAAACTCTTCCAAAGTGGGAACTAGCTGATAATCCGGAAAAGTGAAGCAATGATGCACCGGATCAAACTGAAAAAGCACACTCATCATCTGCTCATCAAACTTTGAGGTAACCAAGCTAAGAAGCTGACCATGTCTCCTAATGAATGAAGAAGTATCAGAAACTCTCGAGGCTAAATCTTTGAGTTGAGCAGGTATTTGCACAAAGTTAACTCGAATGGTATTTCTACGCACGAAAGCCATAATCTGCAAAACAGAACAAAGATAAATATCCTCGGTCTTTGAAATGGTTAGTATAATGAAGTATGCATGCTATGTTATGATGCATGATGTCATGATAAAAACAACACAGGTATAGCAGACAACAGACATGGCAAAGGCAAACAAGTCACACAAAAGCCCTTAAGTTTAAGGCTTTCATGGGGTCTAGGTACTACCCTCTTGAAGTTCAGTTGGTTTCAACCTGTCCTAATAATAGTAACCGGGTTCTAGAGGTTCTCAATATCACTGACCATCCTCCATCGGTCATGGTTTCAGCTCACACAATCTTTTCTTGCGGACGGAACTATCTCGAGAGTATGGTCTCAATAAGTGTAGTATCGAGTTTCAACCAGTTCTCAGCTTTACACCGAGGCCGGCTATCTCACTACTTCCTACTTGCCAAGTTGGTCAATTATAGGTTCTAAGGTCAGTTGATGCTTAACGACACACATAGCAGCCCCGTATTCTCCTCGTTTCTCCACAAGGGATACCGGTACCAACCAATGTGCCACATCAATGTAGCTACTACTTCAACCGTATCGGTCTATGCCGTACAGTTCCCTCACAGTTTATTGCTACTTACCTAAAAGGTGTTCCCCAGATCCGGGTTAGGATCTATAGTAACTCCCAATACAAAACCCTCAAAAGTAAAGCAATCAAATCAAACAAGAGAAGCAATTTATGATGAACTAATCCTAAGGTATACCCCACTTATAACCGTCCCCAGGAGAGTCGCTAGTTCTGTGATACGGTGGCAGAACCAACTGTTTAATACTGGTTTGCGTTTTGTGTTTTTTATTCGCAAAATATCGCAGTAAGCAAGAGTCGCCACCGACTTTTATTTTATCCAACTGGAAAGGAAAAAAGCACATAAAAATTCCTTTTTCGAGATTTTGAGTACGGGGGGTAGATTATAGAAAGGGAAGGTATTAGCACCCTTTCTATCTGTGGTTTTCCACAGGCTCTTAGGTACTTTCTCATCATTTAAAAAAAATTGCTTTCGTGTTTGTGTGTTTTGAAAAGTTTTTGTTTTACTTCGATTTAACCCTTGTTTCTGTCTTCAAGAGTGTTACGAAGTTGTTTTGAAAACTTGTTTGAAAAGAGTGTAAGTGTGAAAAAGTTCGTTTTGAGCAAGTACCTACTAGCATCTACCTACTCGAAAAAAGAATGTTTCTGTTCTTGTTTCCTTTAGACAGCTCTATCCCACTATTAGTGAGTAGGTAGCACCGTCGTTGGAGTTGTAAGGGTCGATTCGAAAGGGGCGTACAATCACTAAAACAATGTTAGGACGTCTTAGTAATAACCCTAATGTCTTAAGATCATATTCGAGGCAACATTTCCGAGGCAACCTTTCCGAGGCAACATTTTTGAATGGGACTTTTGATCTTTGTTTAAACAAGAGAGCGACCACTAAAATACCCTATACTTAATGATCGTTTACCGAAGGCAACCGAAGTGAGAGTATACCCTAGGAGTGCGCATGTGCGAGTGATTCAATTTCAGTTATTATCTTTGTAGATTTAGGGTTTGCTAACTGTTTTAAAATTAACATACATTCTTGTCATGCAATCCTATTATCATACATCTAACAGTTAATATTTGCGAAAATTAAAATGCGGAAAATAAACCTACGCTATTACAAGGCTTCGGGTGGGGGATTAATTACATAGCCAAAAACCCGTAAAACGATAAATAAACGAAAAAGTCCTAATTAAACTATTATATCCCATGGGCAGTTACATCAATATTGTAAAAATAAATAAACGCGCGATGAACCATGAACGAAAGAAAACTAGGGTTTTGACCCCGTCTTAAACCTAATTAAAAGAAAAATCATTTTTTGTTGTTTTGATTATTTTAAGAAAGAGAATAAGGTTTTAAATTAAATACAAACCTAATTACTAATTAAATTAATATTAAGGAAAATAATTAATTTTGACCTATTTTTGTAGTTTTGTTATTTTAAGAAAAAAGAAAATAAATGTTAATTTAAACGAAACCCTAATTTTCTAATTCGTTTTAATTTATTTACAAAAGAATTAAAGTTACCTTAGAATTAAATTATCCTAATTAAATTAATTGTTGGTAAAAAATAAAACCTAAATCTAATTTGATAAAAATTTATTTTATGGATTTTTTATAAAAAAGAATTAATTGTGAGAAAAATAAATTAAATAAAGAAAATATAAAAGGATAAAGAAAAAGAGTATTGGGCCTGGTATACAAAGCAAAAAAGGGGGTGCCATTAGCAGCTTTTGGGCCCAAAAACCCTGATCCACGTTTGACTTTCATGATCCAATGTTGTGCTTTGACTAGGCCTATGGTAGGCCTTCATGTGATGGCCTTTGGATCTGATTTGCTTTAGATCTAATGGTTGCATGCTGAAGGTCCATGATGGTCTTTATGCCTGTGCACACGCCTGATCATGCAAGTAAAAATAATGTGAAATAACATGGGGGACCTGGGATTCGAACCCATGTCCTGTGGCCTTTTCATTCGCCTCAACACCAACTGAGCCAACACGCTTCTTTGAATATCAAATAACAATCAATCATTATATAAAAAAACACAAAATAAGAATTATCAGCGCGCGAATTTCAAATAGGCAAATGGGGTGGTGCCACACCACCCTCTTCTTCCCTTCTTCGTTGCTAAAAGTCTGAGACTTTTACCTACGGACAAGAAGCGTAGGTACAGTCCCTGCAATTTTCCAAAATCATCTACAAGCATGATAAATGAAATCTAATGCCACAGACCAATTCGTCTTGGCCTTGTGGACATCATGGTGCCTTTCTTTTTGGCCAATTTTACCTGTACAAGAAAATCCCAAAATGCAATAAGAAACCCTAACAATGGCATATCTCTATAGGGTTAGCAAAAACGCAATTAACTGTTACCAATAGCTTGCAAATGCTTCCAGGATTTAGAATATATACATGATTCATGCTACAAATGCCTAAATAATGATATTCGATTTCAAGAATATGTCAAGGCCGTGAATCACTTACAGTGAGTTTTAGTGCACGAAAAGGCTTGCTTTTGATTGCTATGGACTCCCTGAATGCCCAGGAAACGGAAGGAATGCTTGGCAAGGCTTGAAAGTGTCTGGAACTGTAAAAACAGATTGCACTTTTTCTTGATTTTTTTGCAAGTTGTTCTTCAACCTACACGCCTCAAAACCCTGTCCTTTTGGTCTGTATTTGTTCAATATATATCAATGATAGAATTAGGTTTGCAAATGTGCATCCAATCTTTTTCAATTATGGTCTTTGATCATGATTTGATTCCCATGAAAATCTTTCCAAAATAAGCCAAAAACCAATCTTTTTGTGTACCAACATGCCTTGCACGATTTGATTTTATTGCTAGCTGTATAAGAGACCTGAAATATGCACAAAATCTCAAGGTTTAAATGAATTTGATATTTTCATGATTTTATTTTGATTTAATTTGATTTAATTTGATTTAATTGAAATAAAAATCAAAATAAATGGCAAAAATAAAATAAATGCAAGTGGGAAGGATCATGGGTCGTGGACCATGTTACAAACTCAAAACAAGTACAAAACGTTGGGCCCATTTGACAAAAATTGCAATTTGAGGCACTTTTGACTTTTGGCAATTTTGCAAACAAGGTTAATTTCACCAATGCATAACTTCATCAATTTTGACCCCATGAGGGTGTTCTTGGACTTTTTAGAAATCTAAAGATGTTCTCTAAGCAACCATTTTGATCTCATCTCAATTGAGTCTTCCATGTTCATGTATGAAGCTTTGACAAAAGAGGTGTTTTTGTTGACTTTTCAAAATGACCTATAATGTCCAAATTCATAACTTCTTATGAGTGCACATTTTGAACTTGGGAGATGAAGATTAATTGTAGGGAATTGCATCCTCTTCAAAATGAGCTTTGGATGGGTCATTTCTGATAAAGTATGAGAAAGTTATGCTTGGTCAAAGTTGAGTTGACTTTTCCTACAAAACCCTAATTTAGCAACTTTTGGGTTTTGATGAATTGTGAGCAATCCTTGATGAATCATGATCAACCCTTGATCAAATGATGAATAATACTTCAAAATGAGAGTGTTGACCAAAAATATTGAAGTTTGACTGTATGTGGGCCACAGTTGACTTTTGCCATAACACAGTCGATTTTCAGGCCTTTGAGCAATTGACTGAGCAAACTTCCTCTGCTAGGCTTGAAACTTGACAAGGATGATCTTGAGAACATATTAGGACAATGGTGATAATTTGAGACTCCTTAGACCCAAGTATCTTGATGCAACATGAAACCCTAATTTGAAGTAGACTGCCTTAGGAGAGAGTTTGTCTGGCCAACCCTTGGACTTTCTTGATCAATTTGAGGACCTCACTTGAAATGTATTGAGAAAATATGGGAGGGAAAATTTTGAGGTACAACACATTGATAGGACCTCATCCGAATCCCAAGACTTCTTCTCCTAACTACAATCCTGATGCAAGGTGTGCATATCACTCCAACAGTCTGGGGCATGATACTGACGACTGTTGGAGGTTGAAATACAAAATTCAAGACCTGATTGATGAAGGAGCATTGGAATTCACACAAGATGGTCAACTGGAATGTTTTTGTCAATCCTCCAAGGCCCAACATTTGAAGTGACAAGTTCTAACAAGAGGGCTTTTCGTTCATTAGAATTTTCAATTTGTAATTTTCTTTTGATTGTTCGAATATTTATTCATGTCAAACTTTGTAACTTTATCAATGCATTGCATATGTCTGTTCTGATTCAATTCATTTGTATTCACTATATTTAAACTTTGTTCCTTTTTGTGATATTCAACTCTCGACTAAAAAGCTGTAAGCCCTTAGAGGGAGGATGACGAAAATGATACCACAATCTCTACAGTATGCTTTTGAACAGACCCTACTGACGATGTACAGCCGTTGTTTCAAATCCTAAACAGTGGAGTTATAAGGAAGATAATCCTTAGTCAACCCCTTCGAGCAAAATAAGTAGGAGTTTTCTTTTCACACAAATCAAAACCCTTAATCATAACCTGGGGCAGGGTAGTTTCTCAGTTAATTTAGATGTGCATTCAGTCGCAATATTCCACTTCATACATAATGAATGGCATAAAAAACGTCCTTCCAAAACAAAAGACGGTGATGGTTCCGTATAATCATCAAGCCAAGCAGTCATTATCTCTCGAAATAAAAGCCCATTAAGTCAAAACCTATGAAGGAGACTTAAGAAAAAAACTGGGGCATCCCACTGAATGTAATCACAAAAGAAACAGTTCAGGCAAAAAACAGGGATAGTAAAACCAAAAAAAAGAGGTTACTACAAATCCTCGGCAAAAAAAAGATTACAAAATGACTGCCTTTTTCAAGTAAACTTTAAGTATCCGAACCATCAAGGGCAATATTCCAAGACTCAAACGGGATCTAAATGCACAATTAACTGAGTATAGGATCGAAGAACATCATGAAAAACGGATGGGTACAAATAAATTTTGAGCCTTTATCCTTTGTTTCTTGAACCGTGAACCAGGCCACGTTATAACCCTTAAAAGTTCTAGCTGAAGCATGGGTTAGTTTGAAAGCATATTGTTACGAAAGGTATCCTGACTCCTATAAGGTTTGCTATAAATCCTGAGTTGACATCACACTTTTATAAATAAAAAAACTTGTTTTACTAAAAAATGAATTTTCAAACTTCAAGACAGACATAAGCTTTGCATTCTTAAAATAACATTGTTTGCATATGACTATTTGTTCAACAACAGAGAAATTCGCATGAAGAATATCTAGTGAACAAAAACCTTCTCAATAAAAAGGATCACCTCAAGTGGAAAAACACTTCCAACCAAGGGGCACGGCATGATCATTGTCCATCATCTGGGGCAGTCAAGTCAAGATTCAAGGAATCTCTCAAAGATGCCAAATAGCCAGGGGCAGATCTCCATCTGTATCACTTGGGGCATTGGACATGAATTCCAACAACGAATCTTGTATGATCAAATGAACATCTTCTGGTAGTGTGGCAACACAACACTACCGACAGTGACAACTCCCTACACCCTGAGAGCATGGACATAGTCAGAAAATACTGCGCATGAATAACGACTCGCTAGGTTGACTGGCCTAGGAAAAAATAAGTGCATCCCGGCGAACCAAAATTGTTCGGGAAAAAATTAGGGATAAAAACAAAAAAGATATGTACACCCGGCAAGCTGAAAACCTGAAAAGGAGGCTTGGGCAAAAAAGGGTATCCCGATGGACTGAAAATCTGAAAAGCCAGTCCAGGAAAAAGTTAGGGATTAAAGTGTACGACTATGTCCCGTCATCTCGTCACTTGCCTACCAGTAGAAGACTTATCATTTCGATCGAAAGTTACCAAGCACCTCATAAGTTGGGATAACACTCAATCCATAAGGCCTCCGCAGGCACTTTCTCCAGCAGGTACAGGGGCAGAAAAGTCTTGATGCAAAGTCATTGTCATATCCTCAGCATCCGTCCCAGTAACATCTACACTCCCTATAGAGTAAAAAGTATCCAAAGACAGTGATGTTAGCTTTCCCGAACAGGACACAACGCTCCCCAGCTGAGGTTCACAATCACGAGTGAGTCGGTAAGTTTTTTCCCCAAGCAGAGTTTATTTCTCTCACAAGCAGAAATTCAATCTCCAACATAATTCATTATCGCCAACAACGGAAATTCATCCCCGGTGGAGTTTATTTCTCCAAATCAGCATGACCTATCACCAGAGTATCTCCTCTCCAACAGATTCATTACCCCGCAGGATTGTTCTTATACAAAGTCTCTCCCAGCAGAATGTTCTCAAGCAGAATGGATGTAAATATCCAACTAATTATCTTCGTTCTCTATCCCCAACAGAAACGAAGAACTCAACTCCTTATACTCTCTAGCAGCAGTCCAGGATTTATTCTCCCCGGCTAGAGAGTATCACAATGGAATTGCATATCCATACATCATGGCATGCGCATACATATTATACATCACAATCTCATTTATTTTGAGAACATCATTACTCAATACATTTCATACATCATGACATTACATACAACTAACTCTTTACCTTTTAGGGAAAGACGCAATCAAGTTCTCACAAGTTTTCTCTGGTTCAGTCAAACCGACACTAAGGTTTCTATTCTAGTTGAAGATATTCTAGGATTTTCATCTGGGTCAGCCAAATCGCCTTTAAGATTCCCCTGATTCCTATGCCAGTCAAAGTTAATCCGAGACCTCTTCCGGGTTCAGTCAAATCGATACTAAGATTTCTCTCCCAGTTGAAGACAACTCGAGTCTTTTCCCTGGTTTAGTCAAATCGATACTAAGATTTCTATTCCAGTTTAAGAAGGCTATGAAGCACGGAAACCGACCGGATAATAGTCAACCAACAATACATCACACTGCAAAACCTGGAGCGCCACCAGATAACAGTACCAAATACTACGAAGCCTGGAATCGACCAGATAGTGGTATATCTTAAATTCAAGCTATGAAGCCCGGAAATCGACCAGATAATATCTTGATTTCTCCAAAATACTACGAAGCCTGGAATCGACTAGATAGTGGTATATCTTAAATTTAAGCTATGAAGCCTGGAAATCGACCAGAAAACAGCTTAATCCCCAACAAGTTACTATGAAGCCTGGAATCGACCAGATAGTGGTATATCTCAGATTCAAGCTATGAAGCCCGGAAATCGACCGGATAATATCTTGATTTCCCCAAAATACTATAAAGCCTGGAATCGACCAGATAGTGGTATATCTTAAATTCAAGCTATAAAGCCCGGAAATCAACCGGATAATATCTTGACTTCTCCAAAGTACTATGAAGCCTGGAATCGACCAGATAGTGGTATATCTTAAATACAAGCTATGAAGCCTGGAAATCCTTTAGAAAACAACTTAACCCTCAGCAAGTTATTGTGAAGCCTGGAAATCGACCAGATAGCAATACAAGATACCATGAAGCCTAGAATCGACCAGATAATGGTATAAGACACTGTGAAGACTGGATCACGACCAGATAACGGCAAAGGATACTGAAGCCTGGGACACGACCAGATAACAGTATAAGGTACTGCGAAGCTTGGAATTCGACCAAATAGCAGTTTACTCGACCAATTACTATGAAGCCCGGAAATCGACCAGATATTAGTATGCCTTAAATTCAAGCTGAAATCCCGGATGCGATTGGATAACCACTTGATTCCTTCTAAAGCCTAGAGCACGACCAAATAAGAATTGAGAAATTGCAAAGCCTGGAGAACAACCAAATAGCAAGTTTAATCTCATCTCCCCAGTAAGTCACTGTAAAGCCTGGAGCACGACCAGATAGTAGTCGGTCTTATTTTCCTCAGCAAATCATCGTGAAGCCTGCAGCACGACCAAATAGCAGTTCATTTTCACCTCCTCGACTAAGAGATGATTCCCCAGTAGAATAACGGACAATTGGAGCTCCTAAAATTCTATTTCTCTTAAGACAGAGACCAGCATTCCCCAGTGAAATCCTCCTCAACAGCAGGTATACGGGTCCTCACAAAGGAATCTCTTATGCGATCGACACTTCTTCAGATGGCATCTTTAAGCCTATCTCTCGTTAGTTGACTTCCAAATGGCATCTATAATCCCATTACCGATATCGCAAGACGAGTACCACTTCATGCGAGTGCAAATTTCTGGGCACTCTAGTGTTCAATCATCTTCAACCTTCGGATCACGAAAGGCAGTCAAGCCAATCTACATCGTTAAGTTTAAGAAGATTGAACAGAGGCAGTTGTTATACCCCAAAATTTTCCCTCCCATATTTCTCAATACATTTCAAGTGAGGTCCTCAAATTGCTCAAGGAAGTCCAAGGGTTGACCAGACAAACTCTCTCCTAAGGTAGTCTACCTCAAATTAGGGTTTCATTTTGCATCAAGATGTTTGAGTCAAAAGGATCCCAAATTCTCACCATTGTCCTAATATGTTCCCAAGATCATCCATATCAAGTTTCAAGCCTTGCAGAGGAAGTTTGCTCAGTCAATTGCCCAAAGGCCTGAAGGTCGACTATGCTAGGGTAAAAGTCAATTGTGTCTCACATACAGTCAAACTTCAAGATTTTTGGTCAAAATTCTCATTTTGAAATATTATTAATCATTTGATCAAGGTTTAATCATGATTCCTCAAGGATTGCTCACAATTCATCAAAACCCAAAAGTTGCTAAATTAGGGTTTTGTAGGAAAAGTCAACTCAACTTTGACCAAGCATAACTTTCCCATAATTTATCAAAAAGGACCCATCAAAATCTCATTTTGAAGAGGATGCAATTCCCTACATTTCAGCTTCATCTCCCAAGTTCAAAATATACACTCACAAGAAGATATGAATTTGGATATTATAGGTCATTTTGAAAAGTCAACAAAAACACCTTTTGGGGAAAAAGCTTCATACATGAACATGGAAGACTCAATTGAGATTATACCGAAAGAGTTGCTTAGAGGACATCTCTAGATTTCTAAAAAGTCCAAGAACACCTCTCTAGGGTCAAAATTGAGAGAGTTGTGCATTGGTAAAGTTGACCCTTTTTGCAAAATTGCCAAAAGTCAAATGTGTCCCAAATTACAAATTTTTCTAAATGGGCCCAACTTTTTATGCTTGAACTGAGTTTGTAATGTGACCCATGACCCATGAGCCCTTCCACTTGTCATTATATTATTTTTGTCATTTATTTTGATTTTATTTCAATTAAATCAAATAAAATCAAAATAAAATAGTAAAAATATCAAAAGCTAATCAAATCTTGAGATTTTGTGCATGTTTAGGTTCAATACACAGCTGGAAATAAGATCAAATCGTGTAAGATTCAAAATGGACACAAAAAGATTGGATTTGCTTGATTTGGAAAGATTTGCACAAGGATCAAATCATGAATCAATAATCATAATTGGAGAAGATTTGAAACCAAGTTACAACCCTAATTAATTCTTGGATACATAAGGAACAATTACAGACCAAAAGGGAGAGGTTGGAGGCATGCAGGAGAGAGAGAAATTTTCAAAAAATTCAAGAAAAAGTGCAAACTGATTTTCAGGTTTCAGGCCCTCTCAAGCCATTCCAGTCACACCAATCGTTTGCTGGACATCCAAGGATCAACATTCAACCATTAACAAGCTTCCTCACACTCAGAATTGCGCTGTAAGTTTCACACGGTTTCCATATTTTCTTGAAATCGAATACAATCATTCTGGCATCTTTAACATGATTTATTAGCATATTCTTAATCCTTGAGTTGTTTGCAAGCTAATGGTTATGATTAATTGTATTTTTGCTGACTGAACACGAAGCTGCCATGGCTAGGGTTCTTGCTTCATTTTTAGGGGTTTTATATACAGGAACAATTGGCCCTAATGGAGTAGACCATTGTGATCAGCGGGTCAAACACAGTTGATCCATGGTCTTGAATTTTATTTATATGGCTTGTATGCGATTTCTGAAATACACAGGGTTATAGCCACAGCGCGATATCTGTAGGTAAAGGTTCAGAGTTTTAAACGACAGATCCAGGGAAGAAGACGAGGGCGTGTCACAACTTTACTGGCCGGTTTAAATTCTGGCGCGTTTATTCTGGCTAGAAGCCTGTAGTTCTGATCTATTTGTTTGTTTCTATTGTATTGATCAACTAACACCCAGCGCAGTTGGTCAGAAGAAGGAAGTCATAAGCGCATGATTTTGGATTCGATCCCAGGCGTGAGCTTTTGGCATTTTTCCCCTTTGTGTTCACCAGATCCAGCGCCTGCACTTTCTGAGGGTCATCTTCTGGACCCATTAACCAGGACAAGATCAAGCATCCTCTAGTCATGTGCTGGATCCACCTGCCAGGAACAGGCCCAGGATCATCATCCTCTGGACCACCATCCTCTGGACCATCATCTTCTGGACCACCATCCTCTGGACCATCATCCTCTGGACCACCATCCTCTGGACCATCATCCTCTGATCAGAGCCGTTGACAGTAGGCCCTTGGGTTACTTCTTATTTTTCTTTAATTTTCCTTTCTTTAGTTATTCTGTATTTTTATCAACACCAAAATTACCTTTTTTTAATAACCAACAAAAAATCACAAAAAAAAAGACTTGTTTTCTTAATAAGCATTTTTTTTATGAATTAGTTTAAATTAATTTAAGGCAATTCTAATTTCTTTCACAATTAAAATTAATTAAAATTTAGGATTTTCTTTTTTTAATTCAATTATTTCATTATTTTCTTAAATAATAAAAAATGACAAAAAATATGTTTACTTTAATCAATTACATTTAGGTTCAGTCTTGGGTCAAAACCCTAGTCGCTTCGTATTTAATTCGTCGCGCTGATTATTTATTCTTGACAATATTGTTGTAACTGTTCACGGTATGTAATAGCTTAATTAGGATTTTCTTTATTCATCGTTTTACGGGTTTTTTTGGCTATGTAATTAATCCATACCCCAAAGCCTTGTAATAGTGTAGGTTTTATTTCTCGCATTTAAATTCTCGCAAATATTAACTGTTAGATGTATGTTAATAGGATTGTATGACAAGATTGCATGATAATTTTAAAATGGCTAGAAAACCCTAATGTGCAAAGATAATAACTGAAATCAAATCACTCGCACATGCGCACTCCTAGGGCATACTCTCACTTCGGTTGCCTTCGGTAAACGATCATTAATTATAGGGTGTTTTAGTGGTCGCCCTTCTATCTAAACAAAGATAAAAAATGTCCCGTTCAGAAATGTTGCCTCGGAAAGGTTGCCTCAGAAATGTTGCCTCGGAAATGTTGCCTCGAATATAATCTTAAGACATTAGGGTTATTACTAAGACATCCTAACATTGCTTTAGTGATCGTATGCCCCTTTCGGATTGACCCTTACAACTCCAACAACGGTGCTACCTATTTCTCAATAGTAGGATAGCGCTGTCTAAAGGAAACGAGAATAGAAACAATCTTTTTCGAGTAGGTAGATGCTAATAGGTACTTGCTCAAAATCAAACTTTTCACACCAAACACTTTTCAAACAAAGTTTTCAAAACACTTCGTAACACTCTTGAAGATAGAAGCAAGGGTTAAAATTAAGTAAAACAAAACTTTTCAAAACAAACACACACAAGTAATTTTAAAAGATGATCAAGTACCTAAGAGCCCGTGAAAACCACAGATAGAAAGGGTGCTAACACCTTCCCTTTCTATAATCTACCCCCCGTACTCAAAATCTCGAAAAAGGAATTTTTTTGTGCTTTTTTCCTTTCCAGTTGGATAAAATAAAAGTCGGTGGCGACTCTTGCTTACCGCGACATTTTGCAAACACAAACGCAAGACGCAAACCAGCATTTTCAAAATAGTCGGTTCTGCCACCGTATCACAGTACCATTGTCAGTGATGATTCTCTTTGGCACACCATACCGACAAATCAGGTTATACTTGATAAATCGTGACACAACATTCTTGGTAACAGTAGAAAAAGAGGCAGCCTCAACCCACTTCGTGAAGTAATCAATGGCCACTAGGATAAAGCAATGTCCATTGGAAGCGGTAGGTATAATCTCTCTGATCATGTTAATGCCCCATATTGCAAAGGGCCAGGGAGCCATCAATACATTCAAGGGAACCAGAGGTACATGCACTTTATCAGCGTAGATCTGACATTTGTGACAAGTTCGAGAATGCTGATAACAGTCTGCTTCCATAGTGGACCAAAAGTATCCTGCCTGTAGGATCTTTTTAGCCATGGTATGTCCGCTAGAATGGGTGCTGAAGGTGCCTTCATGCAGATCTTCCATAATCCTCTATGCTTCACTTTTGTCTATGCACCGAAGTAAAGTAGAGTCATGGTTGTGCTTGTAGAGGATTCCATTACTGAGGAAGAACTTGGCGGCGAACCTTCTCAAAAACTTCTTATCATTGACAGACGCTCCCTCGGGATATTATTGAGCCTCGAGATACCTCTTTACTTCATGAAACCAAGGTTTGTCTGCTACTTCTTCAGTGTCAATCTCATAGCAGTATGCTGTTTCACCCAACCTCTCAATAGTCATCTAAGGAGCCTTGTTGTCCCACTTGACCTTGAACATAGATGACATAGTAGCTAGCACGTCCTCTAACTGATTCTCTTCTCGTGGAAAATGTTCAAAGGTGACTTCTTCAAAGTGTGGAAGCAATTTCAGCACATGTTCTTTGTAAGGGATGTGATTTGGGTGCTTCGTGTCCAACTCACCTTTGATTTGGCTTATTACCAAGGCTAAATCCCCGAATACACTTAAGAACTTGATCCTTAGGTCAATAGCAGCTTTGAGACCCATGATGCATGCTTCATACTCCACCATATTGTTGGTACAATTGAAACATAATCGAGCGGTGAAGGGAGTACGACAACCCTCGAGGGATATGATTACAACATTGATTCCATTGCCGAGTGCATTGGAGGCTCCATCAAAAACCATGGTCCTTCGGGATCCTTCCTCAGGTCCTTCATTCGGTCCAGGTTCTTCATAGTCAGTCACTAACATAATATTCTCGTCTGGGAACTCAAAATTCATGGACTGGTAGTCATCCACAGCATGACGAGCCAAACGATCAGCTAGTACACTTCCCTTGATTGCTTTTTGGGTCGTGTATTGGATATCGTATTCGGTCAAGATCAATTTCCATCTTTTTATTCTTCTGGAGAGAGTGGGCTCCTCGAAGATGTACTCGATCAGATCCATCTTAGATATCAACAAAGTAGAGTGGGTCAACATATACTGTCTCAGTCGGTGAGCAGCCTATGCCAAAGTGCAGCAAGTTTTCTCGAGCAGTGAGTATCTTGTTTCACAGTCGGTAAAATTTTTGCTAAGGTAGTATATTGCATGCTCTTTTTGACCGGACTCGTCATGCTGCCCCATCACACACCCCATTGAATTATCTAGCACTGTTAAGTACATTATCAAAGGTCTTGCTTCAATCGGAGGCATCCGAATTGGTGGTTCGTGAAGGTATTCCTTGATTCTTTCGAAGGAAGTCTGGCATTCGTCATTCCACTTTACCACTTGATCTTTCTTCAGGAGTTTGAAGATTGGCTCACAAGTAGCGGTTAAATGGGAAATGAACCTGGAAATGTAATTCATGTCATCCACGCAGACCTCTATCTCATGGTGAATCATGTCATGAAACAAAGCTATCATGGCTCGCTGATAGGTTGCCCTAGCATTCTTTAATCCAAACGGCATCACTTTATAGCAGAAAGTGCCCCATTGCGTAATGAAGGTTGTCTTCTCCATGTCTTCGGGTGCCATCTTGATCTGATTGTAACTAGAGAAACCATCCATGAAGGAAAATATTTTGTGTTGCACGATGTTTTCAACCAGAACGTCAATGTGGGGAAGCGAAAAGTCATCCTTGGGGCTTGCCCTGTTCAAATCTATATAGTCCACACACATCCATAACTTGGTGTCCTTTTTAGGCACAGGAACTACGTTGGCAACCCATTGGGGATAAGAGGTGACAGCTAGGAACCCAGCGTTGAACTATTTCATAACTTCTGCTTTGAACTTCTCTGACATTTCAGGGCGCATACGACGGACCTTCTGCTTTACCGGAGGGAAATCTTCTTTAGTTGGCAGATGGTAAACCATAATATCCGTATCCAGTCCTGGCATGTCTTCATATGACCAGGAAAAGATCTCGACATAATCATGCAACATCTGTATCAACCGCTGTTAGACATTAAGCCCCAGATTTGCACCGATCTTGACTTCTTTTCTGTCTTCCTCTGTGCCCAAGTTTATTGTCTCAACTGGATCTTCATGAGGTTGTATAGCCCTCTCTTCCTGTTGTAACAACCTAGAAAGTTCTCTAGGTACCTCACAATCTTCCTCACCTTCATCCTCGGCTTGGTTGATCAGATTTTTAAAGTCATAACCGACAATAGAAAAATTGTTATCAATGGGATCCAGAGTGGATATGGACCTGCAGTTGATATGTGAGTGTGTGTAAGAGCATAGCTATATAGACAAAGTAAAAAGTAGAAAAGAAAAACAGAGAGCGCAAAATTTGTATGCAATAAATGTCCAATGCTTTATTAAAGCCATATGTAATTGAAATATGATAACCCTCACAAATAAACCATTGTGTCCCGGGCAAGACACATGGCCAAAGAATATATATTGTTTATCACATATCCAAAAAACAAGAAAGACAATTACTTCTGAACAAAAGTAATCGGTATAAAGTCATTTGATGTCCAGTTACTGGGTCCACCGTTGGTAGTAGGGAAGATCCAGCTATCCATGTCTTTGTCACCCTCATTGTCTTCTAGAGCGTTGACCCCATGATTGTTGATGCATAGAGGAGGTCTTCCAGCACGAGCGCGTCAAATAGCCCTTTGAGCCCCTGAAGAGAAACCCAAACCAAATTTATCAGACTTGTATGGAATATCAGGGAGTTGGCCCCAGATGGTAGACCCACCTTCTTCAATAACTGCTTTTTCATCCTTGAGAGAAGCCATCTTCAAGGGAGGTCTGGTGATCTTAGGAAGATGGTGACAGCTTCAGTTGCGGCCATAGTCTGAGATACCTCTTCGAAGTTCTGACACGGAGTCTCGATGAACTCACCGTCCATTTCTACATATCTGAAGGAATTCAGGTGACTAACCATGTATTCTTCTTCACCGTGTATAATGACAATTCTTCCTTTGACTAGGTATTTCATCATCTGATGCAGAATGGATGTAACAGCTCCCACCCCATGAATCCAAGGGCGACCCAATAAACAAGAATATGACAGTCTGATATCCATCACGTAGAAGGTAAAGTCAGAAGTCTGAGAACCAACTTTGATGGGGATGTCCACCTCCCCGTGCACCATTCTCTTCGAACCATTAAAATCCCTCACTACAATGTTGCTGGGCTTCAAGGTCAAACCTTCACAGTCTAGTCTGTCCAGAGCTTTCTTAGGCAACACGTTCAAATATGAACCAGTATCTACTAGGACATGGGCCAAAGTAGTGCCCCTACATTCGACAGAGACATGCAACACATCATTGTATTTCCTCCCTCTAAGTGTCAGATCAGCGTCAGAAAAATCCAAATCGTTAGCAGCCGTCAAACTGGCCACACAATCTTCAAATTGGTTAGCAGAGGTTTCTTGTGGCACATGGGAAGTTTTAAGAAATTTCACCAAAGCCTTCGCATGAGCTTTGGAGCACAACAGTAAGGCTAGCATAGAAATCTTTGAAGGGGTCTGTCCCAACTGTTTGACTACATTGTAGTCGCTCTTCTTTATAATTTTCAAAATTTCTTCCATTGCCTTCTTGGAAGCCTCTGGGATAGATACTGACTGCGTCTTTGTCTGGACCGGCTCAATCAATATGTCTTTGCTCCGAGTCTCAACCGACTCAGTGATAGGGGTTTCAGCAAGGGTAACCACAGAAATTGCAGTAGGAACAAATGTAGGAATGATCACAGGACCAGTAACAGCTTTCGGAGGAGAAATATCAGGGGAGAACACTCTTCCACTTGTTATTTTGCTGGTTCCAACAATGTTTCCAATGTCAGGATCAGCATTCTCATAAACCTGGTCTTCAACAGCCAGCAGGTCTTGCTTGACGCCGTGGTAGTAGACGTCACCCCCATAGTTCAAGGGTACAGTTTTTTCCGAGGAGTATGGGATTAGCCCTGGCATAGTAATAATCAATGGAGCCAACTTCGGAGTAGATGTAATCCTGACGGGTCTTTTACTGGAGACCTTGGAAGGATTGGCGGAAATGGTTATTACTGAAACATCCTTGCAAGAAATGGTTGGAACAAGAGTCTTTTCAAACAAAATCTCTATATCATCCATCAGGCGCTGAACACCTGCCTTAAATAAATGACAACCAGTCGATATAGATAAGCATAAGCGGCAACCTTTGTCACAACCCGGATATAAACCAGCTTTCAACAAGTTCCACTTAATAGTCATAAGAGGAGTAACAAGTTACTCAACAGAAGTAACAAACATATCATCTTCAACAGCGTTAACACCACGGCCGTGCTTGGGCATAGGAGCAGTGATAACATTTGGAATCTCAGGGGCGTCAAATTCAATTTATTTTGCCTCGAGAAGGTCTTGAACCTTTTTTTTCAAAGCCCATCAGTTGTTTGTATTATGACCTAGACTTTCCGAATGGTATGCACAACGAGCATTATGATTGTAACAGGGAGAGGCAGTGTTAGGATTCTTCGGAGCCTCCCGCAAAGTTACCAGATTAGACTTCAGTAAATGTGGCAAGACTTGAGACATCGTCATATTTATCCGGTAAAATGTCTTTCCTGCCTTTCTGTTCTAGGCTGATTGTTCCTTTGTAGAATAGGTGCAGGTTTAGAGATCATAACAGCCCCTACCGCTGGACGGTGTTCAGTTCTGTCCTGACTCCTCTGGCTATAAGTGGCTCTATCCTATTTCTTCCCAGAAAATGGCTTCCTTACTGCACTGGAGGAGGCATCCTTTTGAATCTTACCACTCCTAATTCCAGCTTCCACTCTTTCCCCTATCAAGATTAATTCAGTAAAGCCAACTGAGGAGCTTCCAATTAGGTGATTGAAAAATGGACCAGACAGGGTACCCAAAAACATATCCACTAGCTCCCTATCAGAAAGAGGAGGATGGACTCTTCCTGCTAAGTCCCTCAACTTCTGAGCGTAGTCTTTAAAGCCCTCGCTCGAACCCATAGCCATACTTTGGAGTTGAGTACGGGTGGGAGCAAGGTATGCATCATACTGATACTGCTTGTAGAAAGCAACAACCAGGTCTTCCCAATTACGGATGTTGGTCCTTTCCAGCTGGTAGAACCATTCTAGTTGAGTTTCGGACATACTATCTTGAAAGAAGTAGACCCATAAGTCCTTGTCAGTAGTGTGAGGCTGGATCTTCCTCACATAGGATCGAAGGTGCATATTGGGACATGAAACCCCATCATATTTTGCAAACACTATAACCTTGAAATTTTGTGGGATGATAACCCCAGATACCAAACCCAGCTCTTCAAAGTCCAGCCCAGGCACTTTCTGGATTTCCATTGCACTCAGACGCTCTTCCAGCTGTTTGTACTTTTCGTCGGCCGGAGGATACTGCTCTTCATTATAATCAGTCTCATTGTCAGATTCCCTTGGGCTGGGGTCTTCCTCTCTTGTCTCCCCCTCTTGATTTTATCCTTCTTTTGATGAAGATGTCAGCTCAAACACTTGCCTTAGCGGTCCTTTGAACCTTCTTCCTAGATTTACCACACCAGCTGTCTTCCTTGGCTTCTTGGTCTTGTCTTTAACAATCAGGGATTTCAGTTCCTCTTGCCCCTTGGCCAGAGCCATGATCATCTGTTGAAACTGTGCATCATGTGTCTGTAAATCCTTCACTGTTTGTTCTAGAGCCATTGCTGAAATAAACAGCGAAGAGGATGAGAAACCTGTTATGAAACCTGCTTATGCAATGATATGTATGATATGTATGCGATGTTTTCAAGGATTTCTAAGACTCAAATTTGCTTAAACAGAAAGAGAACAAACGTTAATTGTATTAATATATTTCATCAGTCACCATAATGCCTCTTGGGCTTACAAGGGAGATAACAAAGCAAAACTATAAACTCTCCAAGCAAAGAAAGACTCAAGCTTCCCACTGGCATATCCTCTTTGGTGCAATGTAAGCATTTATAATCTTCTCCTCGTGAAGTATTCTGGTGAGCTCTAAAACCTTCTTCTCGCTAGCGTAGAATTGGGTTTTAAAGGTATCACGTTCCTCTTTGAGTTGGATACAGGATTTCAGTAGCTCCTCAAGATCAGTTGGCATGTCAGGATGAAGAACAACGTAAGGAGTGTCTCCTTCAGCAATTGGCTCCATAATTACAGGTAAGATGGTGGAGTAAGGCATCATAAGACATTGAGCACGAGCTTGCACCCATTTGAGGTAAGGCTCAAGAGGGATAGAATTCTTGTGCCCCAGTGTCTTGCTATCAACTTTGTTTATCATGCCCCAGGCTCGAATGAACCTCTTGTGATAACCCTGAACATTATTCTCATTGTCAAATGTGATTCTTTGTACGAGTGTGTCGTGAGGACCATCTCTTCTAGCATAACCAAATTGTTGCAATGCCAAACAAGGGTTATAAGTGATTCCTCCCCTAATGCCTAAGAGAGGGACATTAGGGAATTCCCCACAGTGATCAATGATGGTGACACTCTCCAAGGACCGAGAACACCAATGAATATCCAAATGTGTAAGGAACATCAACCGATGAGACCATATCATACCCTGCCCATTTTTCAAAACAGACCGGGGTAGGTACAAAATAAACCACCTAGCCAATAGAGGAGTGCAACACAGAAGGCTCCCTCTTCTATTCAGAGTGCGAGTATGTAGAGAGTGCAGAATATCCCCAAGTAAAGTAGGCATCGGATTATGCGACAGAAAAACCTTAACCGCATTCACATCTATGAGTTAGTCCATGTTAGGGAATAGTACCATCCCATAGATGAGAATGTCCAACACTTCTTCGAAAGCTTGTAAATCCAGGCTATCCCAAAAATAGGGAGCTTTCTCAAATAGAAACTTAACTCGAAATCCTTGGACACCTCTTCTTTTTTCCCAATTTGCCACTACATCAGACCGTTGTAAAGACAGAGCATGAGCAATCTCTTCAGGCTTTGGGTCCCTTTCCGTACCGTTAAATGGTAGCTGATTAAGGATAGGCACCCCCAATAATTGAGAAGATTCCTCCATAGTAGGCACTAACTGGTAATCAGGAAAGGTGAAGTAGTGGTGTAGCGAGTCAAAGAACTGAAAGAGCACCTTTAACATTTCTTCATCAGGGTTTGAAGTGACCAAGTTGAGAAGTCGACCATGTTTTTCAGTGAAGGGAGAGCTTTCAGGAATCCTTGATGCTAAGTCCTTGAGTTGAGGAGGTAATTTCATAAGGTTGATTTGGATAGTGTTCCTGCGAGTGCATCTCATGTCCTACAAATCAAAACAAAGATAAGCCCTAGAAAATCCTTGAAATAGTTAGTATGATATACCATGTTATGATGTCATGATTATGCTAAGAAAGCACATATATCGCAAGCACAAGAAAATCACACCAAGACCTTAGGTTTAAGGCTTGCATGGGTTTTAAGGTAATACCCTCTTGAAGTTGGATTAGTTCAACCTGTCCTATAAATAGTAACCGGGTTCTAAGGGATCTCAATATCACTGACTTTTCCTACAAGCTTCGTTCAATATGCAACTGACTCGTAACCAAACAAAACTCAGGAGTCAAGTCTCAATGAGTGTAGCATCAAGTATCTGCCGACTTTGGGAATACACCAAAGACGACCATCTCACTATGTCCTAATGGCTAAGTTGTTCAATTAAAGGTTCTAAGGTCAGTTGACGCTTCATGACACCACGCAGAGGCATCATATTCTCCTTGATTAACTCAAGGGCTACCGGCACCAACCAAAGTGTCGCATCAACGTAGCCATCGCGCCAACTGTGTCAGTATACCCCACACAATTTTTGCGATCTATTTCTACTTACCTAAAAGGTTTCCCCAGATCTGGGTGTAGGATCTATAGTAACCCAAACAGTACCCTTAAAAGTAAAGTAAACAAACAGACAAAGAAGAAAAATGATCTAGACTCTAAGGTAAACCCAATTTATAATGTCCCCAGCAGAGTCGCCAGTTCTGTGATACGGTGGCAGAACCGACTGTTAATACTGGTTTTGTGTTTTTTGTTCGCAAATGTCGTGGTAAGCAAGAGTCGCCACCAACTTTTCTTTTATCCAACAAAGCAAAGGGTGAAAAGAACAGAAAAAGACCCTTTTCGAGATTTTCTGAGTAAGGGGTGTATATTATGGAAACGGAAGGTGTTAGCACCCTTTCCATCCGTGGTTTTCCACGGGCTCTTAGGTACTTGCTCATTTTTGAAAACTGTTTGTGTTTGTGTGTTTTGAAAGTTTTTGTTTGCTTTATGGTAACTCTTATATCAGTCCTCAAGAGTGTGATAAAGCGTTTTTAAAAATAGTTTTTTAAAAGTGTGTAAGTGTGAAAGTTTCAGGTTTGAGCAAGTACTTAAGAGTCATCTACCTACTCGAAAAAGGGTGTTATTTTCCTCCTACCCTTGAGATAGTGCTATCCTAATATTAGTGAGTAGGTATCCCTATCGTTGGATGTTGAGGGACTACCGAAATGGATGCTATGGTCGTTGAAGGCAACTTGTAAGGATATCTTAGCATTCGAAGGGACTGTCATTATATAGGAAACATCGAGGGACAAGATCATTTCTCGTAGGAAACTCGAGGGATGTTAGGGACCATGATCTTTTTTATGACTTTAGAATTGAGGGTCTTTGCTAAGATATCCCTACGTTCGAGGGACATGACCACTATTTTCTGAGGCAACCAAGTGAGGTATACCCTAAGGGTGCAAGTGTACAACAATGTGTTTTTTCAGTTATGTTTATCTTGCAATTAGTGGTCTACTGATTAATTGGTTCTTATCATGCACACCTAAGTTACTAACAATTATATACAAGCATGTAAAGAAAAAGCGAGAAATAAAGTCCTACGCTATTATAGGGCTTTTGTGTAGATACATAAGCAATGGACTGAAAAGTAAAAATGCGAAAAGAAAAACCTAGTTAACTATTACAAACCGAGCGCAATTACATAAATGATAAAAAATAAATTGTATGGAAAAAATAATAGCGCGCAAATTTAAGACGGGAAAGAGTTTTAAACCCTAAAAAATCTAATTGTTTAAAAAAATATTTTTTGTATTTTATGAAAAAATATTTGAATTTTAACCTAATTCTTCTAACTAATTTTAAATTAAGGAAAAAGGTTAAATTTTATTAAATTAATTAATTTGCAAAAAAAAAATTATTAAAAAACTCTAAATCCTAATTTTTATGATTTCTGATTTTTTATGATTTTTATGATTTAAAAAAAAGGAATAAACAAAAATAAATAAACTAAATAAAAAAATAAAAAAAATAAGAATGGGCATGAGGGGGTGTGAAACCCAATTGAGGGATAATGTTGTTGAATTTGTCTAAGCCCAGAAGCTGGTGGACCACAGCCTTGCGTGTGATTCAGTATTGTTGTGGCATGAAGGTCCACCATGGGCCTGCAAGTTTGGTGCGCTAGATCTGGACACCTTGGATCTCATGGCTGGAGAATTGATGGTGTATGGTGTATGTAGGGGAAGGCAACACATTGGATCTGAAAGAAATAAGTTAGAAAAATATAACATTCCAGACCTTGGGATCGAACGCAGGTATCTCCCTTTTCCAAGCGCTTCCTCTACCATCTGAGCGAAGTGGTCATTCGTTTATACAAACAAACACAAAATAATATAATCAAAATAAAATTCCCAAAATACTTTTTTTTATAAAAAGCGCGCGCTGTTTCAAATGGGCCAACCAGGCTGTGCCACGCCTTCATATTCTTCAGTTGTCCATCGTTTTAGCCAAGCACTTTTACCTATGGACTATATCCGTCACTAAAAACCAACAAATCTCCAAAATTCACAACAGGCAATATAAATCCAATTTAAAGACATGAATCAATTGGGTTTGATCCCCTGAGCATGCTGGTATTCTTTATTAGGCCTAATTTCGCCTGTACCTGAAAACCCTAAAGCGAACGTTTAAACCCTAACAATGGCAGGTTATCATATATGCATCAAAACTGGAAATTAACCATTCAAACACGTTCTAAATGCTCATACAAACTAGAATGCATACTCAAAATCTATTTCTAACGCGTGTATGATCAAAATCGATTTAAAAAAATAGGATGCAAACTGTGTTGATGTACGTGATGATTTTGGATGCTTTGATGCTTGGGAATGATGTTGTTAGCTTCAGAACATCCCCGGGAATGGATTGCAAGCGTCAAAACTCCTTGAATCCCTCTACAAATATCAATCTGATTGCCACTTTTTTGTGAAAAAATTGGAACTTGTTGTGTGTGTTCTATGCGGCCAATCCTTGTTTTTTTGATCTGGAAATGTTATGCATATATACTAGGATGCATTAGGTCAACAAAATTGGAGTGAATCTTGGCGATTTATGTAGAAAAGATTTGATTTGCCTATGGGATTTTAAGTTTCTAAGTTTGGCCAAAACATACTCTTTTCTTTCCAATCAACCCTTGCACGAAATCATGACTTGCTCATCAGATCCTAGACTCATTATGTGATCATAAAACAAATCTTTGGATTTTATTTCATTATTTCACTATTTTATTTGATTTATTATGATTTAAATGAATAAAAATTCAAATAAATAAAAACAAATCTCATAAAAATAAAATAATGGATTTAAATATCTTAAATAAGTCCATGGATTTGTTTGAGATCTAAAACCCACGCCCATTAGTCCAAAAGATCCAATTTGCTCACATTGTCTTTTGTGCATTTTCCTAAAATTGGTCAACTTTAGCAATGCATATCTTTCTCAATTTTAACCCTATGAGGGTGTCCTTGGACTTTTTAGAGAGCTTAGCATGTCCTCTAAACAATACTTTTGGTTTAAACTCAATTGGATCTTACATGTTCATGTAAGAAGCTTTGACCCAAAAGTTGTTTTTGTTGACTTTTTGAAAGGACCTATAATGTCCGAGCTTATATCTTTTGATTGAGGCATTTCTTGAACTTGAGGGATGAAGAGAAGTTGTAGGGAATTGGATTCTCTTCAAAATGAGCCTTGGGGGAAATTTTTTTGATAAAGTATGAGAAAGTTATGCCTGGTCAAAGTTTGGTTGACTTTTCCTATAGAAACCCTAATTTGCCATTTTTGAATTTTGATGAGTTAGGAGCATTTCTTGAGGAATCATTATCAACCCTTGATCAAATGATGGATATTACTTCAAAATGTTGATGTTGACCAACAATCTTGAAGTTTGACTGTATTTGGGCCACAATTGACTTTTGACCTAGTACAATTGATTTCCAGGCATTTGAGGAGTTGACTGAGCAAACTTGTTGTTCAATGCATGAAATTTGGCATGAATGATTTTGAGGACATATTAGGACAATGGAGAACATTTGGTATCCTTTGTACTCATATATCTTGCTTAAAATTGAAACCCTAGTTGAGGTTTGTTGCCTTAGGAGGAGAATTTGTCTAGTCAATTCTTGGTCATCCTTGAGCAATTGAGGACCTCTAGAGGCATGCCTTGAGTGAAAATTGGAAGGAAAATTTGGGGGTATAACATGTGTGATTAATTTGCTTAAACATGACATCACACATCATAACATCCATTTTTCAATACACTAACCATTTCAAGGACCAAGGGAATTTATTTTTGTTCTGTTTTATAGATCATGTCTTCCGCTCGTAGAAATACTATCCGGATCAGCTTCGTGAGAATACCTATCCAACTCAAAGAGCTAGTATCAAGGGTTCCCAAGACTTCTTCATTTACCAAGAACTATGGTCGACTTCTTAGTCTGGTTACCTCGGGTTTTTATGAGAAGATGATGAGTGTACTCTTTCAATTCTTTGACCCTAAGCACCATTGCTTCACTTTTCCAGATTACTAGTTGGTTCCCACCATGGAAGAGTTCTCTCAAATATTAGGTATACCTATTCTTGATCAAACACATTTCACCGGTTTAGAAGAAGCTCCCAAGCCAGAGGTCATTGCAGCAGCTTTGCATCTGAAACGGTCCGACATTGTATCCAACTGGGAAACAAGAAGTGGTGTTAAGGGTTTTCTAGCCAATTTTCTGTACAAGAAGGCTCACCAATTTTGGGATGATTTGGATTTCCAAGCTTTTGAGGAGGTTCTGGCCCTTCTAATCTATGGTTTAGTGTTGTTCCCTAATCCATACTTTCTCATAGATGTGAATGCTATCAAGGTTTTCGTCTCTGGTAACCTTGTGCCTATTCTACTCGGAGACATCTTGCATACCCTCCACACTCGCACCATGAAGAGAAAAGGGATTCTTATGTGTTATGTGCCATTGTTGTCTAGGTGGTTTATTTATCACCTCCCTAAATCAGTATTGAAGAATGAAGAAGGTTTGGGTTGGTCGCGAAGGATAATGACACTTTCTCACTCGGATATTCTCTGGTATTCCCGATCTATGGGAGATATTTCTGTTATTAACCGCTGCGGAGAATTCCCTAATGCCCCACTACTTGGCATTATGGGAGGCATAACTTATAATCCTTCTCTGGCCTTACGACAATTTGGTTATGCTCTAAGGGACGGCCCCCGCGATATGCTTATACATGGAATTATGTTTAACTACGAGGATGATTCTCAAAGGTATCGTCAAAGGTTTATACGAGCTTGGGGCATGGTAAATAGATTTGATACCAGGACTTTCGGGCCTAAGACTTCCATCCCTATGGAACCTTATCTCAAATGGGTACGAGCTCGCGCTCAGAACTTTATAATGCTAAATATAGCCATATTTCCAGTGGTTGTGGAGCCCATTTTCGAAGGGGATGTTCCTTATACAGTTCTCCATCCTGACATGCCCACTGATCTTGAAGAGATGCAGAGATTCTGGATTCAGTTGAAGAAAGAACGAGATACCTGTAGAGATCATTTCTATGTCAATGATAAGAAAGTGTTGGAGCTTACGAAGAAAAAAAATCTTAATGTCTATCTCGGCACGAAGAGGAAGCGCCCATGGGAAACCTGATGTCTTAGATTTTAGAAATTTTCATTTATAAGCCTAAAAAGGCAATTGTATTTTGAATTCTACTAATAAAATATTTGTTTCATTTTGGTTCAAAAACTTAAATTTCTCGGAGTCCTTGAAAATATTGCATACATATATCATACATATCATTGCATAAACATGTTTCAGGACATGTTTCTTATCTTCTTCGTTGTTTATTACAGCAATGACTCTTGAACAAACAATCAAGGAACTTCAGGCAAAAAATGCCCAATTCCAAGAAATGTTCCTGAATCTGGCTAAGGGACAAGAAGACTTGAAAGCTCTGCTTCTCAAGGACAAGAAGAAGAAAAAAGGCCAGTGGGTGTTATGAATTTGGGAAGAAGGTTCAAAAGACCGGTGAAGCACGTTTCAGAGTGTGATCGGTGGGAATGAGAACTGACTGTTTTTAGAATGTTGGTTCGCGTTTTGCGTTTGTTTTCGCAAAATGTCGCGATAAGCAAGAGTCGCCACTGTCTTTTATTTTATCCAACAAGGAAAGGAAAAAAGCACAGAAAAATTCCTTTTTCGAGATGTTTCTCTGGTTCGGGAGGTAGATTATAGAAAGGGAAGGTGTTAGCACCCTTTTTATCCGTGGTTATCCACGGGCTCTTAGGTACTTGCTCATTGTGTTTTCAAAATTCGCTTTTCTTTGTGTTTGTGGGTTTGAAAGAGGTTTTTGTTTGAAAGGTGTAAGTGCGAAAAGTTTTGTTTTGTTTTTAAAAGAGAGCAAGTACTTAAGAACCATATACCTACTCGAAAAGAGAATTAAACTGTGCTAATGTCCTTTAGATAATGCTAGCCCACTATTGATGAGTAGGTAGCATCGTCGTTGGAGTTTTCGGGTCAATTCGATTAAGGGACGTGTGGTCACTAAAGCAATGTTAGGACGCCTTAGCGGTAACCCTAATGTCTTAGATCATTTTATCCGAAGCAACCGTTTCGAGGCAACTATGATCTTTGGACAAGAGGGCGACCTGTAAAACTTCCTATACTTAATGACCACGTTCGAAGGCAACCAAGTGAGGTGTACCCTAAGAGTGCGCATGTGCGAGTGTATTATTTTTCAGTTATTTATCTTTGTACATGTCATGGGTTATCTATGTTGATTTTAAGTTCATACATTGGATCTTGTCATGCATTCCCTATTATCAAACATCTAACAGTGTATAGTTGCGGAATTTAAATTTGCAGAAATTAAATCTAAACTATTACAAGGCGTCGGGTATTTACATCGCCAAAAACAAACCCTTTAATTTAAATTGCGGAAAGTAAAATAAAATCGATGAATAATTAAAGTCATAATTAAAAGCTATTACATACCGGAAGCAAGTACAATAATATCATAAATGGATCGCGTGCGAGAAATTAAATCGGCGCATTTTTTAGGGTTTTGACCCCTTTTTATTAAAGAAATATTTTTTTGTTATTTTTGAATTAAATGGAATTAAACCTAAGTTAGTAATTAAATTAAATGAGCTAATTAATTGATTAATAAAAATAATATTTTTTGGATTTTTTATATTTAAAGAAATAAAATAAATCTGGTCAAAATTAATAAAAACCTAATTCTACATTAATTGTAGTTATTTTGCAAAAGATATTAAAATTTAAATCTAATTAAGGCTAAATCAATTAAATTAATTTAGTTACAAAAATAAAAGTGAATTTAATTTTAATAAATAAAAATAATATTTTTGGTGTTTTCTGATTTTATGAGGAAAAATAAATTATTTGGTTAGTAATTAATTAAGAATATTAAAATAAATAAAGAAAGTAAAATAAAAATAAAAAGAGATACTCATGGGGGTGTTGGGCCCAGATTGTGGTGAGAATAACATTTGTTTAGCCCAATTCAAGCCAGCCTGTTTTGACTTTCTCCATTCCACACGTGTGCATTGACTGGGAATCATCGTGAGCCTTCAATCCTGGCCTTTAGATTTGGCCCGGAGGCCATCTGGCAAGCGTTGGATTGGTGATGTATGGTATGTTGTGCGCCTGGGAACGTATAGAATCACCTAGAGAAAAAACACAACAAATATTGGGGGACCTGGGATTCGAACCCAGGTCCCATGAGACTTTGACATAGTGCGCTTACCAACTCAACCATCATGCTTATTTGTTATTATACTGGATGAATAATATTATAAGGGAAAAGCACATAATATACTGGAAATTAAAAAACGCGCAAAATTTATTTGAATGGGCCAATGAAGACGAGCCACGTCTTCGTCTTCTTCAACAAATCCTGGTTTCCTTACCTATGGATTTTTATCCGCAGCAAGATCCGTGGCTTGCTTCTAAAATGAATTCCAGGCCATATAAACACAAACTAAGACCATCATCATGTTCGTCTCTCCTCCCTGAACACAACCATGGCCATTATTTGTCCCAATTTTACCTGCAAAGCAAATGCCCAAAAACGAACCTCCAAAACCCTAGATTCGGGTATGGTGCTATAGCTCACGAAAACAAAATCAAATGATGCAGAATGTTAAGGAATTTAATGATAAACATGATTATACCAACGTTTTGTCAAAAAGATGCAAGAATAGGAGGTTGTAATTTCGTGTACAGGGGTATGTTCAGGATGACTTATAGTGCGTTTCAGGTGGTTTCAGATCTTGTGAATGGTTGCAATCGCTTCAGTGGATATCAGGCAAGAAGATAGTGTTGAGCTTTTGCCTTGGATTTGCCTCTAACCAAGATTTCGATTCCAAGCTTTTTCAAGCTTTTTCAAGTTTTGGTATTTGTGGTTTGGCAGCTTTCTGGTCGTGTCCTGTGTGTCTTTTCCTTGTATGAGTAATAAGGAATGAATTAGGCTAAAAGTTGGGCCTTGAATCCATGTGAATTGATGAATTAAGATATGATTTGATTCCTCCATTAAAGGCTTCCAATTTCTTTCCAAATCCAAGATTTTGTGCATGATATGGCTTGGCACGAATTTGATTGTGTTCATGATGTCAATTAAGACCTGTAATGATCAAAAAGATATCAAGTTATTAAGATTTGGATTTTATTTGGATTTAAATTGATTAAAAATGAATTAAATCAATAAAAATCAAATAAAATAGAAAAATTAATAATTGGACATAAAACTGAAGATAGGACATGTGTGTGGTGTGACAAGATCAAATCAAGTGGAAAAAAGTGGTCCCATTTGACAAAATTTGAAGTTTTGGGGATAATTGACTTTTAGCAATTTTGGAACAATGCCCAACTTCAACAATGCATAACTTCTTCAATTTTTAACTTTTGGAGGTATTCTTGGACTTTTTATAAACCTTGAGATGTCCTATAACCAACCCTTTTGGTCTCATCTCATTCTGATATTCCATGCTCAAGTTATAAGCTTTGGAAAAAAGGTGTTTTTGTTGACTTCCAAAAATGACCTATAATGTCCAAATTTGTAAATTTTTGTGAGTGAATTTCTTGATCTTGGGGGTATGAAGATGGATTGTAGGAAATTGCATCCTCTTCAAAATGAGCTTTGGATGGGTCATTTCTCATAAAGTATGAGAAAGTTATGCCTGGTCAAAGTTGAGTTGACTTTTCCTGCAAAACCCTAATTTAGCAACTTTTGAATCTTGATGAATCTTGAGCAATCCTTGATAAATCATGATAAACCCTTGATCAAATGATTAATTATCCTTCAAAATGATAATTTTGACAAAAAATCTTGAGGTTTTACTATTTGTAGGTGACAATTGACTTTTGCCCTAGCACAGTCGATTTTTTGGGCCTCTTGAGCAATTGACTGACCAAACTTCCTATGCAAGGCTTGAAATTTGACATGGATGAACTTGAGAACATATTAGGACATTGGGTAGAAATTGAGTTCATTTGGGTGTGAGGACCTTGATGCAACACAAAACCCTAATTTGAGATTGACTGCCTTAGGAGATGATTTGACTGTCCAAATCTTGAGCAATTTGAGCCACTTGGAGATTATTCTTGACATGTCTTGAGAAATATGGGAGGGAAAATTTTGGGGTACAACAGTTGCCCCTGTTCAATCTTCTTAAACCTAAGGATATAGATTGGCTTTCGGGCCTTTCGTGATCCGAAGGTGGAAGATGATTGAACACTAGAGTGCCTAGAAATTTGCACTCGCATGAAGTGGTATCAGTATGGTGATGTCGGGAATGGGCTTACAGATGCCATTTAGAGATTGGTGGTAGGAGGATGGGCTTACAGATGCCATCTGCAGGAGTGTCGATCGCATAAGAGATTCCTTAGCGAGAACTTGCATACTTGTTGTTTGTAGAAGATTCCGCTGGGGAAGCCTTGGTTTTTGTTGAGATTTAGGGACTGTCTGGTCTTCAACGTAGTATACCGTTGAAATTAGAGAAATCGTCTACACTATGACATAGGGAAGCATCTTCATCAAGATCTAGGAACTGTCTGATCTTCAACGTAGTATACCGTTGAAATTAGAGAACTCGTCCACACTATGACGGAGGAAAACATCAAGATCTAGGAACTGTCTGGTCTTCAACGGAGTATACCGTTGAAATTAGAGAACTCTTCCACACTATGACGTCGGGAAACATCTTCATCAAGATCTAGGAACTGTCTGGTCTTCAATGTAGTATACCGTTGAGATTGTAGAACTTGTCCACACTTTGACGGAGGAAAACATCAAGATCTAGGAACTGACTAGTATTCAACATAGTATACCGTTGAGGTTATAACACTCGTCCACACTATGGCGGAGGAAAACATCTAGATCTAGGAACTGACTAGTATTCAACGTAGTATACCGTTGAGGTTATAACACTCGTCCATACTATGACGTAGGGAAACATCTTCATCAAGATCTAGGAATTGTCTGGTCTTCAATGTAGTATACCGTTGAGATTGTAGAACTTATCCACACTTTGACGGAGGAAAACATCAAGATCTAGGAACTGACTAGTATTCAACGTAGTATACCTTTGAGGTTATAGCACTCGTCCACACTATGACATAGGGAAACATCTTCATCAAGATCTAGGAACTGTTTGGTCTTCAATGTAGTATACCGTTGAAATTAGAGAACTCGTCCACACTATGACGGAGGAAAACATCAAGATCTAGGAACTGACTAGTATTCAACGTAGTATACCGTTGAGGTTATAGCACTCGTCCACACTATGACGGAGGAAAACATCAAGATCTAGGAACTGACTAGTATTCAACGTAGTATACCGTTGAGGTTATAGCACTCGTCCACACTATGACATTGGGAAGCATCTTCATCAAGATCTAAGAACTGTCTGGTCTTCAATGGAGTATACCGTTGAAATTAGAGAACTCGTCCACACTATGACGGAGGAAAATTGTCGAGATTGAGAACCTTATCTGAAATTCAACCGAGGAAAATTCAGTTGAGATTTAAGAGCCGGTCAGGTCTTCGACTAAGTTGAGAACTTAACTGCATCTTTCCTGAAAGGTAAAGGTCAGTCATATGCAATGCATGAGATAGATCAAGCAATGATGTTCTCAACATAAATGAGATTGTATGGTATGATGTGTATATGCATGTATCATGATGTATGAAAATGTGATGTTTTAGCTGGGGAAAATAAATCCCGGATAGCTGCTGGAGAATAGAGTTGGATTCTTCGTTTCCACTGGGGATGATGAACGAATATGGTCGCGGGAATAATCCTGTAGGAGAAGAGAACTCCGTTGGGGAATAAACTGAAGAAGAGATTACTCTGTGGGGAATTTTTCTGTGGGGAAGAAATGTTCTGCTGAAGATTTTAACGATAAACTCCGCTGGGGATTTCGTTGATAAACTCCACTGGGGATGGATTACCGTTGCTGGTGATATTGAATCTGTTGAGGATTGAACTCCTGTTTGGGGAAAGAAAGAACTTCGTTGGGGATGATCTTGCAGTTGCGACTTGCTAGGGGTAACCCTGTTAGACTCTTGTGGGGATAACCCTCTGAGTTCTGCTGGGAATGATCCTTTGAACTCGGCTGGGGAGATTTATTTTGTACTCCGCTGGGGGTAAGCTTCCAAAGTCTACTGGGGATGATGCCTCAACTTCGTTGGGGAAGCTTTTTTAGACCGTGTTGGAGAATATTGATTCCACTGGGGATATCTTGTATGCTGTCGGGGAACATTCTTATACTCCGTGGAGGAATTTTAAGACTGCCGGGGATACTCTTATACTTGCTGGAGAATATTCTTATATTCCGCTGGGGAATATTCAGACCTTATGGGAATACCAAGCCTTTTTAGGGCTGATGGTAGACTAACTCTGCTTGGGGAGAGCATTGCTGATTCGTCCATAGTTGCAAGTCTCAGCTGAGAGAGCTATCATTATTGTCTTACTCTGCGGGGAGTGAAGGTATCTTGGTCATATTCTTCAGCTGAATCTACCTTGGTACCTGGTGGACAAAGCAACTGTACAGTTCGGATAATTCTTATTGCCCCTGCTTCTGATATTACCAGTAATTCATCTTTCGTTTCGCATGTAGATATTTATAAGCAGCAATTAATATCAAATGCATATATCAAAAATGAACATTGAACGTTCTTTGCAAAACAAAACATATAAAGGAAAAACAGTTTGAAATTTCTGGAAATGAATTGTATTGATTTTGAAATTTTGCCTGTAAATAGGCATTTTTGTACAAGAGGCTGACGTCCTAGTAAGAGAACACCGTCGAACAAATAGAATTTATACAATGTGTGAAAAGAAAAGAAAACAGCTATGTGAACAATCCCACTGGGTTCCAACTCTGCTATCGCCTTTATATCCTTGAGCATCTCATCGCTTTGTTGTCGGTTGAAGATGAATCAGATTGATTAGTGACGTTCGAGCTTGATAGTCTATACCGATGTCTGGATGCAAGGTGATCCAATGGGACATAGTGTTACGCTTTAATCCCTAATTTTTTCCTAGACCGCCCTTTCGGGTTTTCAGTCCACCGGGATACCCTTTTTTGCCCAAGCCTCCTTTTCAGGTTTTCGACTTGCCGGGTGTACAGATTTTTTCATTTTCATCCCTTATTTTTGCCCGAACCCTTTTGGTTCGCCGGGAAGCCCTTATTTTTGCCTAGGACAATCAGCCTAGCGGGTCTTTGATTATGCGTGGTATCTTTTCACTATGTCTGCATTGACGGGGTGAGGAAGGTCGTCACCATCCATAGTGGTTAGAATCATAGCTCCTCCTGAGAAAATGTTCTTAACCATAAATGGCCCTTCGTAAGTAGGGGTCCATTTGCCCCTGGGATCACCTTGAGGTAGGATAATACACTTGATTACCAGGTCCCCAACTTGATACTCTTGTCGTCTAACTTTCTTGTTAAATGCCTTGATCATCCGCTTTTGGTACATCTGACCATGACAAATAGCAGTAAGTCTCTTTTCGTCGATTAGGTTCAACTGATCAAGCCGGGTCTGAATCCAGTCATCTTCGCTCAAACCTGCATCCTTCATGATCCGAAGAGAGGGTATCTGAATGTCAATGGGCAAGACTGCCTCCATGCCATAAACCAAGGAATAAGGTGTTGCCCCTGTTGACGTCTGTGCTGAGGTACGGTACCCATGAAGAGCGAATGGTAACATCTCGTGCCAATCTTTGTATGTTACTGTCATCTTCTGCACAATCTTCTTAATGTTCTTATTAGCCGCTTCGACAACCCCATTCATCTTCGGCCGGTAAGGAGAAGAGTTGTGATGTTGTATCTTGAATTGCTCGCAGAGCTCAATGATCATCTTGTTGTTAATATTGGTACCATTGTTCGTAATGATCCTCTCTGGTACACCGTATCGACAGATCAGATTGTGCCGAATAAACCGTGCCACGACGTTCTTGGTTACAGTAGCAAAGGAAGCTGCTTCAACCCACTTCGTAAAGTAATCAATTGCTACCAGGATGAAATGATGCCCGTTGGACGCTGTAGGTCTGATCTTGCCGATCATATCAATGCCCCACATTGCGAAAGGCCAAGGTGTCGTTAAGACATCCACCTTTTGGTATCAACAAAGGGTAGTATGAGTCAACATGTACTGTCTCAGCCGGCAAGCAGCCCATGCCAAAGCGCAGCAAGTTCTCTCGAGCAGTGAGTATTGGGTCTCACAGTCGGTAAACTTTTTGCTAAAGCAGTAAATAGCATGCTCTTTTCGCCCAGGCTCGCCATGCTTCCCCAGCACACCTCTTTGTATTATCCAGCATTTTTTTTAGTCTGAGGTCAACGGTCTTCCTGCAATTGAAGGCATCAGAATTGGTGGCTTGGAGGTAGTATGGCCCTCTCTTCTTGAAGCAGTAGTCTAACAAACTCACCAGACACTTCGCAATCATCTTCACCTTCGTCTTCGGCTAAGTTGATCGGACTTTCGGAGTCATAACTGGCAGTAGTAGAGTCGTTATCAGTGGGATCCAGAGTGGATATAGATCATGATACGTGAGTGTGTGCAAAATAGTTGTTTTGCAATATATAATAATAAAAGAAAAATAAGGAGCGCAAGATTTGAAATGCAAGAAACGTCCAATGCTTTTATTAATGATATATGAAAATGACACACATAAAGCCCTCACAAATGAAGCCACAATGCCCCGGGTAAGACACTGGGCCGTAAAGTTTAAAACATTGTCTGTTACAAATTCAAAACAAAAGTTTCATTACTGGGTAACAAAAGTAATAGAGATGACGTCCTTTGTTGTCCAGTTGCTTGGTCCACCATCGGTCGTAGGATAGATCCAGCTGTCGATTTCAGACTCTTCCGCATCATCTTCAATGGCATTCACTCCCGAGTTGCTGATGAACATAGGAGGTCTTTCGATCCTTGCATTCCGAACAGTCCTTTGAGCTTCTGCAGTGAAACCCAGACCAAACTTGTTAGTCTTCTATGTAAAATCAGGGAGTCGGCCCCAATTTGCACACTCACCCTTCTCAATAGCAGCCCGTGCATCCTTTAAGGAAGCCATCCTCATAGGAGAATCTTCAATAACAGTCTCAGCTGACGCCAGTGTCTGTGGAACCTCTTTAAAATGCTGGAACGGGGTCTCAATGAACTCCCCATCCATTTCTACATATTGGAACGAGATGAGGTGGCTGACCATGTACTCTTCCTCCCCCTGCACTGTCACAATCTTCCCTTTGACCGGGTACTTCAGCTTCTGGTGGAGCGTTGAGGTTACGGCCCCGGATTTGTGGATCCATGGACGACCCAGCAAACAAGAATAAGATGGCCGAATGTCCATCACATAGAATGTAGAATTGAAGACCTGAGAACCAACCTTAATTGGAATATCAACTTCACCGTGCACCATCCTCTTAGACCCATCAAAGGCCCTGACAACAATGTTACTTGGTTTCAGCTCCAACCCTTCACAATCCAACCGGTCTAGAGCTTTTTTAGGCAAGACATTCAATGAGGAACCAGTATCCACCAACACATGAGCAAGAGTAGTGCCCCTGCATTCAATGGAGACATGCAGGGCATCATTGTGATTCTTCCCTTTAGCAGTCAAGTCGGTGTCAGAGAAACCTAACCCATTATCAGCAGTCAAATTGGCCCTGCAATCTGTAAACTGATCAGTTGACGTCTCTTGTGGTACATGAGCAGTCTTCATAAATGTAATCAGAGCCTTGGCATGGGCCTCTGAGCATAACAACAGTGATAACATAAAAATCTTGGATGGGGTTTGCCCCAAATGCTCAACTACATTGTAGTCACTCTTTTTAATGATCTTCAGGATCTCTTCCATCTCTTGCTTAGAAGCTTCAACAGTAATTGTCTTTGGTGCCTCCGTCTGGGCAGGCACATCAGTGGTGATCCCTTTGCCCCGAGCGTCATATGACTCGACGACATGGGTAATAATAGGAACTTGAACAGGAATGGTAGCAGGTATACTGGCCGGTGTGATAACAACAGGTTTTCGAACAGTTGGTGGAGAGATATCTGGTGAGAAAAGTCTTCTGCTGCGGGTGATTTTAGCGGGTCCAACAATATTGCTGATGTCAGTATCAGCATCCAACTCTTTCTTAACTCCATGAAAATAAACATCATCCCTATAGTGCCAAGGGACAGCTTTATCAGAGGTATAGGGGATGGGCCCCGGAACAGTGATGATCACAGGCGCGATTCTCGGAACAGATGTAATTCTAACAGGCTTCCTCGAGGGAGCCTTGGAAGAATTGTTGAAAATGGTAATGATGGCAACTTCTTCAGAATGAATTACGGGAACAATAATCTTCTTGAACAAAATTTATTTACTATCCATCAGGCGTTGGACACCTGATTTCAAAAGCGGACAACCATTAGGTAGAGCAGAACACATACGGCAACCTTCACCACAGCCCGGAAATAAACCGGCAAGCGAAAGGTTCTTCTTTACAGTCAACAGAGGGGTAACAACATCATTCATAGAAACCACGAACAAATCTTCTTCTATAGCATTTACTCCATGCTTGGGCATAGGAGCAGTCACAACATTAGGCCTCTCGGGCGCCTCAAACTCAATCTCCTTCGCATCAATTAAGTCTTGTACCTTGTTCTTCAAAACCCAACAATCATCCGTATTATGCCCCGGGTGTTGTACCCCAAAATTTGGCCTCCCATATTCTTCAAGAAATTGCCAAGTCAAGCTGCAAAATTCCCCAAGGGTTGCACAGTGCAAAGATCTCCTATACAGTCAAAATTAGGGTTTGTGTTCTGATCAAGAAAATGAAGTTTCTAAAGGACCAATCAAGTCTCACATGCCTATAAATATGGTCAAGTATCCTCATATCAAGTTTCAAGGCTTTCAGCACAAAATTGCACAGTCAAAACCCTAAATTGCACTACAGTCAACTGTAGGGGCAAAATGGTCATTTGACAGTCAAAAGTTCAAATTTTTGGTCAATATATCATTTTGAAGCCACAAACATCATTTGATCAATGCTTGATCATGATTCTCAAAATTTGGCTCAGAAATCATCAAGATGCAAAAGTTTCCTTATTTGGACAGCTGAAAAAAGTCAACTGAAATTGACCAGGGCATAACTTTCACATGGATTATCAGAAAAATTCCATATAAAGCTCATTTTGAAGAGAAAGACATTTCCTACAACTCATCTTCATACTTCAAGTCCAAGAAATGCTCTCACAAAAAGTTATCAATTTCAACATTATAGGTCATTTTCAAAAGTCAACAAAAAGGGACTTTAAGTCAAAGGCCATAACTTGAGATTGGTAAATCAAAATGACATGGGACCAAAGGCATTGGTTAGAGGACTCAAAGACCTTTCCAAAATGTCCAAGAACATGAGAAAAGATTAAAAATTGAGCAAGTTATGCCTTGTAGAAGTGGGGAAATTTTTGGATATTTTGAAAAGTCAACATTGATTCAAATGATCTAAAATTGCTAATGGGCCCATTTTTCTTCCACAATTCATCATTCCAAGCATGTGCACGACCACTTGGCCCAAAGGGAAGTATTTTCTCATTTTTTATTTATTTATTTGAATTTTTATTTATAATAATTCACTTAAATCAATTAAATATGTGAAAAATATTTAACTTAACCTAACCAATCTTTTTATACATGTTTTAGCCTCAAGATTTCGTGTATATGCAGATAAGGAAAGATTTGGAGAGATTGGAGATGATTTGAACCAAAAACACATGAAAAAAAGATTGAAAAAATCTTAGAAAATCAAATTTCCAAAATCAATGAATGCAATGGATTTGATTGATTTTTCTTGACCTAATTCACTACTACATATGCCAGGATCACAACCCTAATGAGAATACACACTAAGCTGCGCAAAAGAGCACAAAGAAAACTTGGAATTTTTGTCTAAAAACTCAAATCTGAAAGTACACTTCCAGGGCGATTCAAGACCTAATTCTTGTTCCATTAGCTTCCTTGAAGGTCATTGGACATATTTCAATCAAAAACAACCATCCAAACGCAAGGAATTGGTATACAACATTCAAGATATTTCATGAAAAACTCATAATCGTGTTCTCAAATCTAGGCATTTTCATAACATTTTATTCATTGATTTACATTCCTTGTGAAGTTCTGAAGCTAACCAATATACTTGATTGTATTATTATGCGTTGTGTACGATTTCACCATGGTAAATTTTTAGGGTTCACAGGATTCCAAATTGGGGCTTTTCACCCAAGGAAAAATTGAGACTTATGACCACCATCATTCAAATCAATGCGTTGGGATGAACAAGAACCAACCCTCGCGCTCAATTTATGAGCGTCAGAGGGCTAATCGTTATTTTCCCATAAGCTGCCTAAGAGAACGCGTATAAAACCGTGGCTTAATGTTTTGTGTTTCAGGAAGGTGGAGAAGACGATATCGTGGCACACGGTGATAGGTTGATTTAAAAATCCGCGCGCTTTAGTGGACCCTGGTCATTATTTCTTTTATTACGTTTATTTGCTATTATATATTAAATGTATTTGGGATGGCTCAGTGGTAGGTACACGCGTTTGCAATGTCCATGACCTGGGTTCGAGCCCCAGGTCTTCCTGCTTTCAAATATCTTTTTTCCATTAATATTCATATGCAGCGCTTATGTTGAGGATCATGATACACCTCTTAATCCAGCCGTCCACGCGTCTAAGGGATTCAAATCAAAGGCTGAGAGGTGGAGAGCACCATAAACCCTGGTCCACGCTTCAGCATGCTACTCAAAAAAGTCAAACGGACCCAGGTTTTTGGGCCAGAATTCTTGGATTAAACCTCCTATTTGGGGACTACCACCCCCCCTGGTTTGCAATTCTCTATATTTTCCTTATATTTTATTTTCAATTATTATTTTATTTTCTTTATTGTTTTGAATTAATTAATTATTTTCACCAAATATAAAATATTACAAAAAAATCAGAAAAAGGGAAAACACAATAAATATTTTTGTTTTAATATTTTCATAAATAAATTTGCATGTAATTATTTAGTTTAAATTAGGGTTTTAATTTTAATTCTTTTAATAACAAAAAAATCTAAAAAAATATAGAATAGGTTTAATTAATAATTTTTCACCCCTTTTATTTTTCTTTCAAATAATTAAATATTTATTCTATTTATTTTTATAATCAAATTTGCATGTAAAAATTAGGTTTAATTTAGGTTAAAATTTTCAATATTTCTTAATAAATTAAAAAATAAATAGAATTAGGGTTTGCATCTTATTTTGATTTTAATTAATTCTCCCTTTTCACATTAAATCTTAAAAAACATAAAACACAAAATTCTTGCTTCTTTTTTTAATTAATTAATTAATCGTTAATTTAGTTTTGCAAAAGGGTCCAACGCCCTCGTTTCGATTTAATTTCGCATATTTATTTTATTTTGCTTAAATAATTATGTACCTCTCCCGAAGCCTTGTAAATTACTTCTCGCACTTTTGATTCTTTATTTACTTTGTTTATTTATTTTCTGTCAAATCGGGTCCTGGTTAATTTTGGCGATGTGGACCCGCGCCATTTGTAATAGCTTAGAATTTACTTTTCCGCAAATATTTTAATTGTTAATTAAAAGCATGAAAGAATGTATGTCAAAATAAAATCAAGCGTAGAACACCAATAACATGACAAGATAAATGCAAACGAAAACGACACACGAATCGCACACACCACCCCTAGGGTACGCCTCACTGTTGCCTTGCCTCGAAAGGTGATCGTCGAGTAGAGGATGTCTTAGTAAGTCCTCATGATCCGGGAACCTGGCATGAGGGTAGCTTCTAAGGTGTCTTCCCATTGCTCTGGTGATCACCATGTCCCGAACCTCGAATTGACCCGAACACCTCCAACGGTGGTGCTACCTACCTCTCAATGGTGGGATGGCACTACTTTAAAGGACATTTACACAGACGAATTCCTTAGGGTAGGTAGGTTCTTACAGATACTTGCTCTAATTTCAAAACAAATTCAAAAATACTTTTCACACCGACACCTTTTCAAAAAGCTTTCGAAAGCAATTTTTCAAACACTCTTGAGGACCGATACAAGAGTCGAACTGGAATTTTCAAAGAAACTTTTTAAAACCCACAGTTGAAAAGCAAACAAACCATTTTTGAAAACACAAATGAGCAAGTATCTAAGAGCCCATGGATAACCATGGATAGAAAGGGTGCTAACACCTTCCCTTTCTATAATCTACCTCCCGAACCGAGAGCAATCTCTTTAAGGAATTTTTCTGTGCTTTTGTCCTTTCCATTTGGAGAAAATAAAAGACGGTGGCGACTCTGGCGACTCTGCTGGGGACCAAACTTAAAGTGAGGTGTACCTTAGGGCTAGTTCATAACTGTGTTTTCAATTGTCTTCTTTGCTTGCTTTAAATTTGTGGGTTGCATGGGAGTTACATAGATCCTAACCCGGATATGGGGATACCCTGTTTAGGTAGCATAAGCTGTGAGGGACCTGTCCGGCGTAGACCGACACAGGTGAAGCAGTGGCTACGTTGGTGTGGCACCTTGGTCTGTACCGATATCCCTTGTGTCGCAACGAGGAGAATATGGGTCTTCTAAGGAGTCATTAAGAACCAACAACCTTAGAACCTTAATTGACACAACTTGGCCTTTAGAATTGTAGCAGTATGCTACGCCCATTGAGGCTAAACTCTCGTGATGGTTCTGGCCGCAAGAAAAGATTGCGATGCTGGAGTTATGACCGATTGAGGGTAGTCAATGATATTGGGATCCTCTAAGAACCCGGTTACTTTTGACTAGGACAGGTATGAACCAACAAACTGAAAGAGGGTAGTACCTAGACCTCATGCTGGCCTAAACTTTAAGGGCTTGCCTTGTGTGACTTGTGTGCCTTACCATGTTTGCCTTTGTATCTATTTGTGGTGTGCTTTATCATAACATCATAGCATCATGAGCATTGCATGCATCCTGCATAAGGACTGACCATTTCAAAGACAATCTGTTTTGTAGGACACTATGATGCCTGTGCGAAGGAATACTATCCGGTTCAACTTTGTTCGTTCACCTGAGTTGCTTGATGAGTTGGTTAGCAGAATTCCAAATACCACTTCCTTCATTCAGAGGCATGGTTCCCTTCTCAGTTTAGTCACCGCAAAGCGGGATCAACAGTTGATGAGTGTTCTGACCCAGTTCTATGACCCTCTGTACCAGTGCTTCACCTTTCAAGACTTCCAGCTGGTCCCTACCCTGGAAGAGTTCTCTGATTTGCTTGGTATCCCTATCTTGGATCAGATTCCCTTTACTGGTTGGGAAAAGACCCTCAGGCTTGAGGATGTTGCTGCAGCTCTTCCTTTGACCCATCAAGAGGTAACAGACAACTGGGTGACTAGAAGCGGAGTTAAGGGTTTCTTGGCCAAGTTTCTGATTGGTAAAGCTAACAGTTTCTGGAATGACCTGGACTTTAGGGCATATGAAGACATCTTGGCTCTCCTAATCTATGGGTTGGTCCTGTTTCCTAATCCTGACAACTTCATCAATGTCACTGCCATAAGGATCTTTATGTCTCAGAATCCCGTGCCCACTCTCTTGGGTGACATCTTGCAACAACTTCATGCCCGTACTACCCGAAGACGAGGAACCCTATGGTGTTGTATCCCTTTGTTAGTGAGGTGGTTTATTTCACACCTCCCTAAGTTCGTACTGAAGAATCAAGAAGGAAGAAGTTGGGCTCACAGGTTAATGTCTCTCACCGATAAAGACATTATTTGGACTTGCAGAGGTTTGGATGAGATAGCTATTATTGATCGATGCGGGGAGTATCCTAATGTTCCTCTGATTGGTACCCAAGGAGGGATCTCTTACAATCCATGTCTAGCACTCCGTCAGTTTGGAAGAGCAAGAAGAGCAGGCCCCCATGAGATGTTGGTGCCTCACATCAGTTTCGAGTTTCAGGTGGATAGTGACGAGCTGCGTCGTAGGTTCATCAAGGCTTGGAACAAAGTTCATAAAGCTGACCCACAAGAGTTAGGGCCAAAGACTTCTTTACCTATGGAAGCCTACTACAAATGGGTTCGCATCCGTGCTCAGAAGTTAGGTATGCCGTATGAAGCTGTCAGACCCGTCATTCTTGAGTGTCCTGACAAAGATGGTGTTACTCCAACTGTCCTCCCTCCTCAGATACCTACTGATTATGAGACATTGAAGAGATCTTGGTCGCAACTGCGAGAAGAGCGGGATTCTTACCGGGAAAAGTTCAACGAGCAGGAATCAAAGATCCAGAAGCTGACAAAGCAGTTGGAGAATGAGAGAGCTCTGAATGCCTACATCCGTACTGAGAAGAGGAGACCATGGGATCAATAATGAGCTCCAGATGTGCTTTTACAGTCTTATTTCCTTTTCAGTATTTCCTTTCATGTAACACCTAAAGGGCAACTTGTTGAATAATTTCAATTACAAAGTTAAATCTAATGAAGTGTGTTCCTTTTTGTTTACAAAGTTGACTCCCGATTGTCTTTGAAAACATGAATCATACGCATTTCATACATCATGTGCATAGCAAGTTTTTCCTCTTTTCAGGTTGCTTACAAGTCTTCGCTGTTTATTTCAGCATCATGAATCCCGAATCTTCATCAACTGAGACATCAATCAAGGCTCTCCAGGCGCAGAATGCGCAGTTTCAAGAATTAATCAAGGGTCTGGCTCAAGGCCAAGAAGAACTGAAGACTATGCTCCTGAAGAAGGAGAAGAAGAAGAAGAGAAGAACTGTTCTGTTCAACTCGGGCCGAAGGTTTGGTAATGCTCTGCAGCAGGAAGAGGCTGGTTCTTCTGTTGGCAAGAGTAGTCCTCAGGCAGAAGCAAGGGTTCCTAGTACGGTAGTCTCCGACAACGAGACTGATTTTGATGAAGAGCAGTACCCTCCTGCAGAAGACAGATACAAGCAACTGGAGGATAGGTTGAAGGCTATGGAGGTTCAACAGGTACCTGGGCTGGATTTCGGAGATCTGGGTTTGTCAACTGGTGTGATCATCCCTCACAAGTTCAAAGCACCATCCTTTTCTAAGTATGACGGGGCGTCTTGTCCCAAGCTGCATCTAAGGTCCTATGTTCGGAAAATTCAACCGTACTCTGCGGATAAGAATTTGTGGATCCACTTCTTCCAGGAGAGTCTTTCAGGGACTCATCTCGAATGGTTCTATCAGCTGGATGGGACCAAGGTTCGTAACTGGGAGGAGTTGGCTACTGCTTTCTACAAGCAGTATCAATATAATGCCGACCTTGCCCCTACACGTACCCAACTCCAGGGTATGTCGTTAGGTGCAAGTGAAGGTTTTAAGGAGTACGCTCAGAAGTGGAGAGACCTGGCTGGCAGGGTGCAGCCACCATTGACTGATCGGGAGTTAGTAGACATGTTCTTGGGGACCCTATCTGGGCCATTTTTCAACCATCTCATTGGGAAATCTTCTGCTGGGTTCACTGATTTGATTCTGACTGGAGAGAGAATTGAAGCTGGGTTAAAGTCTGGTAAGATTGCGAAGGGTGCATCATCTAGTTCTGAGAAGAAACCCTTCAAGAAGGAGGCTAGTGCCGTGTATGGTTCCAAGAGATCAGAAAGACCTGAGCGCCGCCAATCTGTCAGTGCGGTAATGATTACTAAGCCTGCTGCCGCTCCTCGGCCGACCAATCCTCAAAGGGCTGAAAGACCCCGGAGGGAGTTTACCCGGTTAAGCATGACCCTATCGCAGATCCTGCCACAGTTACTATCCACCAATTTGGTGACTGTCAGGGAGGCTCCGAAGTTCCCCAATACTGCATCTCCCAAGTACAACCCGAATGCTCATTGTGCTTATCATTCCGATAGCCCGGGGCACGCCACTGATGACTGTTGGGCGTCAAGGAACAAGCTGCAGGACCTTATTGACGCCAAGGAGGTACAGTTCGAGGCATCTGAGAAGCCCAATGTAGTGACAGCTCCCATGCCTGCTCATGGAGTGAATGCTATTGGGGATGAAGAGGAAGTTGATGAAGCTGAGTTTGATAGCTGGATCTACCCGGCAACCGACGGTGGACTTAACAATTGGAGCGCAAAAGATAATCTCCCTGTTTCTCTTGTTACTGAGTAATGAATTCCTATGTTTTGTTATTTTGTAATAAACAATAAATAAACTCTATGGCCCGGTGTCTTACCCAAGGCACCGTGGTATCATTTGTGAGGGCATATAAATTGTCATTTCATATATCATGAATGAAAATATTGGACGTATTCTCGCATTGCAAATATTGTGCTCCTTTTCTGTCTTTCTTTCCTTTACATATATTTCAAAACAGCTGTATTTACACACACACTCACTCATACAGGTTTCAATCCACTCTGGATCTCACTGATAACAACTCTGCTACTGCCAATTATGATTTCGAAAATCCGATCAACTTAGCCGAAGACGAAGGTGAAGATGATTGCGAAGTGCCTGGCGAACTTGCAAGACTGTTGCTTCAGGAAGAGAGGGCAATTCAACCCCATGAAGAGCCAGTGGAAACAATAAACTTGGGTACTGAGGCAGACAGGAAAGAGGTAAAGATTGGTGCCAACCTAGAGCTCAGCGTGAAGCAACGGTTGACTCAAATGCTGCATGATTATATGGAGATCTTTGCCTGGTCCTACGAAGACATGCCCGGGTTGGATACCGATATTGTGGTCCATCACTTGCCAACTAAGGAAGACTGCCCTCCAGTTAAGCAAAAGGTCCGTCGGATGCGTCCAGAGATGTCTGAGAAGATCAAAGCCGAGGTCATGAAACAGTTTGATGATGGGTTTCTTGCAGTGACTTCTTACCCTCAGTGGGTTGCTAATGTGGTGCCGGTACCTAAGAAGGACGGTAAGGTCAGAATGTGTGTCGACTACAGGGATCTGAACAGGGCCAGCCCCAAGGATGACTTCCCTTTACCTCACATTGATGTCCTTGTTGACAATACAGCTCAGCACAAGGTATTCTCTTTCATGGATGGCTTTTCAGGTTACAATCAGATCAAGATGGCACCTGAAGACATGGAAAAGACTACATTTGTTACTCAGTGGGGCACCTTCTGTTACAAGGTCATGCCATTTGGATTAAAGAATGCTGGGGCAACCTACCAACGTGCCATGGTTGCCTTATTCCATGATATGATCCATCATGAGATAAAAGTGTATGTTGACGATATGATCGCTAGGTCCCAGACTGAAGAAGAACACCTAGATCATCTGCAGAAGTTGTTTGACCGGTTGAAATTGTACAAGCTGAGATTGAACCCGAACAAGTGCACCTTCGGGGTAAGATCTGGGAAGTTGCTAGGCTTCGTAGTCAGTGATAAGGGCATTCAAGTGGACCCTGCTAAGGTCAAAGCTATTCAAGAGATGCCAGTTCCCAGGACAGAGAAGGAAGTCAGAGGCTTTTTAGGACGCCTGAATTACATTGCTCGGTTCATCTCACACCTAACTGCTACCTGTGAGCCAATCTTCAAGCTGCTGAAGAAAGATCAGGTAGTACGTTGGAATGATGAATGTCAGGCTGCTTTTGACAAAATCAAAGAGTATCTCCAAGAACCACCTATCCTTATGCCACCGGTTGAAGGGAGACCTCTGATACTATATCTAACAGTGCTTGACAACTCAATGGGGTGTGTGCTGGGGCAGCATGACGAGTCTGGCCGAAAAGAGCACGCCATTTATTACCTTAGCAAAAAGTTTACCGACTGTGAGACCCGATACTCACTGCTCGAGAAAACTTGCTGCGCTTTGGTATGGGCTGCTCGCCGGCTGAGACAGTATATGCTGACTCACACTACCTTATTGATCTCAAAGATGGATCCTATAAAATACATATTCGAAAAGCCTGCTCTGTCTGGGAGAATTGCAAGATGGCAAATGATCTTGACGGAATATGACATTCAGTACACAACCCAGAAAGCCATCAAGGGAAGTGTATTGGCAGACCATTTGGCACATCAAGCTGTAGATGACTATCAATCAATGAACTTCGAGTTTCCAGACGAGAGCATCATGATAGTGACGGATTGTGAAGTACCTGGACCGGATGAAGGACCTGAACCAGGATCCCGATGGTCTATGCACTTTGACGGAGCCTCCAATGCTTTGGGTAACGGTATTGGCGCCATAATCATATCTCCACAAGGTACCCATACTCCACTCACCGCCCGGCTGTGTTTCAACTGTACCAACAACATGGCGGAGTATGAGGCGTGCATCATGGGTCTTCAAGCTGCGATCGACCTAAGGATTAAGTTTCTAAGTGTCTTCGGAGATTCCGCCCTTGTGATCAATCAGATCAAAGGGGAGTGGGATACGAAACATCCAAACCTGATTCCTTACAGAGAATGTGTGTTGACCTTGATCCCCCACTTCACAGAGATAACCTTTGAACACTTCCCGAGAGAAGAGAATCAGCTGGCAGACGCGTTAGCTACAATGTCTTCTATGTTCAAGGTCAAATGGGATAATGAGGCTCCCCGGATCATCATCTGGAAACTGGACGAACCGGCATACTGTTGTGATCTCGAAACTGAATTGGTGACTGAGAAGCCTTGGTACCATGAAGTGAAGAGATATCTGGAAGCTCAGGAACACCCTGAAGGTGCATCTGTCAACGACAAGAAATTCCTGAGGAGGTTCGCAGCAAAGTTCTTCCTTAGTAACGGCATCCTGTACAAGCGAAACCATGATTCAACCTTATTGCGTTGTGTGGATAAGACTGAAGCAGAAAGGATCATGGAAGAGCTACATGAAGGGACCTTTGGTACACATTCCAGTGGACATACAATGGCTAAGAAAATCCTACGGGCAGGATATTACTGGTCCACAATGGAAGCTGACTGCTACCAACATTCCAGAACATGCCATAAGTGTCAGATCTATGCAGACAAGGTGCACGTTCCTCCGGTTCCCCTGAATGTTCTGACTGCGCCTTGGCCGTTTGCAATGTGGGGCATAGACATGATCGGTGAGATTAAACCTACGGCATCTAACGGGCATCGCTTCATCCTGGTAGCGATTGATTATTTTATGAAGTGGGTCGAAGCAGCTTCCTATGCTACGGTAACCAAGACTGTTGTGGCACGGTTCATTCGGCACAACCTGATCTGTCGGTACGGCGACCATGAGCGGATTATTACAGACAACGGTACCAATCTAAATAATAAGATGATCGCTGAGCTCTGCGAACAGTTCAAGATACAACACCACAATTCTTCTCCTTACAGACCGAAGATGAATGGGGCTGTAGAAGCAGCAAATAAGAACATCAAGAAGATCGTGCAGAAGATGACAGTGACTTACAAGGATTGGCACGAGATGTTACCGTTCGCTCTACATGGGTACCGTACCTCAGCTAGGACGTCAACCGGGGCAACTCCTTTCTCTCTGGTTTATGGCATGGAGGCTGTGATACGGTGGGAGAACTGACTTGGGTTTTGCGTTTGTATTCGCAAATGTTGCGGTTAGCAAGAGTCGCCACCGACTTTTTATTTTATCCTAAGGAAAGGTTAAAAAAGCACAGCAAAAACCTTTTGAGATGTTTTCTTGGGTTCGGGGAGTAGATTATAGAAAGGGAAGGTATTAGCACCCTTTCTATCCATGGGCTCTTAGTTACTTGCTTAGATCACTTGCCTTTTGTTTTCAATTGTTTTAAATGGTGCTTGAGTGTGTGGGCTTGAAAATGTTTTGAAAAGAGGCCAATGTGGTGGCAACCTTTGTAATGATCCATGTGGGGATGTATACAAAGATGTATGTCTTTTGAAAAAGTTTTCATTTGTTTTTGAAAGTTGTTTTGAAAGTGTAGTGATGTGTGATTTTGAAATTAGGCAAGTGTTTTGTTTTGCAAGTTTGATTCAAGTAACTAAGAGGTTATCTACTCCTAAATTTCTCAAAAGACTATTGCTATGTTTTAACCCTTTTAACCAGTTTGTTCCACCATTGTATTTGGTGGACAATCTTGTGTTAGGATGTGAGAGGGACAGGCGCGGGTAATCGTTTAGACCATAATTGCAACGGCGTTAAATGTCTTTGGGCAATTTTCTTTTAAGGGACTTGATCATTTGTTTTTGTTTGTTTTGAAAAGTTTTATCGAGGGACTATGATCATTCAAATTGATTGCTTTGCCCAAAGAAGTTCAACATACAATATGGCCCATTTATTTGAAGGCAACAAGTGGATGTAACCCTAGGGGTGTTAGTGTGCAAGTGTGTTTTATTGCATACAAGAGTTTTTCTTTGAATTAGGTTTTTCTATTTCATTGATTTTATCTTGTCATACACGTCCTAATTAATAGCAATAAGAAGCGGAAATGTAAAATCCTACGCTATTACAATAATTAGGGGAGGGGGATACACATTTGTACATGGGGGGTTCAACGAGAAAAATAGACAAAAAAGAAAATAGCGGAAAACAAGATATATAGAGAGAGAGAGGGAGCCTGCGCGCTGTTGGGAGGCCATCAGAAGTTCTGACCCAGATCCGCTGCCAGATGATCAACCTGTTGGTGAAACTGGATGAGTCAGAACTTCTGACTCCAGAACCTGCAAAACAGAACCTTGTTAGTGGGGAAATCAGAAGTTCTGATTTCCCTGCGCTGCAAGACAGAAGTTTGTTAGTGGAGAAACCAGAAGTTCTGATTCTGCTGAAAAGGCAATAACTCTCAGAGGTTCTGATGTCATTGACAGCAAAACAGGCTTCAGATGTGCTAACGTCAAAGTCAGCATTTGGCTTTTCCCTGTACTAATCAGAACATCTGCAAATCTGTTATTACTCCACAAAACAGGAAACATATTTGGAACAGATCCAACAAAATAGCAAAAACGTTTCAGAGGTCAAAATCACCAAGGTCACAGGCAAGTCCTATACTGGCTCAGAACGTTCTGAGGTATGAGAGTCCTCAGAACATAAACAGCAATAACATGAATATTTACATTATGTTACTTGAATATGCACAGCTGATGATGCTTAACAGTGTGGTTAGGGTCAGCAGGTGCTTACCTGACTGTTTGGAAAGTTGTGAATGAAAGTTAGCTTTTGGTTCTAGTGGTGTTCTGGACAGATTTGGAAAAGGGGAAGTAAAGGTGTATACGTGTATATGGTCAGAAGCTTGGAAAGAGCGTTTTTGGTTTACAGAGAAGAGCTGGATGTTTGATGAAGTTTGAAGGTGAGCAACTTAAAGCTATGAAACAAAACTGGAGATTTTGGCAGAGTTTCAGAATGCTACGTTGCTAGGAGTTTCGTTTCTCTCTTAGCAAATTTCTGTTTCTTTTTTGAACCCCTTTGGCAGTGGTGAAGACTCTCTATTTATAGGCAAAGTTCTTGTGGATGCCTTGAACATTTAAGGCACCAACAGAGTTTGAATTTGTTCTTTGACAGAAATTCCTGGGAAGTTGTGATAACAGCTATCTTTCAGCCTAGGTTGCAGCAGCAGGCGTAGATTGGGGAGAAGTGACCTCTGAAGTGGGCGGTGGCGTGAAGACCCATGCCAGAATCTGTGCAAAAGCGTTTTCCAAGCCACACGTGAATGCTCAGGAGTGGTTGGAAGCATTAATGGGCATTAAATGGTGACAAGACCTGTCAATACCAACATTCTGGTAATGGAAACCAGCGTTGAATCAGCAGCGTAAACCATGCTCTGGCCTTGGCTACCTGTTGTCTTAGCAAGCTCTGGAGATTTTCCTGGTTTTCTGGTACGTTCCTTGGATTTGCTTCTGGACAATCTGGACTTAGAGATTCTGTATCAATGTGACACCTATCCTTCTGACCTTTCATCTTCTGATTTCAACCTATTCTGAAGGAGTCTTCATACTTTCCTGTTTCTCTTGCATTCCTTTAGCAAATTCTGACTGAGCTTGTATAACTGCTGAAGGGGCATGTTCTGTTTGAGGCTTACATTCTGAACCACGTTTACAACTTCTGATTGAGCTGATGTAGCTGCTGAATAGCCAACTTCTGACCATGCTGAGCTAAGCTTGCAACTTCTGACCGTCTTCATCTGGAATGGGTCCAGAAGTTCTGAAGCGCTGATTTTTCTAAAAACACTTATTTTAAAGAAACATTCTAAGCACTTAGAATTTGATTTTCCTCAAGATGAAAGCGTTGTTTCTGGAGTTCGTGAGATCATCTTGCTCTTGTAAGCGGCTTGCTTGGGCAAAGGGATAACTCAGGACTTGGATTTGTTTCAGAGGGACCTTGAAAATCCAAGATGGTTTTCCTGAAGAAAGAGAGGGCAAATTTTGGGGTACAACAGTTGCCCCTGTTCAATCTTCTTGAACCTGAAGAGTTAGATTGGCAAGTTTGCCTTTCGCGACTCGAGGGTAAAAGGAGATTGGACACTAGAGTGCCCGGAAATTTGCACTCGCATGTTGAAGTATCAGCAATGTGATGTCAGGAATGGGCTTACAGATGCCATTTGGAGGGGTGGTAGATAGGGAGATGGGCTTACAGATGCCATCTGGAGATGTGACAGATCTTTGTCGGGAATGGGCTTACAGATGCCATTTGGAAGTGTTGATCGCATAAGAGATTCCTTAGCGAGAACTTGTATATTTGAGAAAGACGGATGTTTTCCTGGCTTGTTACAGGTGTTTGATCTTCAGTCTCCTTATGCAGGTATGCCCTGGCTGGATACAGGTATCGAATCTACAACTGGTTGCTCACAGATGTGCCCTGGCTGGATACAGGAGTCGAATCTGGAAATAGTCGTTAATAGATGTGCCCTGGCTGGATACAGGAATCGAATCTTCGAACTCTTCAGACGTGCCCTGGCTAGATACAGGAATCGAGTCTGGAAACGTGGTTAACAGATATGCCCTGGCTGGATACAGGAATCGAATCTGGAAATGTTGTAGTTGATAGATGTGCCCTGGCTGGATACAGGAATCAAATCTTCGAACTCTTCAGACGTGCCCTGGCTAGATACAGGAATCGAGTCTGGAAACGTGGTTAACAGATATGCCCTGGCTGGATACAGGAATCGAATCTGGAAATGTTGTAGTTGATAGATGTGCCCTGGCTGGATACAGGAATCGAATCTTTGAACTTTTCAGACGTGCCCTGGCTAGATACAGGAATCGAGTCTGGAAACTGATCACTCTCAGATGTGCCCTGGCTAGATACAGGTATCGGATCTGGAATTGTGACAGTTGACGGTAATTGTTTTTGGGATTATCTTTTTCCTGAAAAGGCAGAAACGTAAGTTGTATGCAATGTCATGATGTATGATATGCATGATATCAAGATGTTCAACATGAGATAGTGTTGTATGCGTTTCAACATGTATGTAAGCAAGATGTATGAAAATGTGAAATGTTTATGAATGTAATTTCGTCTTAGGAAAATAAATCCTTAATGAACGGCCGGGGAGTTGCTCTGTGGAAGAGGTACTTGGCCGAAGTTTTAATGCGAGGCCTGTTGAGGACTCTAATGATGGATTCCGCTGGGGATAATGACGATATACTCCGCTGGGGATTGGTGGAACTTTGCCGAGGGCGGTCTTCCGTGGTTTTTAGCTGAGGATAACCCAGTTATAAGTCCTTGTGAGGAAATAACTCTAAATAAAACTCGGGAGAGACGTCCGTACTCTGCAGGGGATAAGCTTCCAGGATTTACTGGGGATGAGTTTTAAGACCTGCCGGGGAATGCTGTGCTTTTCCAGGATCGACGGGGAATCAACTCTGCTTGGGGAAAGTATTGCCGAATCTTGTTTTATTCTGCGGGGAATTGAGATGATTTGGCCACATTCTTCAGTTGAACCTACCTTGGTGCCTTGGCGGACAAAACAACCAGACATTCATTAGACAACTTCAATTGCCCCTGTCTCTGATGTCACCTGTAATCGATCTCTCGTTTCATATGCAAATATTTATGAATTAGCAATTTAATGTCAAATGCATATATCAAAAATGAACATTGGACGTTCTTCGCAAGACAAAACAGAAAAAGGAAAACAACGGTAATTTGTATGGACAAGTGAATTTGTATTGATTTAAACTTTGCCTGTGAATAGGCGTTTTTGTACAAGAGGCTGACATCCTAGTAAGAGGACGCCGCCAAATAACGTAGAGTTTACAATTTGAAAAAGGAAACAAAACAGCTATGTGAACAATCCCACTGGGTTCCAACTCTGCTATCGCCTTTATGGCTTCGAACGTCTCATCGCTTTGCTACCTAGTTGAAGATGAAGCTGATTGGTCAATGCCGAATCCTGGAGCCAGATAGTTGATGCCGAAATCCGGATGGGAAGTGATCCAATGAGACATAGTGTTACGCTTTTATCCCTAACTTTTGCCTGGACCGCCCTTTCGGGTTTTCAGTCCACCGGGATACCCATTTTGCCCAAGCCGCCCTTTCAGGTTTTCGACTTGCCGGGTGTACAGATTTTTATTCATTTCATCCCTTATTTTTGCCCGAACCCTTTTGGTTCGCCGGGAAGCCCTTATTTTTTCCTAGGTATGTCAACCTAGCGGGTCTTTTATTTATGCGTAGTATTTTTTCACTATGTCTGCATTGTCGGGGTGAGGAAGGTCGTCACCATCCATGGTGGTTAGGATCATGGCTCCTCCTGAGAACACACGTTTAACCACAAATGGCCCTTCGTAAGTAGGGGTCCATTTGCCCCGGGGATCACTTTGAGGAAGGATGATGCGTTTGATTACCAGGTCCCCAACCTGATATTCTTGTGGTCTGACTTTCTTGTTAAATGCTCTGATCATCCGTTTTTGATACGTTTGACCATGACAGATAGCAGTGAGCCTCTTTTCGTCAATCAGATTTAATTGATCAAGTCGAGTCTGGATCCAATCATCTTCATTCAAGTCTGCATCCTTCATTATCCGGAGGGAGGGTATCTGGATTTCAATTGGCAAGACTGCCTCCATGCCATAGACCAAGGAGAAGGGAGTTGCCCCGGTTGACGTCCTTGCTGAGGTGCGGTACCCATGAAGAGCGAACGGTAACATCTCGTGCCAATCTTTATACGTCACTGTCATCTTCTGCACAATTTTCTTGATGTTTTTATTGGCTGCCTCTACAGCCCCATTCATCTTCGGCCGGTAGGGAGAAGAATTGTGGTGCTGTATCTTGAATTGTTCACAGAGTTAAGTGATCATTTTGTTGTTAAGATTGGTACCATTGTCCGTAATGATTCTTTCCGGGACGCCGTACCGACAGATCAAGTTATGCCGGATGAAACGTGCCACGACGCTCTTGGTTACTGTGGCGTAGGACGCTGCCTCAACCCACTTCGTGAAGTAATCGATCGCCACCAAGATGAAGCGATGCCCATTGGATGTCGTTGGTCGGATCTCACCGATCATATCGATGCCCCACATTGCGAAAGGCCAAGGTGCCGTTAGGACATTCAAAGGAACCGGAGGGATATGCACCTTGTCAGCATAGATCTGGCATTTATGACAAGTTCGGGAGTGTTGGTAACAATCGGCTTCCATTGTGGACCAGAAATATCCTGCCCGAAGGATTTTCTTAGCCATGGTGTGTCCACTGGAATGTGTTCCAAATGTACCTTCATGCAGTTCCATCATGATTTTCTCCGCTTCAGCCTTATCCACACAACGTAGCAGAGTCGAATCATGATTCCGTTTGTAGAGAATGTCGTTGCTGAGGAAGAATTTTGCAGCAAACCTCCTCATGAACTTCTTATCATTGACAGATACCCCTTCAGGGTATTCCTGAGCTTCCAAGTACCTCTTCACCTCATGATACCAGGGTTTCTCAGTGACCTTCTCAACCTCGAGCTCGCAGCAGTATGCCGGTTCATCCAACTTCCAGATTATGATTCGGGGAGCCTCATTGTCCCATTTAACTTTGAACATTGAAGACATCGTGGCTAGTGCGTCCGCTAGCTGATTCTCCTCTCTGGGGAAATGCTCAAAAGTTATCTCTTCAAAGTGGGGAAGCAAGGTTGACACATACTCCTTGTAAGGAATAAGATTCGGGTGTTTCGTATCCCACTCGCCTTTGATCTGATTGATCACGAGAGCGGAATCTCCGAAGACACTCAGAAATTTTATCCTTAAGTCGATTGCAGCTTGTAAACCCATGATACATGCCTCATATTCTGCCATGTTGTTGGTGCAACTGAAACATAATCGGGCGGTGAGGGGAGTATGAGTTCCTTTGGGAGATATGATTACAGCGCCGACGCCTTTACCCAAAGCATTGGAGGCTCCATCAAAATGCATAGACCATTGGGATCCTTCCTCAGGTCCTTCATCCGGTCCAGGTACTTCACAGTCAGTTACCACCATGATGTCTTCGTCCGGAAAATCAAAGTTCAATGATTGGTAATCGTCCACAGGTTGGTGTGCCAAATGATCGGCCATTACACTTCCCTTAATTGCTTTCTGAGTTGTATACTGGATGTCATATTCTGTCAAGATCATTTGCCATCTCGCTATTCTTCCAGACAGAGCGGGCTTTTCAAATATGTACTTGATGGGATCCATTTTTGAAATCAATAGAGTAGTGTGAGTCAGCATATACTATCTCAGCCGGCGAGCAGCCCATACAAGAGCGCAGCAAGTTTTCTCAAGCAGTGAGTAACGAGTCTCACAGTCGGTAAACTTTTTGCTCAAGTAATAAATAGCGTGCTCTTTTCAGCCAGACTCGTCATGCTGCCCCAACACACACCCCATTGAATTATCAAGTACTGTCAAGTATAGTATCAGAGGTCTTCCTTCCACCGGTGGCATAAGAATGGGCGGCTCTTGGAGATATTCCTTTATCTTTTCAAAGGCAGCCTGACATTCATCATTCCAGCGTACTACTTGATCTTTCTTCAGTAATTTGAAGATTGGCTCACAAGTAGCAGTCAGATGTGAGATGAATCGGGCAATGTAATTCAGTCGTCCCAGGAAGCCTCTGACTTCTTTCTCTGTTCTTGGAGTCGGCATCTCTTGTATGGCTTTTACCTTGGCAGGGTCCACCTGAATACCTTTATCACTTACAATGAAACCTAGCAATTTTCCGGACCTCACCCCAAAGGTGCATTTGTTGGGATTCAATCTCAGCTTGTACAACTTGAGTCGGTCAAATAACTTCCTCAGATGGTCAAGGTGCTCCTCCTCAGTTTGAGACCTTGCAATCATGTCATCAACGTATACCTCAATCTCATGATGGATCATATCATGAAATAAAGCAACCATGGCACGTTGATAGGTTGCCCCAGCATTTTTCAATCCGAATGGCATGACCTTATAACAGAAGGTGCCCCACTGAGTCACAAAGGTAGTCTTCTCCATATCCTCTGGAGCCATCTTGATCTGATTATACCCTGAAAAACCATCCATGAAGGAGAACACCTTGTGTTGAGCTGTATTGTCAACAAGGACATCAATGTGAGGTAGGGGGAAGTCATCCTTTGGGCTTGCCCTGTTCAAGTCCCTGTAGTCGACACACATTCTGACTTTACCGTCCTTCTTCGGCACCGGCACCACATTGGCAACCCACTGAGGGTAAGAAGTTACTGCAAGGAATCCGGCATCAAACTGTTTCATAACCTCGGCCTTGATCTTTTCAGACATCTCTGGACGCATTCGTCGGACTTTTTGCTTTACCGGAGGGCAATCTTCCTTGGTTGGTAGGTGGTGAACTACAATGTCGGCATCCAAACCAGACATATCTTCATAGGACCAAGCAAAAATCTCCATGTAGTCTTGTAACATTTGGATCAATCGTTGCTTCACGCTGAGCTCTAGATTGGCACCAATCTTGACCTCTTTCCTATCTGTCTCAGTACCCAAGTTAATTGTTTCTACAGGCTCTTCATGTGGTTGAATAGCCCTCTCTTCCTGGAGTAGCAGTCTTGCGAGTTCACCAGGCACTTCGCAATCATCTTCACCTTCGTCTCCGGCCAAGTTGATCGGATTTTCGAAGTCATAACTGGCGGTAGCAGAGCTGTTACCAGTGAGATCCAGAGTGGATTGAAACCTGTATAAGTGAGTGTGTGTAAATATAGCTGTTTTGCAATATATATAACACAGAAAGGAAAAGAGCAAAAGATTTGAAATGCAACAAACGTCCAATGTTTTGATTGATGATATATGAAAATGTCATACAAAAAGCCCTCACAAATGGAGCTACGATGCCCCGGGTAGGACACCGAGCCAACAAAGTTTTAACATATTGTTTGTTACAAATCGGAAATCAAAAGAAATTAATTACTGCGTGACAAATGTGATAGGGGTAAAATCCTTTGTCGTCCAGTTGCTTGGTCCGTTGCTGGTAGTCGGGTAGATCCAACTGTCAAACTCAGCTTCCTCCACATCCTCCTCGATAGCATTCACCCTTGAGCTGGAAATAAACACCGGAGCCTTTCCGATCTTCTCTTTGCGCACCGCCTTCTGAGCCTCTGCAGTAAAGCCTAGCCCAAACTTGTCGTTCTTCTGAGTGAAGTCAGGAAGCTGACCCCAGTGTGCACAATTGCCTTTCTGAACCACAGCCCGGGCATCCCTTAGGGAAGCCATCTTCAAGGAATCATTCTCTTCGGCTATTGTCTCTGCAGCTGCTGAAATTGGATGCACCTCCTCGAAATGCTGGAAGGGGGTTTCAATAAACTCCCCGTCCATCTCAATGTACCTGAAGGAATTCAAATGGCTCACCATATACTCCTCTTCTCCTTGCACAGTGACGATCTTCCCCCTGACGGGATACTTCAGCTTCTGGTGCAAGGTGGAGGTCACTGCCCCAGCTTTATGGATCCAAGGTCGACCCAGTAGACAAGAGTACGATGGACGTATGTCCATCACATAAAAAGTAGAGTCAAACACTTGAGAGCCCACACGAATAGGGATGTTAACCTCTCCATGAACCATCCTTTTTGAACCGTCAAAGGCCCTGACGATGATATTGCTGGGCTTCAGTTCTAGGCCTTCATAATCCAAACGATCCAAAGCCTTCTTCGGTAGGACATTCAAGGAAGAACCAGTATCCACCAATACATGCGCCAGAGTAGTGCCCCTGCATTCGATAGAGACATGCAGGGCATCATTGTGGTCTCTTCCCTTCGCAGTCAGGTCAGCATCTGAGAAACCCAAGCCATTGTCTGCTGTCAGATTTGCTATGCAATCGGTGAACTGGACTGCAGACGTCTCTTGCGGCACATGGGCCGTCTTGAGAAATGAGATCAAGGCCTTAGCATGGGCCTCGGAGCATAGCAATAAGGAGAGCAGGGAGATCTTGGAGGGCGTATGCCCCAGCTGCTCGACAACATTGAAATCACTTTTCTTTATTATTTTCAGAATCTCCTCCATTTCTTGTCGGGAGGCCTCAGCATTTATGGGTATTGGTGCCTCCATCCGGGCAGGCTCTTCTTCAATCCCTTTGCCCCGAGCATTTGATGACTCAGCAGCAGGGGAAACAATTTGATCAGCAACAGGAACAGGTAAACTTGTAGGTTTTATAAGGAGGGGTTTTCGAATAGCGGGCGGTGCAATGTCAGGCGAGAAGAGCCTGCCACTGCGGGTGACCTTGGCTGGACCAGTGATATCGCAGATACTTGCGCCAGTGTCGAATTCTTGTTTGATTCCATTCACATACACGTCTGCCCCATAATGCCAGGGGACAGCCTTATCAGACATGTAGGGGAGAGGCCCCGGGACAGTAATAATCACAGGTGCAACAGTCATGATTTGAACAGGCTTCTTCGGGGGAGCCTTGATTGGATTTTTGAAGATGGTAACCACAAAAATTTCTTTTATCGGAACCAACTGAACAGCAGACTTCTTAAACAGAATCTCCTTGTTATCCATTAGGCTTTGGATGCCTAACCTCAGCAAGGGACAACCAGACAGGGAAACAGCACAGAACAGGCAACCTTCACCACAACCCGGAAATAAACCGGCCCGCAGTAGGTTCTTCTTAACGGTCTTCAGAGGGGTAACAACTTCATCTACCGAAACAGCGTACATTTCTTCCTCAACGGCATTTACTCTATGCTGGGGCATAGGAGCAGTTACAACATTTGGTCTTTCTGGCGCTTCAAACTGAATTTCCTTTGCGTCGATCAGATCTTGCACTTTGTTTCTCAAGGCCCAGCAATCATCAGTAGTGTGCCCGGGACTATCAGAATGATAAGCACACCGGGCATTTGGGTTATACTTAGGAGACACAGTGTTGACGACCTTAGGAGCTTCTTTGAGGGTCACCAGGTTGGTTGATAATAGTTGGGGTAAAATTTGAGATAATGTCATACTCAGCCGAGTATACTACCTCTTGGGCCTTTCACTTCTTTGTTGATTGTACTGCTGAGGAGCAGCGACAGGTTTTGAGATGACCAAAGCATTGACGGCTTGGCGACTTTCGGGCTTGACTTGTCTTCTAGGACCATAGACGGCACTTGCTTCTTTCTTAAACGGCCTCTTCTCAGCACTTGTGGAGGCAGCCTTTTGTATCTTACCTGACCTGATGCCAGCTTCAATTCTTTCTCCCGTCAATATTAAATCTGTAAACCCAGCGGAGGAGTTACCAACCAAATGATTGAAAAACGGACCAGACAATGTCCCAAGGAACATATCAACCAGCTCACGATCAGTCAATGGAGGCTGCACCCTACCAGCCAAATCTCTCCATTTTTGAGCGTACTCTTTGAACCCTTCACCCGTTCCTAGAGACATACCCTGAAGTTGGGTACGCGTAGGAGCGAGATCGGAATTGTATTGGTATTGTCTGTAGAATGCGGTTGCCAAATCTTCCCAGTGTCGGATGCTAGCTCCATCCAATTGGTAGAACCATTCAAGCTGTGACCCCGAGAGACTATCTTGGAAGAAGTGAATCCAGAGGTTCTTATCTGCCGTGTAAGGTTGGATTTTCCTTACGTACGACCTCAGATGCAGCTTTGGGCAGGAGACCCCGTCATACTTGGCGAAGGCAGGCGCCTTAAACTTGTGTGGAATTACTACCCCAGAAGATAACCCCAAGTCTCCGAAATCCAGTCCCGGCACATTCTGAATTTCCATGGCGCTCAAGCGGTCCTCCAATTGCTTGTATCTGTCAGCAGCAGGTGGGTATTGTTCGTCGTTATAGTCCGTCTCGTTGTCGGAGACTGCGGGACTAGGAGCTCCTCCCCCTTGGGGACTGTTTTTCTCAGCAGAAGAAGTAGTTGGATCAGCTTCATTACGGAGTGTGTTCCCAAATCTGCGTCCGGTGTTGAACAATGCAGTCCTCTTTTTCTTCTTCTTCTTGAGGAGTAGAGTCTTCAACTCTTGCTGACCTTGGGCTAGGCTTAGGACCATCTCTTGGAACTGTGCACTTTGGGCCTGAAGGGCCTTGATTGCTTGCTCACTGGAGGAGTCTGGATTCATGATGACTGTTCAAACAAACAGCGAAGAAGATTAAGCAACCTGTGAAATAGGGTACCTGCTATGCATATGGTGTAATGGAATGCGTATGTTTTATGTTTTCAAAGACAAACAAGATTCAACTTTGTAGACAAAAAGGGAAACACACTTCATTAGATTAAAATTTTCAATTGTTCAACAACTTGCCCTTAGGCATTACAGGAATGAAAAATACCGGAAAGGAAATAAACTACAAAAGGAAGCAATCAAAGCTCATCAATGCTCCCATGGCCTCCTCTTTTCAGTGCTGATGTAGTTGTTCAGGACCCGTTCTTCCTCCAATTGCTTAGTCAGCCTCTGGATCTTCCGTTCCTGCTTGTTGAACTTCTCCCGATAGAAATCCCGTTCTTCCTTTAGCTGTGCCCAAGATCTCTTCATAGTGTCAAAATCAGTAGGTATCTGAGGAGGGAGGACAGTTGGAGGAACCCCATCTTCATCAGGAGATTCCAGAATGAGAGGTCTAACAGCTTCATAGGGCATACCCAACTTCTGAGCACGGATGCGGACCCATTTGCAATAGGGCTCCATTGGTAGAGAAGTCTTTGGTCCCAACTCATGTGGGTCAGCTTTGTGGATTCTGTCCCAAGCTTTAATGAATCCCTGGCGTAGTTTGTCACTGTCTGCCTGAAACTCAAAATGGAAGTGAGGAACCAGCATTTCATGAGGCCCATCTCCTCTGGCTCTTCCAAACTGACGGAGAGCTAAACACGGGTTGTAAGAGATTCCTCCTTGGATACCAATCAACGGGACATTAGGGTATTCTCCGCAACGGTCGATAACAGCTACCTCCTCCAAACCTCTGAGAGTCCAGGTGATGTCATTATCAGTGAGAGACATTAACCTCCGAGCCCAACCTTTTCCTTCTTCATTCTTCAGCACGAACTTAGGAAGGTGCGAAATAAACCACCTTACTAGCAAAGGAGCACAACACCACGGAGTTCCCCGTTTTTGAGCAGTACGAGCATAGAGTTGTTGTAGAATATCACCCAAAAGAGTGGGTACCGGATTCCGAGACATGAAGATCCTTATGACATGGATACTGATAAAGGTGTCAGGGTTGGGAAACAGCACCAGACCATAGATCAAAAGAGCTAGAATATCCTCATATGCTTTGAAGTCCAAGTCATTCCAGAAATCATTAGCCTTGCCAACCAGAAATTTGACCAAAAAGCCCTTGATCCCATTTCTAGTTTCCCAGTTGGACAAAACCTCTTCCTTGGTCAAGGGGAGAATTGCAGCAATCTCCTCAGGCCTAGGAGCCTTTTCCAAACCAGTGAATGGAGTTTGTTCCAAGACAGGGATCCCAAGAAAATAAGAAAATTCTTCCAGGGTGGGAACCAGCTGGAAGTCTTGAAAGGTGAAGCAATGATACAGAGGGTCATAAAACTGGGTCAGAACACTTATCAGTTGTTGGTCCCATTTTGCAGTGATCAAGCCAAGGAGAGAACCATGTCTGTTGATGAAGGAATAAGTGTTTGGAATCCTTCCAACCAAATCCTTGAGTAAAACTGGTGGTTGAACAAAGTTGAGCCGGACAGTATTTCTACGCACGGGCATCATGATGTCCTACAAAACAGAGCAAAGATGAAACCTCTTTTGTCTTTGAAATGGGTTAGCCTTTTATACAGGATGCATGCAATGGTATGATGGCATGATGCTATGATGAAGCACATCACAAGTATTCACATAGGCAAATAAGGCACACTAGTCACACAAGACACCCTTAGGTTTCAGGCCAGCATGAGTTTCAGGTATTACCCTCTTTTGGTTTTGTCGGTTAAAAACCTGTCCTATCAAAAGTAACCGGGTTCTAGAGGATCTCAAATCATCGGCTACCCTCAATCGGTCATAACTCCAGCATCGCAATCTTTTCTTGCGGACAGAACCATCTCGAGAGTTTAGCCTCAATGAGTGTAGCATACTGCTACTGTCCTAATAGCCAAGTTGGTCAATTTAGGGTTCTAAGGTTGGTTGGTGTTTAATGACCCCTTAGAAGACCTATATTCTCCCCGTTACAACACAAGGGATATAGGTACAGACTAAGATGCCACACCAACGTAGCCACTGCTTCACCCATGTCGGTCTACGCCGGACAGGTCCCTCACAGATTATGCTACCTAAAAAGGGTATATGCCAGATCCGGGTTAGGATCTATGAAACTCCGATGCAAAGCCCACAAATATAAAAGCAAACAAAGCAAACAATTGAAAACAAAGGTGATCTAAACCCTAAGGTTACTCCATTTTAAAAATTTTCCCCAGCAGAGTCGCCAGTTCTGTGATACGGTGGGAGAACTGACTTGGGTTTTGCGTTTGTATTCGCAAATGTTGCGGTTAGCAAGAGTCGCCACCGACTTTTTATTTTATCCTAAGGAAAGGTTAAAAAAGCACAGCAAAAACCTTTTGAGATGTTTTCTTGGGTTCGGGGAGTAGATTATAGAAAGGGAAGGTATTAGCACCCTTTCTATCCATGGTTATCCATGGGCTCTTAGTTACTTGCTTAGATCACTTGCCTTTTGTTTTCAATTGTTTTAAATGGTGCTTGAGTGTGTGGGCTTGAAAATGTTTTGAAAAGAGGCCAATGTGGTGGCAACCTTTGTAATGATCCATGTGGGGATGTATACAAAGATGTATGTCTTTTGAAAAAGTTTTCATTTGTTTTTGAAAGTTGTTTTGAAAGTGTAGTGATGTGTGATTTTGAAATTAGGCAAGTGTTTTGTTTTGCAAGTTTGATTCAAGTAACTAAGAGGTTATCTACTCCTAAATTTCTCAAAAGACTATTGCTATGTTTTAACCCTTTTAACCAGTTTGTTCCACCATTGTATTTGGTGGACAATCTTGTGTTAGGATGTGAGAGGGACAGGCGCGGGTCATTGTTTAGACCATAATTGCAACGGCGTTAAATGTCTTTGGGCAATTTTCTTTTAAGGGACTTGATCATTTGTTTTTGTTTGTTTTGAAAAGTTTTGTCGAGGGACTATGATCATTCAAATTTCTTGCTTTGCCCAAAGAAGTTCAACATACAATATGGCCCATTTATTTGAAGGCAACAAGTGGATGTAACCCTAGGGGTGTTAGTGTGCAAGTGTGTTTTATTGCATACAAGAGTTTTTCTTTGAATTAGGTTTTTCTATTTCATTGATTTTATCTTGTCATACACGTCCTAATTACTAGCAATAAGAAGCGGAAATGTAAAATCCTACGCTATTACAATAATTAGGGGAGGGGGATACACATTTGTACATGGGGGGTTCAACGAGAAAAATAGACAAAAAAGAAAATAGCGGAAAACAAGATATATAGAGAGAGAGAGGGAGCCTGCGCGCTGTTGGGAGGCCATCAGAAGTTCTGACCCAGATCCGCTGCCAGATGATCAACCTGTTGGTGAAACTGGATGAGTCAGAACTTCTGACTCCAGAACCTGCAAAACAGAACCTTGTTAGTGGGGAAATCAGAAGTTCTGATTTCCCTGCGCTGCAAGACAGAAGTTTGTTAGTGGAGAAACCAGAAGTTCCGATTCTGCTGAAAAGGCAATAACTCTCAGAGGTTCTGATGTCATTGACAGCAAAACAGGCTTCAGATGTGCTAACGTCAAAGTCAGCATTTGGCTTTTCCCTGTACTAATCAGAACATCTGCAAATCTGTTATTACTCCACAAAACAGGAAACATATTTGGAACAGATCCAGCAAAATAGCAAAAACGTTTCAGAGGTCAGAATCACCAAGGTCACAGGCAAGTCCTATACTGGCTCAGAACGTTCTGAGGTATGAGAGTCCTCAGAACATAAACAGCAATAACATGAATATTTACATTATGTTACTTGAATATGCACAGCTGATGATGCTTAACAGTGTGGTTAGGGTCAGCAGGTGCTTACCTGACTGTTTGGAAAGTTGTGGATGAAAGTTAGCTTTTGGTTCTGGTGGTGTTCTGGACAGATTTGGAAAAGGGGAAGTAAAGGTGTATACGTGTATAGGGTCAGAAGCTTGGAAAGAGCGTTTTTGGTTTACAGAGAAGAGCTGGATGTTTGATGAAGTTTGAAGGTGAGCAACTTAAAGCTATGAAACAAAACTGGAGATTTTGGCAGAGTTTCAGAATGCTACGTTGCTAGGAGTTTCGTTTCTCTCTTAGCAAATTTCTGTTTCTTTTTTGAACCCCTTTGGCAGTGGTGAAGACTCTCTATTTATAGGCAAAGTTCTTGTGGATGCCTTGAACATTTAAGGCGCCAACAGAGTTTGAATTTGTTCTTTGACAGAAATTCCTGGGAAGTTGTGATAACAGCTATCTTTCAGCCTAGGTTGCAGCAGCAGGCGTAGATTGGGGAGAAGTGACCTCTGAAGTGGGCGGTGGCGTGAAGACCCATGCCAGAATCTGTGCAAAAGCGTTTTCCAAGCCACACGTGAATGCTCAGGAGTGGTTGGAAGCATTAATGGGCATTAAATGGTGACAAGACCTGTCAATACCAACATTCTGGTAATGGAAACCAGCGTTGAATCAGCAGCGTAAACCATGCTCTGGCCTTGGCTACCTGTTGTCTTAGCAAGCTCTGGAGATTTTCCTGGTTTTCTGGTACGTTCCTTGGATTTGCTTCTGGACAATCTGGACTTAGAGATTCTGTATCAATGTGACACCTATCCTTCTGACCTTTCATCTTCTGATTTCAACCTATTCTGAAGGAGTCTTCATACTTTCCTGTTTCTCTTGCATTCCTTTAGCAAATTCTGACTGAGCTTGTATAACTGCTGAAGGGGCATGTTCTGTTTGAGGCTTACATTCTGAACCACGTTTACAACTTCTGATTGAGCTGATGTAGCTGCTGAATAGCCAACTTCTGACCATGCTGAGCTAAGCTTGCAACTTCTGACCGTCTTCATCTGGAATGGGTCCAGAAGTTCTGAAGCGCTGATTTTTCTAAAAACACTTATTTTAAAGAAACATTCTAAGCACTTAGAATTTGATTTTCCTCAAGATGAAAGCGTTGTTTCTGGAGTTTGTGAGATCATCTTGCTCTTGTAAGCGGCTTGCTTGGGCAAAGGGATAACTCAGGACTTGGATTTGTTTCAGAGGGACCTTGAAAATCCAAGATGGTTTTCCTGAAGAAAGAGAGGGCAAATTTTGGGGTACAACAGAGGCAGTCTTGCCGATTGAAGTGCAAATACCCTCTCTCCGGATAATGAAGGATGCAAATCTGAACGAAGATGATTGGATCCAGACACGACTTGAGCAACTCAACCTCATTGATGAAAAGAGACTTGCTGCTATCTGTCATGGTCAGACGTATCAGAAACGGATGATCAGGACATTTAACAAAAAGGTCAGACCACAGGAGTATCAAGTGGGGGATCTGGTAATCAAGAGAATCATCCTTCCTCAGAGCGATCCAAGGGGAAAATGGACCCCTACGTACGAAGGGCCATTTGTGGTTAAGCATGTGTTCTTAGGAGGAGCAATGATTCTAACCAACATGGATGGTGACGACCTTCCTCACCCCGCCAATGCAGACATAGTAAAAAAATACTACGCATGAAAAAAGACCCGCTAGGCTGACATGCCTAGGCAAAAATTAGGGCTTCCCGTCGAACCAAAAGGGTTCGGGCAAAATGAAGGGATGAAAATGAAAAAAATTTGTACACCCGGCAAGTCGAAAACCTGAAAAGGCGGCTTGGGCAAAAATGGGTATCCCGGTGGACTGAAAACCCGAAAGGGGCGGTCCTGGCAAAAATTAGGGATAAAAGCGTAATACTATGTCTCATTGATCACTTTGCATCCAGAATTCGGTATCTACATCAAGTTCAGACGGCATCGATCAGTCAGCTCCACCTTCAACCAAGGTCATCAAGTGATGAGACGCTCGGAGTAATAAAGGCAATAGCAGAGTTGAAACCCAGTGGGATCATTCATTTCACACAGCTGTTTTATTTTCTCTTGTACAAAATTTGTATAAACTCTTTTGTTCGGCGGCGTTCTCTTACTAGGACGTCAGCCTCTTGTATACAAAACGCCTATTCACAGGCCATTCAAAATCAATACAAATATATTTTCAGTTAAACGTGCCCAGTGTTTTTCTTTTTCTGTTTTGTTTTGCGAAGAACGTCCAAGGTTCAATTTGTGATATATGCATTGACAATAATTTGCTAATTCATAAAATATTTGCATACGAGACAAAGGAATTAATTGCAGGTGACACTAGAAACAAGGGCAATAACAGAGTTGTCTAAACAATCCAATTGTTCTATCCTCCAAGGTAGCAAGGTAGGTTCAGCTAAAAAACATAACCAGTACATCTTAATTCCCCAGAGAGTAAGTCAGCAGCCAATACGTTCTTCTCCAAGCAGAGTTATCAAATCTCAAGGAAGTTGGGTATCCTCCAGCAGATATCAACATTCCCCGGCAGCGTATATACATGTATTCATAACAAGCATCCCCGACAGTCTTGGTCTAAAGATTGTTCCCCGGCGGCATGTCAACATTCAAAGGAATCACTTTCCCCAGCATATCAAAACTTCCCCAAGAGAGTCCAATCCAGTTTCCCCAGGAAAGTTGGAACTCATACCCCCAAGCAGTAAGCATATCCCCAGTAGATTCTGGAAGCTTATCCCTCGCAGAACACGAACGCGTCGTCCGGCTTGATTTAAAGAGTTATTTCCTTAACAGGATATAACTGGGTTATCCTCAGCCAAAAGCCACGGAAAGAGCGTCCTCGACGAAGTCTTCTTACCCCAGTGAAGTCCATCAACACTTCCAACAACAAGGGTATCCCCAGCAAATTATCATCTACACTCAGCAAGGCATCCCTCTTCCCACAGAGTATTGCTTCCCAGCATGGTCGCTAGAGTATCTTTTCTCCCCGCAGAATCTTCCATTTGCCAAGTTTATTCCGCAACGGAGTCATCTTCTCCTACCGGTGTTCTTGTAGCCATCATCCCCAGCGGAAGCAAAATCTATTCTTCAAACATCATCCCAGGAGTGACTTCCCGGCACCCCGTCAAGGATTTAATTTCCTAGACGAAAACATACATTCATAAAACATCACATACATCATTATAGCATGCATAGACGCATCATATCATATAAATCTCATTTATGTTGAGAACATCATTGCTTAATCCATATCATGCATTGCATATGACTGACCTTTACCTTTCAGGAAAGATGCAGTTAAATTCTCAAACATATTTCAAGGCCTTCTCTAGTCCAGCTAAATCGACTCCCAACAGATTTTTCTGATAAAGACTCAGTAGAAGTTATCCCAGGTTATAAATTCCTTTTCTTATGGTTCCCTCTCCGACGGTGAGTGAGGTGATAATTCCTTTTCAGATAGTCCCCTCTCCGACGGTGAGTGAGGTGATAATCTCCTATGGTTCCCTCTCCGACGGTGAGTGAGGTAATAATTCCTTTCAAGATGTTTCCCTCTCCGACGGTGAGTGAGGTGATAATCTCTTATGGTTCCCTCTCCGACGGTGAGTGAGGCGATAATTCCTTTTCAGATGGTTCCCTCTCCGACGGTGAGTGAGGTGATAATCTCTTATGGTTCCCTCTCCGACGGTGAGTGAGGTGGTAATCCCTTTTCAGATGGTTCCCTCTCCGACGGTGAGTGAGGTGGTAATCCCTTCTTTATGGTTCCCTCTCTGACGGTGAGTGAGGTGATAATTCCTTCCCTATGGTTCCCTCTCCGACGGTGAGTGAGGTGATAATTCCTTTTCATATGGTTCCCTCTCCGACGGTGAGTGAGGTGATAATTCCTTTCAGATTATAATTTCTTATGGTTCCCTCTCCGACGGTGAGTGAGGTGATTCCCTTTCAGATTATAATTGCCTATTGGTTCTTTTCCTGATACTGTGAAGATGGTCCACCAAGATTTTCTCAACGAGCGTTGTTGAAGTTAAAGTCACCCAAGGTTCTCTTACCATTCATGCTAAGGTAGTAACCATCCCTGGTTCATTCATCATCTTGAGAAGCTCCAGACTCAGCTCCTGTAACCAGTCAGGACACATCTATACAAAGCATCCAAAAACCAGTTCTTGCAACGTGTCAGGTACTCCTTTTTCTTTTGCAGGTATGCAGGTTCTCGCTAAGGAATCTCTTATGCGATCGACATCCAGATGGCATCTATAAGGCCATCATCCTATCCAGCAACCTCTAAATGGCATCTATAAGCCCATTCCACCATCACTGCTACTATGTGAGCGCAAATTTCTGGGCACTCTAGTGTTCAATCATCTTCTACCCTCGGATTACGAAAGGCACGTCAGCCGATCTGCATCCTCGGGTCTAAGAAGATTGAACAGGGGCAACTGTTGTACCCCAAAATTTGCCCTCCCATATTCTTCAAGAAATTGCCAAGTCAAGCTGCAAAATTCCCCAAGGGTTGCACAGTGCAAAGATCTCCTATACAGTCAAAATTAGGGTTTGTGTTCTGATCAAGAAAATGAAGTTTCTAAAGGACCAATCAAGTCTCACATGCCTATAAATATGGTCAAGTATCCTCATATCAAGTTTCAAGGCTTTCAGCATAAAATTGCACAGTCAAAACCCTAAATTGCACTACAGTCAACTGTAGGGGCAAAATGGTCATTTGACAGTCAAAAGTTCAAATTTTTGGTCAATATATCATTTTTAAGCCACAAACATCATTTGATCAATGCTTGATCATGATTCTCAAAATTTGGCTCAGAAATCATCAAGATGCAAAAGTTTCCTTATTTGGACAGTTGAAAAAAGTCAACTGAAATTGACCAGGGCATAACTTTCACATGGATTATCAGAAAAATTCCATCCAAAGCTCATTTTGAATAGAAAGACACTTCCTACAACTCATCTTCATACTTCAAGTCCAAGAAATTCTCTCACAAAAAGTTATCAATTTCAACATTATAGGTCATTTTCAAAAGTCAACAAAAAGGGACTTTAAGTCAAAGGCCATAACTTGAGATTGGTAAATCAAAATGACATGGGACCAAAGGCATTGGTTAGAGGACTCAAAGACCTTTCCAAAATGTCCAAGAACATGAGAAAAGATTAAAAATTGAGCAAGTTATGCCTTGTAGAAGTGGGGAAATTTTTGGATATTTTGAAAAGTCAACATTGATTCAAATGATCTAAAATTGCTAATGGGCCCATTTTTCTTCCACAATTCATCATTCCAAGCATGTGCACGACCACTTGGCCCAAAGGGAAGTATTTTCTCATTTTTTATTTATTTATTTGAATTTTTATTTATAATAATTCACTTAAATCAATTAAATATGTGAAAAATATTTAACTTAACCTAACCAATCTTTTTATACATGTTTTAGCCTCAAGATTTCGTGTATATGCAGATAAGGAAAGATTTGGAGAGATTGGAGATGATTTGAACCAAAAACACATGAAAAAAAGATTGAAAAAATCTTAGAAAATCAAATTTCCAAAATCAATGAATGCAATGGATTTGATTGATTTTTCTTGACCTAATTCACTACTACATATGCCAGGATCACAACCCTAATGAGAATACACACTAAGCTGCGCAAAAGAGCACAAAGAAAACTTGGAATTTTTGTCTAAAAACTCAAATCTGAAAGTACACTTCCAGGGCGATTCAAGACCTAATTCTTGTTCCATTAGCTTCCTTGAAGGTCATTGGACATATTTCAATCAAAAACAACCATCCAAACGCAAGGAATTGGTATACAGCATTCAAGATATTTCATGAAAAACTCATAATCGTGTTCTCAAATCTAGGCATTTTCATAACATTTTATTCATTGATTTACATTCCTTGTGAAGTTCTGAAGCTAACCAATATACTTGATTGTATTATTATGCGTTGTGTACGATTTCACCATGGTAAATTTTTAGGGTTCACAGGATTCCAAATTGGGGCTTTTCACCCAAGGAAAAATTGAGACTTATGACCACCATCATTCAAATCAATGCGTTGGGACGAACAAGAACCAACCCTCGCGCTCAATTTATGAGCGTCAGAGGGCTAATCGTTATTTTCCCATAAGCTGCCTAAGAGAACGCGTATAAAACCGTGGCTTAATGTTTTGTGTTTCAGGAAGGTGGAGAAGACGATATCGTGGCACACGGTGATAGGTTGATTTAAAAATTCGCGCGCTTTAGTGGACCCTGGTCATTATTTCTTTTATTAGGTTTATTTGCTATTATATATTAAATGTATTTGGGATGGCTCAGTGGTAGGTACACGCGTTTGCAATGTCCATGACCTGGGTTCGAGCCCCAGGTCTTCCTGCTTTCAAATATCTTTTTTCCATTAATATTCATATGCAGCGCTTATGTTGAGGATCATGATACACCTCTTAATCCAGCCGTCCACGCGTCTAAGGGATTCAAATCAAAGGCTGAGAGGTGGAGAGCACCATAAACCCTGGTCCACGCTTCAGCATGCTACTCAAAAAAGTCAAACGGACCCAGGTTTTTGGGCCAGAATTCTTGGATTAAACCTCCTATTTGGGGACTACCACCCCCCCTGGTTTGCAATTCTCTATATTTTCCTTATATTTTATTTTCAATTATTATTTTATTTTCTTTATTGTTTTGAATTAATTAATTATTTTCACCAAATATAAAATATTACAAAAAAATCAGAAAAAGGGAAAACACAATAAATATTTTTGTTTTAATATTTTCATTAATAAATTTGCATGTAATTATTTAGTTTAAATTAGGGTTTTAATTTTAATTCTTTTAATAACAAAAAAATCTAAAAAAATATAGAATAGGTTTAATTAATAATTTTTCACCCCTTTTATTTTTCTTTCAAATAATTAAATATTTATTCTATTTATTTTTATAATCAAATTTGCATGTAAAAATTAGGTTTAATTTAGGTTAAAATTTTCAATATTTCTTAATAAATTAAAAAATAAATAGAATAGTTTGCATCTTATTTTGATTTTAATTAATTCTCCCTTTTCACATTAAATCTTAAAAAACATAAAACACAAAATTCTTGCTTCTTTTTTTAATTAATTAATTCATCGTTAATTTAGTTTTGCAAAAGGGTCCAACGCCCTCGTTTCGATTTGATTTCGCATATTTATTTTATTTTGCTGAAATAATTATGTACCTCTCCCGAAGCCTTGTAAATTACTTCTCGCACTTTTGATTCTTTATTTACTTTGTTTATTTATTTTCTGTCAAATCGGGTCCTGGTTAATTTGGCGATGTGGACCCGCGCCATTTGTAATAGCTTAGAATTTACTTTTCCGCAAATATTTTAATTGTTAATCAAAAGCATGAAAGAATGTATGTCAAAATAAAATCAAGCGTAGAACACCAATAACATGACAAGATAAATGCAAACGAAAACGACACACGAATCGCACACACCACCCCTAGGGTACGCCTCACTGTTGCCTTGCCTCGAAAGGTGATCGTCGAGTAGAGGATGTCTTAGTAAGTCCTCATGATCCGGGAACCTGGCATGAGGGTAGCTTCTAAGGTGTCTTCCCATTGCTCTGGTGATCACCATGTCCCGAACCTCGAATTGACCTGAACACCTCCAACGGTGGTGCTACCTACCTCTCAATGGTGGGATGGCACTACTTTAAAGGACATTTACACAGACGAATTCCTTAGGGTAGGTAGGTTCTTACAGATACTTGCTCTAATTTCAAAACAAATTCAAAAATACTTTTCACACCGACACCTTTTCAAAAAGCTTTCGAAAGCAATTTTTCAAACACTCTTGAGGACCGATACAAGAGTCGAACTGGAATTTTCAAAGAAACTTTTTAAAACCGACAGTTGAAAAGCAAACAAACCATTTTTGAAAACACAAATGAGCAAGTATCTAAGAGCCCATGGATAACCATGGATAGAAAGGGTGCTAACACCTTCCCTTTCTATAATCTACCTCCCGAACCGAGAGCAATCTCTTTAAGGAATTTTTCTGTGCTTTTGTCCTTTCCATTTGGAGAAAATAAAAGACGGTGGCGACTCTTGCTTCCGCGACATTTCGCGAACCAGCGTTAAACAGTCAGTTCCAGATCCACCGATCACACCGGGCTATCAAAGTGAAAAGCACAGCGGGCATTAGGGTTATACCTCGGGGATGTGGTATTTGGATTCTTCGGGGCTTCCCTTAGAACCACCAGATTAGTCTTCAGCAATTGTGGTAGAATCTGAGACAAGGTCATGCTGAGACGGGTGAATTTCCTTCGAGGTCTCTCATCCTTTTGTTGATTGATATGCTGAGGAGCACCAACATGTTTTGAAATAACAACCGCATTCACAGCTTGACGGCGTTCAGGTCTATTCTGGTTTCTTGAACTGTAGACAGCACTGGACTCTTTCTTGAATGGCTTCTTCTCGGTGCTTGACAAGGCACCCTTCTGTATCTTACCAGCCTTAATACCAGCGTCTATCCTTTCACCGGTCAAAATAAGCTTTGTAAACCCAGACGAAGAGCTTCCAATTAGATGGTTAAAAAATGGACCAGCCAGGGTCCCCAGAAACATGTCCACAAGCTCCCGATCAGCCAAAGGTGGTTGCACCCTTTCGGCGAGGTTCATCCACTTCTGAGCATAATCTTTGAATCCTTCACCCGTTCCCATTGATATACCCTGGAGTTGGGTACGCGTAGGAGCGAGGTCAGAGTTATACTGATACTGCCTGTAGAATGCAGTAGCCAAATCTTCCCAACTGCCGATACTGGCTCCGTCCAGCTGATAAAACCACTCAAGTTGAGTCCCTAAGAGACTGTCTTGGAAGAAGTGGATCCATAGGTTTTTATCAGCGGTGTACGGCTGAATCTTCCTTACATATGACCAGAGGTGCAGCTTCAGACAAGAAACTCCGTCATACTTAGCAAAGGTTGATGCCTTGAATTTGTGGGGAATCGCTACCCCAGATGATAAACCTAGATCTCCGAAGTCCAGACCAGGCACCTTCTGAACTTCCATAGCACTCAACCGGTCTTCGAGTTGCTTGTATCTATCCTCGGCAGGAGGATACTATTCTTCATCGTAGTCCGTCTCGTTGTCGGAGACCACATGGCTAGCATCCCCCCTTTCCTCTTGACTACCTTTCCCTCCAGATGAGGTGGTCAGATCAACTTCATTCTGTAGCCTGTTTCCAAACCTAGGACCAGTGTTGAACAGGATGGTCCTCTTCTTCTTCTTCTTCTTCTCTTTCAGAATCAAAGTCTTCAGGTCTTGCTGACCCTTAGCCAGATTCATGAACAACTCTTGAAATTGGGCATTCTGGGCCTGGAGGGCCTTGATAGCTTGCTCAGTTGAAGGTTCAACAGACATGATGATTGCTGAAATAAACAGCGAAGAAGATAAGAGACCTGTAATGGGTACCTGTTATGAAGTGCATGGGATGAAATGCGTATGATTTATGATTTCTAAGACAATCGGGATTCAAATTTGTAAACAAGAAAGGAAACACACTTTATTAGATTAAACTTTGGAATTCAAATTGTTCAACAAACTGCCCTTAAGGCGTTACAAGAATGGAAATACTGAAAAGTAAATAAAACTGGAAAGAGAAAACATCAATGGTCAATCAACACTCCCATGGTCTCTTCTTATCAGTGCGGACATAGTCGTTGAGAATCCGCTCGTTCTCTAACTTCCTAGTCAGCTTCTGGATCTTTTGTTCTTGCTCGTTGAACTTCTCTCCGTAAGAATCCCATTCATCCCTCAGCTGCATCTAAGATCTCTTCAGTGCCACAATGTCAGTGGGCATATAAAGATGGAAGATGGTTGGAAGAACCCCCTCTTCATTGGCAACTTCAAGAATGACAGGCCGGACAACTTCATATGGCATACCCAGCTTTTAGGCGCGGATACGGACCCATCTGAGATATGGCTCCATTGGCAGAGAAGTCTTTGGGCCCAGCTCATGTGGATCAGATTGGTGAACTCTATCCCAAGCCCTTATAAATCTGCGACGCTGCTCGTCGCTATCCCCTTGAAAATCAAAGATGATATTAGGCATTAACAGCTCATGAGGTCCTTCTCTTCTGGATCTTCTAAACTGACGGAGAGCTAAGCATGGGTTGTAAGAAATTCCTCCATGGGTTCCTAATAGTGGAACATTGGGGTACTCCCCACATCGATCAATAACAGTCACCTCATCCATACCCTTGAGAGTCCAGATAATGTCATTATGAGAAAGAGACATAACCCTATAAGCCCAGCCCATGCCTTCTTTGTTCTTCAGCACTGACTTGTGAAGGTGAGAAATAAACCACCTTGCCAATAAAGGAGCACAACACATCAAGGTTCCCCACTTCCGGGCAGTACGAGCATAGAGCTGGTGAAGGATGTCACCCAAGAGAGTGGGTACCGGATTCCGAGAGATGAAGATCTTTATCGCATTCACATCAACAAAGGAGTCAGAGTTCGGAAACAATACCAAGCCATATATCAAAAGAGCCAGAATATCCTCGAATGCCTTTAAGTCTAGACTATCCCAAAAATAATTAGCCTTACCAACCAAAAACTTATTCAGAAAGCCCTTTGCTCCACTTCTAGTCTCCCAATTAGCCATTACCTCCTCTTTGGTCAAATGAAGGGCTGCAGCAATTTCATCGGGCCTAAGGGTCTTCTCCCAACCAGTAAACGGGGTCTGCTCCAGAACAGAGATACCGAGCAGCTCAGAGAACTCTTCTAGGGTGGGAACCAGCTGATAGTCTTGAAAAGTAAAACAATGGTACATCGAATCATAGAACTGGACTAGGACACTCATCATCTGCTCGTCCAATTTAGAGGTGACCAAACTGAGAAGAGAACCATGCCTCTTGATGAAGGAAGTAGTGTCAGGCATCTTGGAAGCCAACTCTTTAAGCAAGGTAGGGACTTGGACAAAGTTGATCCGGATGGTATTCTTACGCATGGGCATCATGATGACCTACAAAACAGAGCAAAGATGAATCCCTCCTGTCTTTGAAATAGGTTAGTCCAATGCAAGATGTATGCAATGTTATGATGTCATAATGTCATGATAGTAAGCACACCACAAGTATCCACAAAAAGCAAACATGGTAAAGGCACACAAGTCACACAAAAGAGCCCTTAGATTTCAGGCTGGCAAGGAGCTTAGGCACTACCCTCTTTCAGTTCAGTTGGTTTAAACTTGTCCTAAAAATAGTAACCGGGTTCTAGAGGATCTCAATATCACTGACTACCCTCAATCGGTCATAATTCCAATTTAGCAACCTTTTCTTGCGGCCGGAATCATCGCGAGAGTTTAGTCTCAATGAGTGTAGCATACTGCTACTGTTCTATGGCCAAGTTGGTCAATTTAAGGTTCTAAGGTCAGTTGGTGCTTAATGACCCCTTAGAAGACCCATATTCTCCTCGTTCCAACACAAGGGATATCAGTACAGACTAAAGTGCCACACCAACGTAGCTACTGCTTCAACCGTGTCGGTCTATGCTGGACAGTTCCCTCACAGTTTATTGCTACTTACCTAAAGGGTATCCCCAGATCCGGGTTAGGATCTATAGAACTCCGATACAAACCCACAATTGTAAATCATACAAAGCATACAATTGAAAACACAATGATCTAATCCTAAGGTACACCTCACTTATTGAAATCCTTAGCAGAGTCGCCAGTTCTGTGATCAGTGGGAATGAGAACTGCCTGTTTTTGGAATGCTGAGTCGCGTTTTGCGTTTGTTTTCGCAAAATGTCGCGGTAAGCAAGAGTCGCCACCGTATTTTATTTTATCCAACAAGGAAAGGAAAAAAGCACAAAAAATTTCCTTTTTCGAGATGTTTCTCGGGTTCGGGAGGTAGATTATAGAAAGGGAAGGTGTTAGAACCCTTTCTATCCGTGGTTATCCACGGGCTCTTAGGTACTTGCTTATTGTGTTTTCAAAATTCGCTTTTCTTTGTGTTTGTGGGTTTGAAAGAGGTTTTTGTTTGAAAGGTGTAAGTGCGAAAAGTTTTGTTTTGTTTTTAAAAGAGAGCAAGTACTTAAGAACCCTCTACCTACTCGAAAATGGAATTAAACTGTGCTAATGTCCTGTAGATAATGCTATCCCACTATTGATGAGTAGGTAGCATCGTCGTTGGAGTTTTCGGGTCAATTCGATTAAGGGACGTGTGGTCACTAAAGCAATGTTAGGACGCCTTAGCGGTAACCCTAATGTCTTAGATCATTTTATCCGAGGCAACCGTTTCGAGGCAACTATGATCTTTGGACAAGAGGTCGACCTCTAAAACTTCCTATACTTAATGACCATGTTCAAAGGCAACCAAGTGAGGTGTACCCTAAGAGTGCGCATGTGCGAGTGTATTGTTTTTCAGTTATTTATCTTTGTACATGTCATGGGTTATCTATGTTGATTTTAAGTTCATACATTGGATCTTGTCATGCATTCCCTATTATCAAACATCTAACAGTGTATAATTGCGGAATTTAAATTTGCAGAAATTAAATCTAAACTATTACAAGGCGTCAGGTATATACATCGCCAAAAACAAACCCTTTAATTTAAATTGCAGAAAGTAAAATAAAAGCGATGAATAATTAAAGTCGTAATTAAAAGCTATTACATACCGGAAGCAAGTACAATAATATCATAAATGGATCGCGTGCGAGAAATTAAATCGGCACATTTTTTAGGGTTTTGACCCCTTTTTATTAAAGAAAGATTTTTTTGTTATTTTTGAATTAAATGGAATTAAACCTAAGTTAATAATTAAATTAAATGAGATAATTAATTGATTAATAAAAATAATATTTTTTGGATTTTTTATATTTAAAGAAATAAAATAAATCTGGTCAAAATTAATAAAAACCTAATTCTACATTAATTTTAGTTATTTTGCAAAAGATATTAAAATTTAAATCTAATTAAAGCTAAATCAATTAAATTAATTTATTTACAAAAATAAAAGTGAATTTAATTTTAATAAATAAAAATATTATTTTTGGTGTTTTCTGATTTTATGAGGAAAAATAAATTATTTGGTTAGTAATTAATTAAGAATATTAAAATAAAGAAAGAAAGTAAAATAAAAATAAAAAGAGATACTCATGGGGGTGTTGGGCCCAGATTGTGGTGAGAATAGCATTTGTTTGGCCCAATTCAAGCCAGCATGTTTTGACTTTCTCCATTCCACACGTGTGCATTGACTGGGAAGTATCGTGAGCCTTCAATCCTGTCCTTTAGATTTGGCCCGGAGGCCATCTGGCAAGCGTTGGATTGGTGATGTATGGTATGTTGTGCGCCTGGGAACGTATAGAATCACCTGGAGAAAAAACACAACAAATATTGGGGGACCTGGGATTCGAACCCAGGTCCCATGAGACTTTGACATAGTGCGCTTACCAACTCAACCATCATGCTTATTTGTTATTATACTGGATGAATAATATTATAAGGGAAAAGCACATAATATACTGGAAATTAAAAAACGCGCGAAATTTATTTGAATGGGCCAATGAAGACGAGCCACGTCTTCGTCTTCTTCAACAAATCTTGGTTTCCTTACCTGCGGATTTTTATCCGCAGCAAGATCTGTGGCTTGCTTCTAGAATGAATTCCAGGCCATATAAACACAAACTAAGACCATCATCATGTTCGTCTCTCCTCCCTGAACACAACCATGGCCATTATTTGTCCCAATTTTACCTGCAAAGTAAATGCCCAAAAACGAACCTCCAAAACCCTAGATTCGGGTATGGTGCTATAGCTCACGAAAACAAAATCAAATGATGCAAAAAGTTAAGGAATTTAATGATAAACATGATTATACCAACGTTTTGTCAAAAAGATGCAAGAATAGGAGGTTGTAATTTCGTGTACAGGGGTATGTTCAGGACGACTTATAGTGCGTTTCAGGTGGTTTCAGAGCTTGTGAATGGTTGCAATCGCTTCAGTGGATATCAGGCAAGAAGATAGCGTTGAGCTTTTGCCTTGGATTTGCCTCTAACCAAGATTTTGATTCCAAGCTTTTTCAAGTTTTGGTATTTGTGGTTTGGCAGCTTTCTGGTCGTGTCCTGTGTGTCTTTTCCTTGTATGAGTAATAAGGAATGAATTAAGTTAAAAGTTGGTCCTTGAATCCATGTGAATTGATGAATTAAGATATGATTTGATTCCTCCATTAAAGGCTTCCAATTTCTTTCCAAATCCAAGATTTTTGCATGATATGGCTTGGCACGAATTTGATTGTGTTCATGATGTCAATTAAGACCTGTAATGATAAAAAAGATATCAAGTTATTAAGATTTGGATTTTATTTGGATTTAAATTGATTAAAAATGAATTAAATCAATAAAAATAAAATAAAATAGAAAAATTAATAATTGGACATAAAACTAAAGATAGGACACGTGTGAGGTGTGACAAGATCAAATCAAGTGGAAAAAAGTGGGTCCATTTGACAAAATTTGAAGTTTTGGGGATAGTTGACTTTTAGCAATTTTGGAACAATGCCCAACTTCAACAATGCATAACTTCTTCAATTTTGAATTTTTGGAGGTGTTCTTGGACTTTTTAGAAACCTTGAGATGTCCTATAACCAACCCTTTTGTTCTCATCTCATTTTGATATTCCATGCTCAAGTTATAAGCTTTGTAAAAAAAGGTGTTTTTGTTGACTTCCAAAAATGACCTATAATGTCCAAATTTGTAACTTTTTGTGAGTGAATTTCTTGATCTTGGGGTATGAATATGGATTGTATGAAATTGCATACTCTTAAAAATGAGCTTTGGATGGGTCATTTCTCATAAAGTATGAGAAAGTTATGCTTGGTCAAAGTTGAGTTGACTTTTTCTACAAAACCCTAATTTAGCAACTTTTGAATCTTGATGAATCTTGAGCAATCCTTGATGAATCATGATCAACCCTTGATCAAATGATTAATTATACTTCAAAATGAGAATGTTGACAAAAAATCTTGAGGTTTGACTATTTGTAGGTCACAGTTGACTTTTGCCCTAGCACAGTCGATTTTTTGGGCCTCTTGAGCAATTGACTGACCAAACTTCCTCTGCAAGGCTTGAAATTTGACATGGATGAACTTGAGAACATATTAGGACATTGGGTAGCACTTTAGGTCATTTGGATGTGAGGACCTTGATGCAACACAAAACCCTTATTTGAGATTGACTGCCTTAGGAGATGATTTGACTGTCCAACTCTTGAGCAATTTGAGCCACTTGGAGATTATTCTTGACATGTCTTGAGAAATATGGGAGGGAAAATTTTGGGGTACAACACAGAGCTTGCAACTTCGTCAAGAGAGAGAGAGAGAGACAATCAGGATGGAGAGCCAAGAGAAGAAGACCACATTACAAGGGAGTCTGAAGAAGATGAACCTGACTATTCTAAGGAGTAGTATCCTCCTGTTGATGATAAATACAAACAAATAGAGGATCAGATCAATGCCATGGAGATCCAAAGGGTGTCCAGACTGGACTTTGAAGAGCTAGGACTGGTCTCAGGGGTGGTCATCCCGCGGAAGTTCAAGGTCCCTATATTTTCTAAGTACGATGGTGTCTCCTGCCCTAAGCTACATTTAAGGTCGTATGTTAGGAAAATTCAACCCCACACTAGTGATAGGGATTTGTGGGTACACTTCTTCTAGGAAAGTTTGACAGGAACTCAGCTGAAATGGTTCTATCAACTAGAAAGAACCAATGTGCATAATTGGGAAGATCTGGTTGCTGCTTTCTATAAGCAGTACCAATATAATGTTGACCTCGCCCCAACTCGTACACAGTTGCAAAGCATGTCTATGGGTTCCGGCGAGGGTTTTAAGGACTATGCCCAAAAATGGAGAGACCCGGCGGGAAGAGTCCAGCCTCCATTGTCTGATAGGGAGCTGGTGGACATGTTCTTGGGCACATTATTCGGGTCATTCTTTAATCACCTGATTGGAAGTTCTTCTGCTGGGCTTACGGAATTTATCTTGATAGGTGAACGAGTAGAGGTTGGCATTAAAAGTTGTAAGATATAGAGGGATGCATCCTCCAGCACTACAAAGAAACCATTCACAGGGAAGAAGGAGGTCAGTGCTACTTATGGCCAAAGAAATCTTAAAAAAACTGAGCGTCGTCCAATGGTAGGGGCTGTTATGATTTCCAATTATGCATCAAACCGACAACATAATAATCAGTCCAAAACAGATAAGCCAAGGAGACATTTTACCAGGATCAACATGACCCTATCTCAGGTTTTACCACACTTGCTGAAGTCCAATTTTGTCACCCTGAAGGAAGCTCCCAAGAATCTCAATACTACATCTCCTCACTATAATGCAAATGCTCGGTGTGCTTACCATTCTGAAAGTCCAGACCATGATACAAATGATTGTCGGGCTTTGAAGAACAAGGTGCAAGATTTGATTGAAGCAAAGGAGATTGAATTCGAAGCTCTTGAGACTCCTAATGTTATTACTGCACCTATGCCCAAACATGGATCGGGAATCAATGCTATTGATGTTGCCTCTGCCACAGAAGATGCTGACGGTAGCTATGACCTGGACAAGTGGATCTTCCCAACCATCAGCGGTGGACTCAGCAATTGGGAGGCTAAAGATTTTGTTCCCATATCTTTTATTCAAGAGTAATTTGTCTTTTTATTATAAGGAAATGTAATATTTGAATAATTGAGACATTAAAACCTTGTGTTTTACCCGAGGCACAATGGTTATTTTGTGAGGGTATCATGTTTCATCATCATATGTCATTAGTAAAGAATTAGATGTTTTACATACAAATTTTGTGCTCTTTGCCTTTCTTTTCTGCTTTTACTTTATTAAAACATCTATTCTCTTACACACACTCACATATCAAAATGCAGATCCATATCCATTATGGATCTCATTGATAACGGTTTTGCTATTGCTCATTATGACTTTGAAAAACCGATCAACAAAGCCGAGGACGAAGGTGAGGAAGATTTTGAGGTACCTGGAGAGCTTGCCAGACTATTACAACAGGAAGAAAGGGCAATACAGACTCATGAGGAACCAGCTGAGACAGTGAACCTGGGTACTGAAGAGGACATAAAAGAAGTCAGGGTAGGTGCTAACTTGGAGCCCAGTGTCAAACAGTGATTAATACAGATGCAACATGACTATGTTGAGGTTTTTGCCTAGCCATACGAGGACATGCCAGGACATGACACCGATATTATGGTTCATCGCCTGCCTACAAAAGAGGACTTCCCTCCAGTGAAACAGAAAGTTCATCGTATGCGGCCGGATATGTCAAAAAAGATCAAGGCTGAATTCATGAAATAGTTTGATGCTGGTTTCTTAGTTGTCACGTGTTATCCATAATGGGTCACCAATGTTGTTCTAGTACCTAATAAAGACGGTAATGTACGTATGTGTGTGGATTACAGAGACCTGAACAGGGCAAGCCCTAATGATGACTTCCCGCTTCCCCACATTGATGTTCTGGTTGACAACACCGCACAACATAAGGTATTCTCCTTCATGGATGGTTTCTCCGGGTATAATCAGATCAAGATGGAACCTGAGGACATGGAGAGACAACCTTCGTCACACAGTGGGGCACTTTCTACTACAAAGTTATGCCATTTGGGCTAAAGAACGTCGGTGCAACCTATCAGTGCGCCATGGTAGCTTTGTTTCATGATATGATCCATCACGAGATAGAGGTCTATGTTGATGACATGATAGCCAGGTCTCAGACTGAAGAGGAGCACCTTGATCACCTATAGAAGCTATTTGATAGGCTGAAGAAATACAAACTGAGGCTAAACCCGAATAAGTTCCATTTCAGAGTAAGATCAGGTAAGCTCTTAGGTTTCATAGTCAGTGGCAAAGGCATTGAAGTGGATCTTGCAAAATTGAAAGCTATACAAGAAATGCCAACTCCTCGCACTGAGAAGGAAGTTAGAGGATGCTTGGGATGCCTAAACTACATTTTCAGGTTCATTTCCCATCTAACCACTACTTGTGAGCCAATCTTCAAATTATTGAAGAAATATCAAGCAGTGAGGTGGAATGACGATTGCCAGTATGCCTTTGACAAATTCAAGGAATATCTTCAAGAGCCTCCAATTATGATGCCTCCGATTGAAGGAAGACCTCTGATCATGTACTTAATGGTATTAGAAAACTCACTAGGGTATATGCTGGGGCAGCAAGACGAGTCAGGTCGAAAAGAGCATACAATATACTACCTTAGCAAAAAGTTTACCGACTGTGAAATAAGATACTCATTGCTCAAGAAAACTTGATGCGCTTTGGCATGGGTTGCTCGCCGACTAAGACAGTATATGCTGACCCACACTACCTTGTTAATCTCTAAGATAGATTTTATCAAGTACATCTTCGAGAAGCCCGCTCTCTCCGAAAGAGTAGAAAGATGGCAAATGATCCTGGCCGGATACAACATTCAATACGCAACCCAGAAAGCAATTAAGGGAAGTGTATTAGCTGATCATTTAGCTCATCAGGCTGTGGATGACTACCAATCCATGAATTTTGAATTCCCAGATGAGAACATCATGTTAGTAACTAATTGTGAAGAACCTGGTGTGATACGGTGGGAGAACTGACTTGGGTTTTGCGTTTGTTTTTGCAAATCTTTCGGTTTAGCAAGAGTCGCCACCGACTTTTTATTTTATCCTAAGGAAAGGTTAAAAAGCACAGCAAAAACCTTTGAGATGTTTTCTTGGGTTCGGGGAGTAGATTATAGAAAGGGAAGGTATTAGAACCCTTTCTATCCATGGTTATCCATGGGCTCTTAGTTACTTGCTTAGATCACTTGCCTTGCATTTTCAATTGTTTGAAATGGTGCTTTGTGTGTGGGTTTGAAAATGTTTTGAAAAAGATGCCTTGTCTAGGAAACCCTTGTAACAATTCTTTACTCGAATGTTTTACAAAAGGTGTTTGTCTTTTTGAAAAGATGTTTCAAGTTTTTGAAAGTTGTTTTGAAATTGTTTGTGGAGTGGATTTTGAAAAGTAGGCAAGTGTGTTTTGCAAGTTGATCAAGTAACTAAGAGTTGTCTACCCCTAAATTTACTCAAAGATTTTTCCCATGTTTTAACCCTTTTAACAATTTTGTTACACCATTGTATTTGGTGGGCAATCTTGTGTTAGGATGTTAACGGGACGGATGCGGGTCATCGTTTAGACCATGGATGCAATGGTGCCAAGTGTCTTTGGCAATTTTGCTTGAAGGAACTATGATCATTTTGATTAGGCGAATTTCGAAAGCGTCATCGAGGGACTATGATCATTTTGATTGTTTTATTTTGCCAAAGAAACTCAACGTGCAAGCATGGCCCATTTTGGAAGGCAACAAGCGGGATTACCCTAGGGGTGCAAGTGTGAATTGTGTATTGATTGTCATGCATTTGTTTTGTATTAGGTTATGCTATTTGTTATTTTTGATTTGCATACAAACCCTAAGTCTATCATGGTATAATTAGAAAGCTTTAAAATGTGGAATTTAAAGTCTACGCTATTACAAATAAGTATCCGGGAATGGGGGTACAAATGTTCAAATAGGGATATTTAGCAAGAAATTTAAATCTAAGCTATTACAATCCAAATTGAATATACAAGTTATTTAATTGTACAATAATTAAATAAATACAATAAATATGCAAAATGCACAAAAATGGTTTTATATGTATGTAAAAGTATTTTTCATGTGACATATAAACAAAAATAAAAAAAGTCAATTTTTTTGGATATTTTCATGGTTTAGGGCAAAACCCTAATTTTGTAAATAAATAGTATTTATTATTTATATCATATACAATGTTTATTAATTATATACAAAAAATAAATAAAAGGGAAGTATATTGTAAAAAAGTAATTTTTGAGGTTAAATATTAATAAAAATAAAAATGAATTATTTTTATATTTTTTATCCTAATATTCTAATAAACATATAAGTATTTATATTATATATTAACTATACTAAATATATACAAAAAATAAAATATTAATTATTTATCAAAAAAAGTGTATTTTAAGAAAATGTTTTCAAAAGGTAAAATAAAATAATAACAGAAAATAAATGTATTTGTATTATTTTTTAGTATTTTAAATAAAAGTATATATGTTATTTTATATGTATAAGTTCAAATAAAACAAATAAAATCCAAATAAAATGCAAAAATAGGTGAAAAAAAGTTTTTAATATTTTTTATATTTTGACAAAAAATAATAAGTCAGAGGAAAAAATAAAAAGTCAAAAATGATTAAAAAATCACACAATGGGCCAAGGGGGTGTAAGTGGAAAATGAGTGTGCAAACAGAAAAAACAAATCAGGCCCAGCCCAAAGGGGCTTGTCTTCAACCTCCAGCCATTCAAACAGAAGCAAAACGCGCATTTTCTCTTGTCAAGCACAGATCCTGATTCTTTGACTTTCAACAAAAACTTACAACATCAATGTTATAGAGCATCATGTCACGATTCTAAACATATAAAGAAGTTGTTCTAACTCTCAGAAATGAGAGAATTTCTCCTCCCCCAATTCCTGACCTAGCTTTTTTCAAATGTCCATGTCCAAAATTCGTGCAGCACACACAATATAAATGAGAAGTAAAGATATGGGTAGCTTCAGGGCCATGAGTAGGACATACTTTCTTCACAAACTTAAGTCTAAATATGCTTGGATAGAGAGATGGAAGTTCAAACTTTTACCTGTTCAGCTTGAGTTGTGTACAACAATGGAGGCACTTTCAATGAAGTTTGAGGATTTGTACAGCTTGCTTGAGGTCCAAGGATGCTCTTCCAACCTCTAGCTTGCTTTGAAACTAACTGAATCGAGCTATGTAACTCAACCTGCACAACTGAAAAAATGAAAATGGAAAACTTGGGTAGGGGTGTTACAGTCTGTTTCCAAGGCTTGGGATAGTTTGTATGAATGTTATAGAATGTGTTTGAGGTGGTTTTAGCCAAGGCGCACGAATGGATTGAGCTGGCCAAATCAAAATGCAACAGGTACCCTGTTTTGCCACAAAACTGTGTTTTGATGAATGAGCAGGTTTGGACTCTGGTCGATTCGTGTTTTAGGTTAGTTGGATCAAGTGAAAAGTGTTTGCAAAGTTTGTTTTGGCTCTTGCTTGCAGGAAGTGAATTTGGTACTAGTTTTGCAAAGTTTCTTCTTATCTAAGCAAAGTTTGTCAAACTTGATTATAGGCTACTACAGGCCCCTCAAGCATGCTGCCTTTTCTCTCCTTGATCAGTGGGATTAGTCCATAAACTTGTGCCTAAAAGATCTGGCTTGTACCTTTTTGATTTGCTTTTTGACATAAAGTGTATCTTTACAAGAATGACTAAAATGCTTTTTCCAAATATGGCTTAATCTTGCAAGTAATGGTTAAACACACAAAATAAGGCTTGAACACAAAGGATTGGCATTAAATTATTGAGTGTGGATGAGATAAAAGGCCTGTAATCTAGTTTGTGCAAGCTGAGTTTGAAAATGCATAGTGTATGAACATGCCTTTGGCCATGAACAAAGTGACTTTTGCCCATCTTTACAAATTCGGATCTCCCTAACCACAAGGGTGTTTGAGAAGTTCTTGGACAATTTGGAAATCTTAGAATGTGTACTACAATCCATCTTTGTAATGCAAGTTGAAATTCCAAGTGGAAGCATGTGAAAAGTGGCCATGAAGTTGGGCAAAAATCCTGCCTAAAATAGGTTAAAAAAATTCTAAGTTAAGAATGTTTTACACCCCTATTCCAAAAATCATAACTTGATCTAAAAGCTTCTTTTGAGGAAACTTTGTGAATCAAAGTTGTAGATATTGCAATGGACTACAACTTTCATGTTTTGAGTTTTGTTTGAATCCAAATATATCTTGATGAAAAGATGGGACAAAGTTAGGAAAAAATTAGGAAATTACATAACTTAGAAAATTTCTAAGTTATGAAATTTCTTCATTTCAAACCCTAATTTGTAATTTTTGGTTTCTTGATGAACAAGTTTCATAATTTGACATGTCTTGATGAAAAATGAATCTTGGCACTTGATTTTGACCAAAAAGTCAAAGTTTGACTTTTCAGTATATAGTCAAATTTTGATCAGTTGACTGGAAAATTCATCTGTCAATCCTGTGCATTTGGAATCTTTTGAAATTGTTGAATATGTCAAGACAATGCCATTGAGTCCTTGAGTCCATATGTGAGCTTGATTTGCCATTGGTTAGGTCAAACAGTCAAAAATTGCCTTTGTGCAGTCAAAACCCTAAAAATGACCATTTTGCCCTTTTGGTGATCTGATCAAATTTCTTATGGAATTGTGATCCAAACTTGACCAAATGGTTCATATGAGTTCATAATGTTGATGTGGGTCAAAAAATCATGAAGTTTGACTGTCAATTGGCCATAGTTGACTTTTTCTCCAATACAGCTGATTTCTAGGTCAACTGTCCAATTGACTGGGCAAAGATTGGAATCAAGGCTTGAAACTTGGTATGGATAAACTTGTGAGTCCATCATGAAGCATGAAAGTTACTTTGGGAATTTTAGGTCAAAACATCTCTGTGCAAACTCAAACCCTAATTTGGGTCAGCAGTGCAAGGAGGGGCCTTGAGCAGAGTAAACCCTAACTTGATCTTGAGCTCCAAGGGTCTTGTGATGAGAAAATATTGATGAAATGAGAGGGAAAATTTTGGGGTACAACAGTTGCCTCTGTTCAATTTTCTTGCACCTGAAGAGTTAGATTGGCAGGTTTGCCTTTCGCGTCTCGAAGGTAAAAGGAGATTGGACATTAGAGTGGCCTTAAATTTGCACTCGTCAGAACAATGGATGCAGGAATGGGCTTAGAGATGCCATTTGGAGATGGGCTTAAAGATGCCATCTAGAGGGGTGACAGAATCTTGTCGGGGATGAGCTTAAAGATGCCATCTGGAATGGGTATCAGAAAGGTGCCCATGTTTTGGAACATCTCTGAACTGGGGGTTTTGAATAAGCAATGGATTGATATCCGTGTTTGGAGAATCCGTAAACTGTTTTCAAAAGTTGCATCTGAACAAGTGACAGATTAACATCCGTTACTGGAGAATACGTAAACTGTTTTCAGAGGTCTTGAAGTTGAATAAGCAATAGATCAGCGTCCGTTGTTGGGAGGCGTCCGTAAACTGTTTTCAAAAGTTGAGAAGAATCTGAACAAGCGATAGGTTAACATCCGTTACTGGAGAACCCGTGAACTGTTTTCAAAAGTCTTGAAGTTGAATAAGCAATAGAGCAGCATCCGTTGTTGGGAAGCGTCCGTAAACTGTTTTCAAAAGTTGAGAAGAATCTGAACAAGCGATAGGTTAACATCCGTTACTGGAGAACCCGTGAACAGTTTTCAGAAGTCTTGAGTCTGAACAAGCGATAGATTAACATCCGTTACTGGAGAATCCGTAAACTGTTTTTAGAAGTTGAAGAAGAATCTGAACAAGTGATTGGTTAACATCCGTTACTGGAGAACCCGTGAACTGTTTTCAGAAGTCTTGAGTCTGAACAAGCGATAGATTAACATCCATTACTGGAGAATCCGTAAACTGTTTTCAGAAGTTGAGAAGAATCTGAACAAGCGATAGGTTAACATCCGTTACTGGAGAACTCGTGAACTGTTTTCAGAAGTCTTGAGTCTGAACAAGCGATAGATTAACATCCATTACTGGAGAATCCGTAAACTGTTTTCAGAAGTTGAGAAGAATCTGAACAAGCGATAGGTTAACATCCGTTACTGGAGAACCCGTGAACTGTTTTCAGAAGTCTTGAGTCTGAACAAGCGATAGATTAACATCCGTTACTGGAGAATCCGTAAACTGTTTTCAGAAGTTGAGAAGAATATGAACAAGTGATAGGTTAACATCCGTTACTGGAGAACCCGTGAACTGTTTTCAGAAGTATTGAGTCTGAACAAGCGATAGATTAACATCTGTTACTGGAGAATCTGTAAACTGTTTTTAGAAGTTGAGAAGAATCTGAACAAGCGATAGGTTAACATCCGTTACTGGAGAACCCGTGAACTGTTTTCAGAAGTCTTGAGTCTGAACAAGCGATAGATTAACATCCGTTACTGGAGAATCCATAAACTGTTTTCAGAAGTTGAAGAAGAATCTGAACAAGTGATGGGTTAACATCCGTTACTGGAGAACCCGTGAACTGTTTTCAGAAGTCTTGAGTCTGAACAAGCGATAGATTAACATCCGTTACTGGAGAATCCGTAAACTGTTTTCAGAAGTTGAAGAAGAATCTGAACAAGTGATAGGTTAACATCCGTTACTGGAGAACCCGTGAACTGTTTTCAGAAGTCTTGAAGTTGAATAAGCAATAGAGCAGCATCCGTTGTTGGGAAGCGTCCGTAAACTGTTTTCAAAAGTTGAGAAGAAACCGGTGTAAGGTTTCCTGATGATGAGTCCGTGTAAAACTGCATCTGGAATAATTGTTAATGATAGCCTTTTATTCTTATCCTGAAAAGGACAAAATGTTAGCTAAACACAAAACTATGTTGCATGAAATGTATGATGCAATATGTGCTATATCAATGTTTATGATATGAATGTAAATGCATGCGCATGTAAGCTGAAGAGCTGTCTTGCTGAGGATAAATGAATCCTGGATGGCTGGAGATAAAAGAATCTTGACTGCTGCCAGGGAAAGTGAGTCCTTGACTGCTGCAGGGGATGGCAAGAATCTTTGATTGCTGAAGAGGAGACATCTCTGTTGACTACTATTGGAGAATCAGGAGCTTGGGTTGTATACCAATCTACTGGGGATTCCTGTCCTGAGGAGATCTTCACTGGGGAATATCTGAATATCCTGTGAGGAACTGAGAATGAGAGTCTTCATTCTGCTTGGGGAATACAAGATCTTCAATCGTTGAGGGATCTTAGGACTACTGCGGGGAATTGGAATTCCTTGGTGACTTGCAGGGTAAGAGAATTTCTGATGATCTCTACTGGGGAGTTCAGAACCTGATAGACTCATGCTGGAGAAGTAAGACTGAGCATCCCTAGTTTGGTGGGAAGTATCTCTGTGGGGAGAAGGTTCACTAGTTTGGTTCCGCTGGGGATTGATAGTTGAAAATTTTAGTTCCGCTGGGGATTGGATTTTCAGATTTTAAGGCTCCACTGGGGATTCTGAATTTTAATTCTGAGGGGAATTGATTTCTAGAAGGCTCTCTGGCTGGGGAAATCAGTGTTGGGAAAGCTTTCTCTGTTGAGGATCCTGAAGTTTAACTCTGTTTGGGGAATTAAGTTCTGGATCGAGGAATTTGGAGTTTTAGATCTGCTGGCGATTTCTTCTGAAAGGGCATCGAGATATCTACCTGTACCTTCGGCCTATCAGTAATTATCCTTCTTGATTTGTAAGGAAAATGACTATGTTCAAATGCATATGCCTATTTAACAAAACATTGGATGTTTCTCAAAATAAAACATAAATGTAGAAAAGCAAGAGAAGACAAAGCAAATTTCTGTATCTGGAAAAGTATTTGTATTAACTTTCTATGAGTATATTTGTACAAAGAAGACAGTCATCCTAGTAAGAGGATGTCGTCGTAAAAAATTGAAAAATTTATACAAAAGAAAGATGGATATGTGAAACAATTCCATGGGATTCCATTCTGCTATAGCCTTCGCAACTCTGAGTATCTGTCCATTCACTGCTTCGTCCGCCGATGACTGGGTTAATCAGAAGCTTGGAGATGGTTGATGAAGAGATTGTCCCAAAAGTGGTCCGACGAGACATAGTCGTACGCTTTAATTCCCTAACTTTTTCCTGAATCGCCCTTTCGGGTTTTCGATCCACCGGGAACCCCTTTTTTCCCAAGCCGCCCTTTCGGGTTTTCGACTTGCCGGGTGTACATATTTTTTTTGTTTTATCCCTAATTTTTGCCTGAACCGCCCTTTCGGGTTTTTGGTCCACCGGGATGCCCATTTTTTCCCAAGCCGCCCTTTCGGGTTTTCGACTTGTTGGGTTATTTTATGCGTAGTATCTTTTGACTATGTCTGCGTTCGCAGGGTGCGGCAAATCGTCGCCATCCATGGTGGTCAGAATCATTGCACCACCAGAAAATATGCTCTTGATCACAAACGGTCCTTCGTATGTAGGAGTCCATTTGCCCCTGGGATCACTTTGCGGAAGGATAATCCGCTAGATTACGAGATCTCTGACTTGATATACTTGACGTCTGACTTTCTTGTTGAAAGCCTTGATCATCCGTTTTTGATACGTTTGACCATGGCAGACAGCAGCGAATCGCTTCTCGTCGATCAAATTGAGTTGATCAAGTCGGGTCTGAATCCAATCATCTGCATTCAAACCTGCGTCCTTCATAATCCTTAGAGAAGGAATCTGAACTTCCATGGGCAGGACAACTTCCATGCCATATACCAAAGAAAATGGGGTTGCCCCGGTTGAAGTACGTGCCGTCGTACGGTATCCATGCAGAGCAAACGGTAACATCTCATGCCAGTCCTTGTAAGTGACTGTCATTTTCTGAATGATCTTCTTAATGTTTTTGTTCGCAGCTTCAACAACACCGTTCATCTTCGGCCGATAGGGAGATGAATTGTGATGATAAATCTTGAACTGTTCGCACAATGCGGTGATCATAGTATTATTCAGATTTGTACCGTTGTCTGTGATGATCCTGTCCGGAACACCATACCGGCATATGAGGTTTTGCTTGATGAAGCGGGCAACCACATTCTTAGTAACAGAGGCGAAGGAAGTTGCTTCGACCCATTTGGTGAAATAGTCAATAGCAACCAGGATGAAGCGATGTCCATTGGATGCCGTGGGCTTGATCCCTCCAATCATGTCAATGCCCCACATTGCAAATGGCCAAGGAGCTGTCAGCACGTTGAGAGGAACCGGAGGAATATGAATCTTGTCAGCGTAGACTTGACATTTGTGGCAGGTACGGGAATGCTGATGGAAATCTGCTTCCATGGTAGACCAGTAATAGCCTGCCCTTAGGATCTTCTTAGCCATTGTATGCCCGCTCAAATGGGTGCCAAATGTACCGCTGTGCATCTCGGTCATGATTAACTCTGCTTCAGCTTTGTCTACACATCGGATTAAAACACAATCATGGTTGCGCTTATAGAGGATGCCATTGCTCAGGAAGAACTTGGCAGCAAACTTCCTTAGGAACTTCTTGTCATTTACGAAAGCTCCTTCGGGATATTCTCTAGTCTGGAGATACCTTTTGATTTCATGAAACCAGGGTTGTTCCACTACTTCTTCGATATTAATCTCGTGACAATGCGCAGGTTCATCCATTCGCTCGATGGTGATTTGGGGAGCCTCGTTATCCCAGTTGAGTTTAAACATGGAAGACATTGTAGCCAGAGCATCTGCTAGCTGATTCTCTTCTCGCGGGAAATGCTCGAAGGTAATTTGCTCGAAATAAGGCAACAATGTCAGGACATGTTCTTTGTATGGGATAAGATTAGGATGCTTGGTATCCCACTCTCCTTTGATTTGACTGATAACCAAAGCCGAGTCCCCAAATACGATCAAAGATTTGATCCCCAAGTCTATAGCAGCCTTGAGACCAAAGATGCAAGCTTCATATTCAGCCATGTTATTTGTGCAGCTGAAGCAAAGTCGAGCCGTGAAAGGCGTGTGACAACCTTCCGGGGAAATGAGTACCGCACCGATACCGTTTATAAGTGCATTTGAAGCACCATCAAAGTACAGGGTCCATCGGGATCCCTTTTCAGGTCCGTCATACGGTCCGTTACCTTCAATGTTGTCCAAATTCATGATGTCCTCGTCTGGGAAGTCAAATCTCATGGATTGATAATCTTCGATAGCTTGATGAGCTAGATGATCAGCTAGTACACTCCCTTTTATAGCTTTTTGAGTGGTGTACTGGATGTCATACTCAGTTAGGATAATTTGCCATCTAGCTATTCTTCCAGATAAAGCGGGCTTCTTGAAGATATACTTGATAGGATCCATTTTGGAAATCAACAAGGTGGTATGAGTCAGCATATACTGCCTTAATCGGCGAGCAGCCCATACCAAAGCGCAACAAGTTTTCTCGAGCAGTGAGTAGCGAGTCTCACAGTCGGTAAACTTTTTGCTAAGGTAATAAATAGCATGCTCTTTTCGACCAGACTCGTCATGCTGGCCCAAAACGCACCCCATTGAGTTATCCAACACGGTCAGGTACATGATCAACGGTCTTCCTTCGATGGGAGGAATCCGAATAGGGGGTTCTAGCAAATACTCCTTGATTTTATCAAAAGCAACTTGGCAATCGTTGTTCCATTCGACTACCTGATCTTTCTTTAGTAATTTGAAAATTGGCTCACAGGTAGAAGTCAGATGAGAGATGAATCTGGCAATATAGTTTAAGCGCCCCAAGAACCCTCTAACCTCCTTTTCAGTACGGGGAGCAGGCATCTCTTGTATTGCTTTCACTTTTGCTGGATCGACCTCAATGCCTTTGTTGCTGACAATAAACCCTAGAAGTTTACCAGACCTAACTCCAAAAGTACACTTACTTGGATTCAGCCTGAGTTTGTACTCTTTCAACCTAGCAAACAGCTTTTCCAGGTGTTCAAGGTGTTCCTCCTCTGTTTGTGACCGAGCTATCATGTCGTCTACGTAAACTTCGATCTCATGATGTATCATATCATGAAATAAAGCTACCATGGCGCGTTGATAAGTTTCCCCTGCGTTCTTCAGTCCGAACGGCATCACCTTGTAGCAGAAGGTACCCCATTGTGTAACAAAGGTTGTTTTCTCCATGTCCTCGGGGTCCATTTTAATTTGTTTGTAGCCCGAGAATCCATCCATGAAGGAAAACACTTTGTGCTGAGCCATGTTGTCAATCAAAATGTCGATATATGGTAGCGGAAAATCATCTTTAGGGCTAGCCCTATTCAAATCCCGGTAGTCCACACACATCCTGACCTTGCCGTCTTTTTTAGGTACTGGCACGATGTTAGCAACCCATTGTGGATAGGATGTAACAGCCAGAAAGCCAGCGTTGAATTGTTTCATTACTTCTGCTTTGATCTTCTCAGACATGTCGGGCCTCATTCGGCGGACTTTTTGCTTGATCGATGGACAATCCTCTCTTGTGGGGAGACGGTGAACCACGATGTCTGTGTCTAAACCCGGCATGTCTTCATAAGACCAGGCGAAGATTTCAATGTATTCATTCAACAGCTGTATCAGGCGCTCCTTGACACTTGGTTCCAGATTGGCACCCACTTGTACTTCTTTCCGGTCTTCCTCTGTTCCTAAGTTGACAGTTTCCAATAACTCTTCGTGAGGCAAGATGGCCCTTTCCTCTTGCTGTAGAAGTCTGGCTAATTCTCCTGGTACCTCACAACCTTCATCATCTTCATACTCAGCTTGATTGACCAGATCTTCAGAGTTATTGAAGGACATAGCAGAATAGTCACCCATAGAATCCAGAGTGGATGGGTACCTGCATTTGTGAGTGTGGATGTGTGTAAGGGATAGACATCCTTAAACAAAAAATGCAAAAGGAAAGAAAATGAACACAACAGTTTATCAATGAAAAACGTCTAATGAATCATTAAACATGGCATAAGGATATGAAGATAATCAAAACCCTTACAAATGGACCTACATGCCCCGAGCAAGGCATGAGGTGAAAAAGTAGTGTACGGATTGTTCAAAAGTAATTATTGACAGATAATTACTGATTAATAAAAGTAATAGGGACAAAGTCCTTTGCCTTCCAGTTGCATAGTCCCCCTTCTATGGTTGGGTAGATCCAATCTTCAATGTTGGCCTCTTCGTCTTCACCTTCCAAAGCATTGATCCCATAAGGAGAGATCTTGATGGGTGTTCTTTCAACCTTTGAGCGGCACATAGCTTTCTGCCCCACAGCAGTGAATCCTAAACCAAACTTGTCTGTTTTGTGGGGAATATCCGGCAACTGCCCCCATGTTGAACTCTTCCCTTCCTTCATTGCGGCCTTCGCGTCTTTTAGAGATGCCATCCTGGCCATCTGCTTTGGTACCTCAGCTACCACTTTTGCTACTGCCACCTCAGGAGAGACTTCCTCGAAGTGCTGGAATGGTGTCTCAATGAATTCACCCTCTACCTCTACATACCGAAAGGAGTTCAGGTGGCTGATCATATATTCCTCTTCACCGTGCACGGTTATGATCTTTCCTTTGACAGGATATTTCAGCATTTGATGTAGGGAGGAGGTGACCTCCCCAGCATTGTGTATCCATGGTCTCCCCAATAAGCAAGAGTATGACGGACGGATGTCCATCACATAGAAAGTTGAGGGGAACACTTCTGTGCCAACCTTAATGGGAATGTCTACCTCCCCGTGTACCATTCTCTTTGACCCATCAAATGCCCTTACAATGATATTACTTGGCCTTAACTCCAAGCCTTCACAGTCTAATCGGTCGAGAGCCTTCTTAGGCAGCACGTTCAGAGAAGAACCAGTGTCAACCAGAACATGGGCCAGAGTAGTTCCTTGGCATTCTACTGACACATGTAATGCGTTGTTGTGTTTTCTTCCTTTTGAGGTCAGGTCAGCATCAGAGAAACCTAAACCGTTGTCTGCTGTAAGACTGGCTACACAGTCTTGGAATTGGTCGGCAAAGGTTTCCTGGGGCACATGGGCTGTCTTCAGGAATTTTATCAATGCCTTGGCGTGCGCCTCTGAACAAAGTAGTAATGCTAACATGGAGATCTTCGAGGGGGTTTGCCCCAGTTGCTCTACCACGTCATAATCACTCTTTTTAATTATCTTCAGAATCTCCTCCATCTCTTTCTTAGAGGTTTCCGGGATGACCAAAGGTTGAGCCCTCTTCCTGACGAGCTCATCTTGGATCCCTTTCCCCTTATCAGCAGAAGTAGGAGGGACAACAACAGGAATAACAGCTTCTTCAATCAACGGAGTTTTTGCGGAAAGTTTTATTGGTGCGGGAATAACTTTGGCAGCAGATGAGGGTCCGAAGATTGCCTTTGGGGGGGGCAATCTCTGGAGAAAATATTCTCCCACTTCGGGTGATCTTGCTTGTACCAGCAATGTTTCCAATGCTGGCATCTTCTTCATCAGAGCTTCCTTCGGTTACTTCAACTTGTTTAACACCATGGTAGTAGATTTCTCCACCGTAATTCCATGGTATTGATTTTTCAGAAATGTAGGGGACAGGCCCTGGCATAGTTATCTTCAGAGGAACAGACTTTGTAGCGGATGTAATCTTAACAGGCTTTTTGACGGCCTTGGAAAGATTGGTGTAAATGGTGATTATTGAGACATCTTCGATAGGGGTTGGAATAGCAGGAACTTTTTCAAACAGAATTTGTTGACTGTCCATTAGGCCTTGAATGCCTTTCTTCAGCAATGGACAATCGATTGGTAGAGAGTAACAACAATAGCAGTCTTCTTTACATCCTGGGAAAATCCCAGCCTTTAACAGATTTAACTTGATGGTTAACAGCGGAGTCATCAGGTCATTGACATCAGAAACATACAGATCTTCCTCAATAGCATGGACATTTCGACCATGCTTCGGCATCAGAGCAGATATTACGTTTGGCTTCTCTGGAGCATCGAACTCAACCTCCTTCGCCTCTATCAAGTCTTGAATTTTATGCTTAAGTGCCCAGCAATCGTTGGTGTCGTGTCCGACACTGTCAGAGTGATAAGCGCATTTAGCATTGGGATGATAGTGCGGAGAGGATGTGTTCACATTTTTTGGTGCCTCTTTGATAGTGGCGAGATTCAACTTCAACATATGAGGAAGCACTTGCGCTGGCGTCATATTGATGCGGGTGAACTGCCATTGTGGCCGTTCCACCCGTTGCTGATTTAGTTTGGACTGGTTATAACGAGGCTGATCATTTGATGGATTTTGGATCATCACGGCCCCCACAGTCGGCCAGCGCTCAGTCTTCCCCGCTCTTCTCTGAGAGTACACAATAGTCGTTTCCTTCTTCGCTGGAAATGATTTCTTAACAGTTGTAGATGCAGAGGCATCCTTCTGAATCTTCCCATTCTTGATACCGGCTTCTACCCGCTCGCCAGTCAGAATTAATTCAGTAAACCCTGCGGAAGAGCTACCGATCAGATGGTTAAAGAATGGACCAGACAGGGTCCCCAGGAACATATCAACAAGTTCTCTATCGGAAAGAGGTGGCTGCACTCTTCCGGCCAGATCGTGCCACTTCTGGGCGTATTCCTTGAATCCCTCACCTGAGGCCATTCCCATACTCTGTAGCTGAGTACGGGTTGGCGCCAAGTCAGAGTTATACTGATATTGGCAATAAAAAGCAGCTGCCAGATCCTCCCAACTATGTATCTCTGACCTTTCCATCTTGTAAAACCAATCTAGCTGAGTGCCAGACAGGCTATCTTGAAAGAAGTGTACCCAAAGATTTCTGTCGGAAGTATGAGGTTGGATTCTTCGGACATATGACCTTAGGTGCATCTTCGGGTAAGACAACCCGTCATATCTTGCAAAAATTGGCACTTTAAACTTCGGGGGAATCACAATTCCAGCAATTAATCCCAAATCTTCGAAATCTAAGCCGGGAACTCTCTGCAGCTCCATAGCTGCCAACCTGTCCTCCAAGTTTTTGTACTTGTCATCGGCCGGCGGGTATTGTTTCTCTGAGTAGTCTTCGTCTTCTTCAGCCTCTTCCTCTTCAGCTTCGGATTCAGACGGTACCGCAGCCCCTTTCCCTTTATTGGTTCCCTCTTCAGATGCAGAGGGAAATTCAAGAACTCTTCTGGCTTCACCCTCAAACCTTCTTCCCAGGGTAGCCACCCCCACTCTTTTCTTCTTCTTTTTCACTTGCTCTTTGTTCCCAAGAAGGGCCTTTAGATCCTCCTGACCCTTTGCCAAGGTCATCAGGAGATGTTGAAACTGTGAGTTTTGAGACTGCAAGTCTTTGACCGTCTGTTTGAGATCCATCTTACTGAAATAAATAGCAGAAAGATAAGGAAACCTGGTGTGGAGACCTGCTTATGCACATGATAAATGATATGTTTATTTATGCAATGCATTCAAGGATTTATAAATTCAAAATTGTTGCAGACAAAAAGAACACACGTCATATTAAGAAGAAATTTTGTCAGTACATAAATGCCCCATGGGCCAAATATTACAAAAACCTCTCAAGGTAAAAAGACGTTGCGCATCCTCTTTGGTGCGATGTAGGTGTTGAGGGCCTCTTCCTCATGGAGTCGGCGGGTAAGCTCCAAAACCTTCTTCTCACTGGCGTAGAAGCTGGCTTCAAAAGTATTCTGTTCCTCCTTGAGTTGGATCCAACTCTTCTGCATCTCCTCCCATGATGTTGGCATGTCAGGATATAGGATGGTGTAGGGAACATATCCTTCCTTAACGGGCTCTTTAATCACAGGGAGAACATGAGGGTAGGGCATCATTAGACTCTGGGCTCGGGTTCGTACCCACTTGAGATAAGGCTCAAGAGGGATGGAGTTCTTGTGCCCCAGTGTCTTGCTGTCTACCTTGTTAGGCATCCTCCAAGCTCTGATGAATCTTTGGCGAAGTCTTTGCGCATCATTGTCGAAGTCAAAAACTAGGTCAGGAATCAGCATGTCATGAGGGCCATCCCTCCGTGCATATCCAAATTGTCTCAAAGCTAGACAAGGGTTGTAGGTAATGCCTCCTCTAATGTCAAGCAATGGAACATTAGGGAACTCTCCACAATGATCGACGATGATGACATTTTCTCTGGACCGAGAGCACCAATGTACATCAGAGTGAGTGAGGGTCATTAATCGTTGTGACCACCTTAAGCCTTGGTCATTCTTCAAAACAGATTGTGGAAGGTGCGAAATAAACCACCTTACAAGGAGAGGAGTACAGCACATGAGAACACCCCTCTTTCTCATTGTTCGTGTGTAAAATGAGTGAAGGATGTCCCCAAGTAATGTTGGTATGGGATTCCTGGATAGGAAAATCTTGACGGCGTTGACATCTATAAGCTGGTCAGGATTTGGGAACAGGACCAACCCATAAATGAGGAGTGCCACAATCTCTTCAAAGGCTTGTAGATCCAATGAATTCCAACACTCTTGTGCTTTCTCAAGCAAGAATTTTTCCAAGAAGCCTTTGACACCGCTTCTAGTTTCCCAATGCCCCTTGATGTCAGATGGTTGCAAGTGTAGTGCTTGAGCAACATCTTCAGGCTTTGGTTCTTTTTCCGTACCGTTGTAGGGTAGTTGATTAAGAATAGGAATTCTCAAGAGTTGAGAAAATTCCTCCAAAGTGGGCACCAATTGGTAGTCGGGGAATGTGAAACAGTGGTGAAGGGGGTCAAAGAACTGGAACAACACCTTTACCATGTCCTCTTCAATGTTGGTGTTGACTAGGCTGAGCAGTCTACCATGTCTTTCACTTAAGGGAGAGCTTTCTGGAATTCTGGATGTGAGCTCCTTGAGTTGAGGAGGGATTCTCACAAGGTTGACTTGGATGGTTTTCCTGCGAAGAATTTCCATGACCTACAAAACAAGAACAAAGATGAAGATCCAAACCCTTGAAATGGTTAGTGTATGCATATGATGCTTTATGATGTCCATGATGTATGCATAAACATATGTACAAGCAATTCACACAAAACCCTAGTTTCAGGCTTGCATGGGTTTCATAGGTAAGTACCCTCTTGAGTGTAGTTGGCTTAAAAACCTATCCTATAAATAGTAACCGGGTTCTAAGGATCTCAATATCATTGGATTGTTTTCCATGTTCATTGTTTTGGTTTAGCCACCTAACTAGCGACCAAAATATTCCAAGAAAACAACCCTCAATGAGTGTAGTATCGAGTATCTACCAACTTCGGACTGCACCAAAGCCGGTCATCTCACTACCCCTAATAAAAGGCCAAGATGGTCAAGTAAGGTTCTAGGTCATTAGTGCTTAGTGACATCACTCAGCGGCCCCGTACTCTCCTTGATTGAACTCAAGGGTTACCGGTACTCACAAATATGTCGCACTAATATAGCTATTGCTTCAACCGTGTCGGTATACCCCGCACAATTTCCACAACGTATTGCTATCTATGAATGTTTCCCCAAATCCGGGGGTAGGATTTCAAGCCCAAACAAGAGAACCAAGATATAAAGCAATCAAAGAAAACAATTTAGTCATGCAAGAGGGTGATCTAGGCCCTAAGGTTACTCCACTTTCATATTTCTCCCCAGCAGAGTCTCCAGTTCTGTGATATGGTGGGAGAACTGACTTGGGTTTTGCGTTTATTTTCGCAAATGTTTCGGTTTAGCAAGAGTCGCCACCGACTTTTTATTTTATCCTAAGGAAAGGTTAAAAAGCACAGCAAAAACCTTTGAGATGTTTTCTTGGGTTCGGGGAGTAGATTATAGAAAGGGAAGGTATTAGCACCCTTTCTATCCATGGTTATCCATGGGCTCTTAGTTACTTGCTTAGATCACTTGCCTTGCATTTTCAATTGTTTGAAATGGTGCTTTGTGTGTGGGTTTGAAAATGTTTTGAAAAAGATTCCTTGTCTAGGCAACCCTTGTAACAATTCTTTACTCGAATGTTTTACAAAAGGTGTTTGTCTTTTTGAAAAGATGTTTCAAGGTTTTGAAAGTTGTTTTGAAATTGTTTGTGGAGTGGATTTTGAAAAGTAGGCAAGTGTGTTTTGCAAGTTGATCAAGTAACTAAGAGTTGTCTACCCCTAAATTTACTCAAAGATTTTTCCCATGTTTTAACCCTTTTAACAATTTTGTTCCACCATTGTATTTGGTGGGCAATCTTGTGTTAGGATGTTAACGGGACGGGCGCGGGTCATCGTTTAGACCATGGATGCAATGGTGCCAAGTGTCTTTGGCAATTTTGCTTGAAGGGACTATGATCATTTTGATTAGGCGACTTTCGAAAGCGTCATCGAGGGACTATGATCATTTTGATTGTTTTATTTTGCCAAAGAAACTCAACGTGCAAGCATGGCCCATTTTGGAAGGCAACAAGCGGGATTACCCTAGGGGTGCAAGTGTGAATTGTGTATTGATTGTCATGCATTTGTTTTGTATTAGGTTATACTATTTGTTATTTTTGATTTGCATACAAACTCTAAGTCTATCATGGTATAATTAGAAAGCTTTAAAATGCGGAATTTAAAGTCTACGTTATTACAAATAAGTATCCGGGAATGGGGGTACAAATGTTCAAATGGGGATATTTAGCAAGAAATTTAAATCTAAGCTATTACAATCCAAATTGAATATACAAGTTATTTAATTGTACAATAATTAAATAAATACAATAAATATGCAAAATGCACAAAAATAGTTTTGTATGTATGTAAAAGTATTTTTCATGTGACATATAAACAAAAATAAAAAAAGTCAATTTTTTTGGATATTTTCATGGTTTAGGGCAAAACCCTAATTTTGTAAATAAATAGTATTTATTATTTATATCATATATATGTTTATTAATTATATACAAAAAATAAATAAAAGGGAAGTATATTGTAAAAAAGTAATTTTTAAGGTTAAATATTAATAAAAATAAAAATGTATTATTTTTATATTTTTTATCCTAATATTCTAATAAACATATAAGTATTTATATTATATATTAACTATACTAAATATATAAAAAAAATATTAATTATTTATCAAAAAAAGTGTATTTTAAGAAAATGTTTTCAAAAGGTAAAATAAAATAATAACAGAAAATAAATGTATTTGTATTATTTTTTAGTATTTTAAATAAAAGTATATATGTTATTTTATATGTATAAGTTCAAATAAAACAAATAAAATCCAAATAAAATGCAAAAATGGGTGAAAAAATGTTTTTAATATTTTTTATATTTTGACAAAAAATAATAAGTCAGAGGAAAAAATAAAAAGTCAAAAATGATTAAAAAATCACACAATGGGCCAAGGGGGTGTAAGTGGAAAATGAGTGTGCAAACAGAAAAAACAAATTAGACCCAGCCCAAAGGGGCTTATCTTCAACCTCCAGCCATTCAAACAGAAGCAAAACGCGCGTTTTCTCTTGTCAAGCACATATCCTGATTCTTTGACTTTCAACAAAAACTTACAACATTAATGTTATAGAGCATCATGTCACGATTCTAAACATATAAAGAAGTTGTTCTAACTCTCAGAAATGAGAGAGAATTTCTCCTCCCCCAATTCCTGACCTAGTTTTTTTCAAATGTTCATGTCCAAAATTCGTGTGTGATCGGTGGATCTGGAACTGACTGTTTAACGCTGGTTCGCGAAATGTCGCGGAAGCAAGAGTCGCCACCGTCTTTTATGTTCTCCAACATGGAAAGGACAAAAGCACAACAAAATTCCTTATGAGATTGTCTCTCGGTTCGGGAGGTAGATTTATAGAAAGGGAAGGTGTTAGCACCCTTTCTATCCATGGTTATCCATGGGCTCTTAGATACTTGCTCATCGTGTTTTCAAAATGTTTGTTTGCTTTTCAAAGTGTGAGTGGGTTTGAAAAAGTTTCGTTTAAAAAGTTCAGATCGACTCTTGTATCAGTCCTCAAGAGTGTTTGAAAAGTTGTTTTCGAAAGCTTTTTGAAAAGTGTCGGTGTGAAAAGAAGTTTTTGTTTTGTTTTTGAATAGAGCAAGTATCTATGAGTCATCTACCTACCCTAAGGAATTAGGCTGTGTAAATGTCCTTAAGATAGTGCCATCCCATCATTGAGAGGTAGGCAGCACCACCGTTGGAGGTGTTCGGGTCAATTCGTTTGTAGGGATAGTGTGGTCACCAGAGCAACAATAGGACACCTTAGAAGCTACCCTTATGCCATGTTCATGGACATAAGGACTTACTAAAACGTCCTATACTCGACGACCACGTTTCGAAGGGCAAGGCAACAGTGAGGCGTACCCTAAGAGTGGTGTGTGAATTTGTGTATCGTTTTCAGTTATGTTTTATCTTGTCATGCATTTGGTGATCTACGCTTTGATTTTATTTGGGCCATTCATTCTTTCATACAAAATTTAGCAGTTAAGGGTGCGGAAATTAAAGTACGGAAAATAAAGTCCTACGCTATTACAAGGCGCGGGTCTATACATCGCCAAATTAACAAAGACCCGTTTTTTAATAAAATGCAAAAAGTAAATAAATTTCCTAATTACTATTACAAAGCTTGGGCGATTACATGATATTTGGAATAAAATAAAATAAATGCGCGAAAAGAAATTGGAATCGAATGTTCGAGGGCGTTGGACCCTTTAAAGAAATTAAATTGAAATTAAAAAGTTAATTAATTATTGAACAAGAAAAGAAATTGTCTTTTTTTTATGGTTTTTGTATTTAATAAAAATAAAGAAAATTAATTGAAATTAGAAGTTAAATAAAACCCTAGTTCTAAGTTATTTTTAATTGTTAAACAAAAATATTCAAGTTTTAACCTAATTTCACTAATTAATTAATTACATGAGTATTTACAAAATAATTAATAGTTAATAATAATGGTAATGAGAAAATTATTTATTAAGCAAAAGAATAAAAATGCTAAAAACCTAATTTCTACATTTTTTAGTTATTTAAAAAAACATTGAAATTAAAACCTAATTTTACTAAATTGATTATTAAAAATTTATTTACAAAAATATTAATGAACTAAATACTAAATAAAACATATTTTTATTTTTATGATTTCTGATTTTTTTGTATTATGAAAATTATTTTTGTGTAATTTAAAGGAAACAATTAATTAAAAAAAACAAATAAAAGAATAGAAAGAAAAATAAATAAAAGTTGAAAATTGGACAAACCATGGGGGTATCTGGCCCCTAGAGGAGGTTTATTGTGAGTAATTTGGCCCAACAGATGCAAGGCCCCTTTGGACTTTCTGGAATTGCGTATGGCATGGTTGACTAGCGTGCATGATGGAGTCCAGGTTCTGGCCATTGGATTGATCTCCTGGGCGCGTGGCAAGCAAGCAGGCGAGGGTGCATGATGAACCTTTGAATGAGCGCTACGCTAGAACATATTAATGTAAAAATTATGAAATATATAAGGGGACCTGGGAATCGAACCCAGGTCCCAGTACCTGCATGCCAACGCAACAACCAACTGAACTAGCGCGTTACTTTGTATACATAGTGATTGGAAAACATAATATGTGAAAACAATGGTTAGTGGTGTCAATCAAAAATTCGCGCGCCAGGATTTGAACCAACCATTCACGCTTGGACACATAAGCTTCGTCTCCATCTTTTTGCCTGTAAATACAAGTAAATAGCGGGGGTTTTAAACCCCCACTAAACATGAACGGGAAAAATAGCGATTAGCACATAAGCGATTATAAAAAGGGCGCGAGGGGTGGTTTTGCTTCGTTTAGATATCCTGATTCCATTGGTATAAGTTTCAAGGCATGATTTTACCATATGAAGAAACCCCTCTTTCAAAGTTTCTGAAACCCTAATATCCGTTCATGGCAACTTTTGACACATGCAGTATTAATTCAATTAGAGGGCACCAATAGCTTCAGAATGTTCATGTTAGTATAAATCAAACATTAAAAGTCATGAATCATGCATGGAATTCAAAATACGATTATGAATAATTTGGAAAAGGAAGCAGTTCTGTTCTACCAATTCTCTGCACGTGGAGGCTTGGTTTCGATTGCAAAAGCTTCCTGGTAGTGTCAGGAGTGTATTGGATTGGCTTTTTGGCTTTGAAACATGCAGTAGCTATGAAAACAGTTTTCAAATTTTTGTGAAAAAAGTGCAATGTTGTTCTTGTCTTCTGAGTGCAGCTTTTGTGTCCTTATGCATTAGGTTTGCTTTGCCTATGTATGAGGATGGAATTAGGTCAAGAAAAACAAGCCCAAAGTCTATGCATTCATGATTCAAATATTTGATTTTGTCAAATCTTTTCCTATCTTTTTTGCCATGGAAACTTGCCAATTTTGGAAGATTTTGTCTCTTGAGAAGGCACACGAAATATTGAGCTCATAATGGACCTATTTGCTGCATAAAAGGATTTAGAAAACATGATTTAGTATTTTTCTCATAATTAATTTTAATTAAATGAATTAATAAGATTAAAAATCCAATTAATTAATTAAAAATAAGAAAATAACTCCCTTTTAGCTTAATGGGTCGTGCATAGCCTTTGGGTAATTATTCATGGAAGAAATTGAGGCCCATTAGCATTTTTGAACCCTTTTGTGCAAAGTTGACTTTTCAAAATTCCCAAAAATTTCCCAACTTCTACAAGGCATATCTTGCTCAATTTTTAAGCTTTGATCATGTTCTTGGACATTTTGGAAAGGTATTGAAGTCCTCTAACCAATGAATTTGGTCACATGTCATTTTTATTTACCAATCTCAAGTTATGGTCTTTGACTTAAAGTGCCTTTTTGTTGACTTTTGAAAATGACCTATAATGTTGAAATGGATAACTTTTTGTGAGAGCATTTCTTGGATTTGAAGTGTGAAGATGAGTTGTAGGAAATGTCATTCTCTTCAAAATTAGCTTTGGATGGGATTTTTCTGATAAACCATGAAGAAGTTATGCCCTGGTCAATTTGTAGTTGACTTTTTCAACTATCCAAAAATAGAAACTTTTGCCTCTTGAGACTTTTTGAGCCATGCTTTGAGAATCATGATCAAGAATTGATAAAATGATGTTTGTGGCTTCAAAATAAGATGTTGACCAAAATTTTTGACTTTTGACTGTCAAATGACCATTTTGCCCCTGCAGTTGACTGTGAAGCATTTAGGGTTTTTGACTGTGCAATTTGATGCTGTGAGTCTTGAAACTTGGCATGTGGATGCTTGACAATGTATGTAAGTATGTGGGACTTGTTTGGACCCTTGGAAACTTCAACTTCTTTGTCAGAACCAAAACCCTAATTTTTGACTGTTATGAGGCAATTGGACTGTGCAACCTTTGAGAGATTTTGAATCTTGATCTTGGCAAATCTTGAAGAATATGGGAGGGAAAATTTTGGGGTACAACAGTTGCCCCTGTTCAATCTTCTTAGACTTGAGGATGTAGATTGGCTGGCGTGCCTTTCGTAATCCGAGGGTAGAAGATGATTGAACACTAGAGTGCCCAGAAATTTGCACTCACATAGTAGAGTGTCAGCAGCATGATGCAGGGAATGGGCTTATAGATGCCATTTGGAGACTGATGGATAGGAGGATGGGCTTATAGATGCCATTGGGAGGTTGTCAATCGCGTAAGAGATTCCTTAGCGAGAACTTGCGTACTTGAGAAAGAAAATGATTACCTGGCCTGTTACAGGAGTTGGTCTTCAAACTCTTTGTGTAGATGCGCCCTGGCTGGATACAGGAATCGGATCTTTAAACTTTTCAGACGTGCCCTGGCGAGATACAGTGTGATCGGTGGATCTGGACCTGACTGTTTAACGCTGGTTCGCGAAATGTCGCGGAAGCAAGAGTCGCCACCGTCTTTTATTTTCTCCAACGTGGAAAGGACAAAAGCACAGAAAAATTCCTTATGAGATTGTTTCTCGGTTCGAGAGGTAGATTTATAGAAAGGGAAGGTGTTAGCACCCTTTCTATCCATGGTTATCCATGGGCTCTTAGATACTTGCTCATTGTGTTTTCAAAAGTGTTTGTTTGCTTTTCAAAGTGAGTGGGTTTGAAAAAAAGTTTCGTTTAAAGATTTCAGATTGACTCTTGTATCAGTCCTCAAGAGTGTTTGAAAAAATTGTTTTGAAAGCTTTTTGAAAGTGTCGGTGTGAAAAGGTTTTTGTTTGTTTTTTTTAAAAGAGCAAGTATCTACGAGTCATCCACCTACCCTAAGGAATTAGGCTGTGTAGAAGTCCTTAAGGTAGTGCCATCCCACCATTGAGAGGTAGGTAGCACCACCGTTGGAGGTGTTCGGGTCAATTCGAGGGTTAGGGACAGTGTGGTCACCGGAGCAACAGTAGGACACCTTAGAAGCTACCCTTATGCCATGTTCATGGACATAAGGACTTACTAAAACGTCCTATACTCGACGACCACGTTTCGAGGGGCAAGGCAACAGTGAGGCGTACCCTAAGAGTGGTGTGTGAATTGTGTGTCATTTTCAATTATGTTTTTTCTTGATCATGCATTGGGTGAGCTACACTTTGATTGTATTTGGGCCATTCATTCTTTCATGTGATTAACAGTTTAAGGGTGCGGAAATTAAAATGCGGAAAATAAAGGTCCTACGCTATTACAAGGCGCGGGTCTATACATCGCCAAATTAAGAAAGACCCGTTTTATAAAATGCGGAAAGTAAATAAATGTCTTAATTACTATTACAAGGCTTTGGGACAATTACATAAGATTTAAAACAAAAAATAAGGACAAACGCGCGAAAAGAAATTAGAATCGAGAGTGCGAGGGCGTTGGACCCTTTAAAGAAATTAAATTGAAATTGGAAGTAAATTAATTATTTATTAAAGAAAAGAAGTTATTTTTTGTGTTTTTTGTATTTAATGGAAATAAAGAAAATTAATTGAAATTAGAAATTAAATAAAACCCTAGTTCTAAATTATTTTTAAATGTTGAAGAAAAAATATTTAAGTTTTAACCTAATTTACACTAATTATTTAATTACGTGTTTATTTACAAAAATAATTAATAGTTAATAATAATAATAATAAGAAAATTTTATTTATTGAGAAAAAGAATAAAAATGCTAAAAAACCTAATTTCTACATATTTTAGTTATTAAGAAAAACATTAAAATTAAAACCTAATTTTAAACTAAATTGATTATTGGAATTTATTTACAAAATATTAATGAACTAAATATTAAATAAAACATATTTTATTTTTTGATTTCTGATTTTTATACTGAAAATTATTTTTATGAATTAAATAAAAAAACAATTAAAATAACAAGAAGAAAAGAAAAGGGAATTTAGAAAAAGGAAATACAAACAATGGGGGGTTTCTGCCCAATTTGGAGGTGTGATTTGAGGAATTTGGCCCAATAGAAGTTTGATCCATGCTGACTTTTCAGATTATATGCACGCGCGTTGACTGGGGTACACCATGGACTTTGGTTCCTGGCCACTGGATGGACACTCATGGCCACTTGGCAAACCACGTATGAGAGTATATGATGGACTTCTAGGCGTGTTGTACACTGGAACGCTTTATGAAAAATTGGAACAAATTATATGGGGGACCTGGGAATCGAACCCAGGTCCAAATACCTGCAAGCCAACGCATCTACCAACCGTGCCATTGAGTCTCTTTGTCATATTAGTGGGACGTAAATAACATATGTGAAAAAAGCAATATTATATTGAACCAAAATAAAACGCGCTAAGATTCAAACCTGACCAACCATGTGCCTACAACTCAGCGTCTTCTCCATTGTTTCTTCGTTTTGCCTGAAAATAAGAATAGATAGCGGGGGTTTTAAACCCCCACTAAAACAGCCATGGAATAATAGCGATTAGCTCATAAGCAATTATAAAAATGGCGCGAGGGGTGAGATCAATTCGTTTGGATCTCCTGATTTCAATGGTACTGGTTTTATTGTCCAATTTTTCCAGATGCGTAAAGCCCTAAATTTGTAGCTCTAAAACCCTAAACAACTTTCATGGTGGATTCTTGTACAGGGCTTAATAACTCAATCAAAGAATGCCAATAGCTTCAGAACACTCATGTTAGTATAAATCAATGCTTAAAACGTATGAAAAATGTATGCAAATTCAAACACGAATATGAAAATATTTATGAACAGGGAGGCTTCATTCTACCAATTCCTTGAGTATGGAGGCGTGGTTTTGATTGGAACAGCTTCTTGGTAGTGTCAGCAAGCTTTTGGAATAGCTTTTAGGCCTTGAAACGATCTCTAGCTATGAAAACAGTTTCAAGGTTTTTTGTGAAAAAATGCAAAGTTGTTCTTCAGGTTTCTGCGCAGCTTGTGTGTTCTTTTGCATTAGGTTTCACTTATGCTTATGTATGTGAATGAATTAGGTCAAAAAGCCAGCCCAAAAATCCATCCATTCATGATTTTGAGATTTGATTTTCCATGATCTTTTTTTCAATCTTTTTCATGCCAATTATGCCAAATCATGGAAGATTCTTTCCTTTTTGAATGGTACACGAATATTTGATCCATAAAGAATGAATTGGATGCACAAAAATATTTGAAACACATGATTTAGTATTTTTCTCATATTTAATTTTAATTAAATGAATTAATAGGATTAAAAATTCAATTAATTAATTAAAAATAAGAAAATAACTCCCTTTTAGCTTAATGGGTCGTGCATGGCCTTTGGGTAATGATTCATGGAAGAAATTGAGGCCCATTAGCAATTTTGAGGCATTTGAAGCAAAGTTGACTTTTCAAAATTCCCAAAACTTTCCCAACTTCCACAAGGCATATCTTGCTCAAAATTTAAGCTTTGATCATGTTCTTGGACATTTTGGAAAGGTCTTGAAGTCCTCTAACCAATGCCTTTGGTCCCATTTCATTTTGATTTACCAATCTCAAGTTATGCTCTTTGACTTAAAGTGCCTTTTTGTTGACTTTTGAAAATGACCTATAATGTTGAGATTGATAACTTTTTGTGAGAGCATTTATTGGACTTGAAGTGTGAATATGAGTTGTAGGAAATGTCATTCTCTTCAAAATGAGCTTTGGATGGAATTTTTTTGATAAACCATGTGGAAGTTATGCCTTGGTCAATTTGTAGTTGACTTTTCCAACTGTCCAAAAATAGAAACTTTTGCATCTTAAGACTTTTTGAGCCATGCTTTGAGAATCAGAATCAAGAATTGATCAAATGATGTTTGTGGCTTCAAAATAAGATGTTGACCAAAAATTTTGACTTTTGACTGTCAAATGACCATTTTGCCCCTGCAGTTGACTGTAGGGCAATTAGGGTTTTTGACTGTGCAATTTGATGTTGTGAGTCCTGAAACTTGGCATATGGATGTTTGACAATGTTTATAGGCATGTGGGACTTGATTGGACCCTTGGAAGCTTCAATTTCTTTGCCAGAACCAAAACCCTAATTTTTGACTGTTAGGAGGCAATTCGACTGTGCAACCCTCGAGAGATTTTGAACCTTGATCTTGGCAAATCTTGAAGAATATGGGAGGGCAAATTTTGGGGTACAACATACAGGAATCGAGTCCGGAGAATACAGTCGTTAACAGATACACCCTGGCGAGATACATGAATCGGATCTTCGAACTCTTCAGACACACCCTGGCAAGATACAGGAATCGGGTCTGATAATGTTAGTCGTCAACAGATACACCCTGGCGAGATACAGGAATCAGATCCTCAAACTCTTCAGACGCACCCTGGCAAGATACAGGAATCGGATCTGGTAATGTTGGTCGTCAACAGATACACCCTGGCGAGATACAGGAATCGGATCTTCGAACCCTTCAGACGCACCCTGGCAAGATACAGGAATCGGGTATGGTAATGCTAGTCGTCAACAGATACACCCTGGCAAGATACAGGAATCGGATCCTTAAACTCTTCAGACGCACCCTGGCAAGATACAGGAATCGGGTCTGGTAATGTTAGTCGTCAACAGATACACCCTGGCAAGATACAGGAATCGAATCCTCAAACTCTTCAGACGCACCCTGGCAAGATACAGGAATCGGGTCTGGTAATGCTAGTCGTCAACGGATACACCCTGGAAAGATACAGGAATCGGATCCTCAAACTCTTCAGACGCACCCTGGCAAGATACAAGAATCGGGTCTGGTAATGTTAGTCGTCAACAGATACACCCTGGCAAGATACAGGAATTGGATCTGGTAATGTTGGTCGTCAACATATACACCCCTGGCGAGATACAGGAATCGGATCTTCGAACCCTTCAGACGCACCCTGGCAAGATACAGGAATCGAGTCTGGTAATGCTAGTCGTCAACAGATACACCCTGGCAAGATACAGGAATCGGATCCTCAAACTCTTCAGACGCACCCTGGCAAGATACATGAATCGGGTCTGGTAATGTTAGTCGTCAACAAATACACCCTGGCAAGATACAGGAATCGGATCCTCAAACTCTTCAGACGCACCCTGGCAAGATACAGGAATCGGGTCTGGTAATGCTAGTCGTCAACGGATACACCCTGGCAAGATACAGGAATCAGATCCTCAAACTCTTCATACGCATCCTGGCAAGATACAGGAATCGGGTCTGGTAACGTTAGTCGTCAACAGATACACCCTGGCAAGATACAGAAATCGGATCCTCAAACTCTTCAGACGCACCCTGGCAAGATACAGGAATCGGGTATGGTAATGTTAGTCGTCAACAGATACACCCTGGCAAGATACAGGAATCGGATCCTCAAACTCTTCAGACGCACCCTGACAAGATACAGGAATCGGGTCTGGAATCGATCGTCAACAGATACACCCTGGCGAGATACAGGAATCAGATCTTTAGTTGCGACCGTTGATAGTAATTATCTTTGTATTAACCTTTGTCCTGAAAAGACAAAACGTTAGTTGCGTGCGATGTCATGGTGTATGACATGCGAGATGTGATAAGTGAGATTGTATGTTCATGATGCGTATGTGCATGCTATAATATATGAAGATACGATGTTTATGAATGTATGTTTTCGTCTAGGAAAGTAAATCCTTGACGGGTGCCGGGAAGTCACATCCTGGGTTGATGTTGAAGAATAGTGCTTTGTTGTTTCCGCTGGGGATGATGGTTGCAAGAATACCGGTAGGAGAAGATAACTCCGTTGGGGAATAAACTTGGAGAATGGATTACTCTGCGGGAAGAAAATTACTCTAGCGATCTTGCTGGGGAACAATACTCTGTGGGAAGAGAGATACTTTGCTGAGATGTTGATGATAACTCCGCTGGGGATACCGTTGTTATGTTGGAAGTTTTAATAGACTCCGTTGGGGATAAGAAGACTTTGCCGAGGACGATCTTTCCGTGGCTTTTGGCTGAGGATAACCCAGTTATATCCTGGTAGGGAAATAACCTTTGAATAAAGTCGGGAGACGCGTTCTTACTCTGCAGGGGATAAGCTTCCAGAATCTACTGGGGATAAGCTTACTGCTGGGGAGATGGATTCCACTTTCCTGGGGAAACCTTCAGACTGGACTCTCCTGGGGAAATCTCGAACTGTATTGGGGAAGTGACTCCACTGAATATCTGGTATACCGCCGGGGAACAATCTTAGATCAAGACTGCCGGGGATGCTTGTTAAGAATGTTCGTATATTGCACTGAGGAATGTTGACATCTGCTGGAGATACCCAACTTCCTTAAGGCTGACAAGATAACTCTGCTTGGGGAGAGTATCGCTGACTTGCTGGCTCACTCTCTGGGGAGTCTTGGTTACACTCTCAGCTGAATTTACCTGGGTACCTTGGTGGACAGAGCAATTAGATCGCTTTAGACAACTCATTATTGCCCCTATTTCTGTGGGAGAAGATACTGGTGGAGGTGCTTGGTGACTGCTAATTGGCAAATCTTCTTCTGGTAGGCAAGTAGCGAGATGTCGGGACATAGTCGTATGCTTCGATCCCTAATTTTTTCCTGGACCGCCCTTTCGGGTTTTCAGTCCACCGGGATACCCATTTTTGCCCAAGCCGCCTTTTCAGGTTTTCGACTTGTCGGGTGTACAGATTTTTTCATTTTATCCCTTATTTTGCCTGAACCCTTTTGGTTCGCCGGGAAGCCCTTGTTTTGCCTAGGTGTGTCAACCTAGCGGGTCTTTTATCGTGCGTAGTATCTTTTCGACTATGTCCATGCTCTTAGAATGCAGGGAGGTGCCCCTGGCTGCTTGTGTTGCCATGTTACCAGAAGATGTCTGATCGTGCAAGATTTGTTGCTGGAATTCCTGTCCAATGCCCCAAGTGTCTCAGATGGAGAGTTGCCCCTAGCTGCTTGGCATCGTTGAGAGATTCTCTGGATCTTGACTTAACTGCCCCAGATGGTAGACCATGATCATGCCGTGCCCCTTGATTGGAGATACTCTTGTTCATTAGACTTTCGTCATGCGAATTTCTCTGTTGTTCAAACAACTAGTCATATGCAAGCAATGTTATATTAGAAATGCAAAGCTTATGTCTGTCTTGAAGTTTTTTGAAAATGCATTTTTTAGTAAAAACAAGTGAATTTTGTAAACTGCGATGTCAACTCGTTATTTTACCGCAAGCCTTAAGGAGTCAGGATACCTTTCGTAACAGTATGCTTTCGAACTAACCCATGCTTCAACTAGGACTTTTTAAGGGTTATAACGTGGCCTGGTTCATGGTTTAAGAAACGAAGGATAAAGGCTCAAATTATTTGTACCCACCCGCTCTTCGTGATGTTCTTCAAACCTAAACTCAGTTGATCGTGCGTTAGACCTTGCTTGAGTCTTTGCTCTGATATTCCAATGATGGTTTGGACATTGACAGTTTATTTTGAACAGGCAGTCATTTTTCTTTTGTTGAGGGTTTGTAGGACCTCTTTCTTTTTTATTCTTATTATCCCTATTTTTTTTGCCTGAACTGTTTCTTTTGTGATTACAGTCAGCGGGATGCCCCAGTTTTGTAAGTCTCCTTCATAGGTTTTGACTTATTGGGTTTTTATTTTTGAGATATAATAACTGCCTATCCTTATGATTATTCGGAATCATCACTGTCTTCTTTTTTTGTAAGGACCTCTTTGGTGCCATTTGTTATGCACTTGGATCAACTGAGAGAACTACCCTGCCCCAGGTTATGATAAAGGGTTTTAATTTTCAAAAAGAAAAACTCCTACTTCTTTGGCTCAACGGGGTTGACGAGGGATTATCTTCCTTATAACTCCAGTGTTTAGGAATTGAAACAATGCATGTACCTCATCAGCGGGGTCTGTTCAAAAGCATACTGTAAGGATCGTGGTATCGTTTTCGTCATCCTCCCTCAAGAGGTTTAGAATTATTAATTGAGAGTTGACATCAAAAAATGTGAAAACAGTTTGCATATAGTGAATACGAGATAATTTCTTCAAAACAGACATGTGTAATGCATTAATGAAATAACCAAGTTTGACATGAAATAAAATGTTTGAACAATCAAAAGAAAATTACAACTTGAAAGATCCTAATGAACAAAAAGTCTTCTCATCTCAGGGCTTGTTACTTCAAATGGTACACCCTGTAGGGATGGTAGAAACACTCAGCCTGGCCATCTTGGGTGAATTCCACAGCTCCTTCATCAATCAGGTCCTGGATCTTGTTCTTCAAGGTCCAACAATCATCTGTAGCATGCCCCGGGCTGTCAGAATGATATGCGCAGCGGGCGTTGGGGTTATACCTGGAAGGTATCCTGTTGGGATTCTTAGGAGGGTCCCTTAGAGTTACCAAATTCAACCTCAATAGTTGTTGCAAAGCTTGAGGCAGTGACACGTTGAGCTTGGTGAATTGCCTTTTGGGCTTGTCTACCTGAAGCTGGTGAGGTTGGTGCTGAATTTGTGACACTAGAGCCATTTGAGGAGCTCTTCCCTTATCTTCTTGTCTCAAAGGTAGTTGAATGATGACTGGCTCTTCAACCCTAGATGTTTGCCCCAGCTGGTTACCCCGAAGCAGTTGGTTGACGAGAACCCCGAGATCTTCTTGTCTTTGAGCTAGGCCTTGAATGATAGTCACCTGCCCCAGCATCTGGGCTCTCATTGCATCCACCTCAGCTTGCAGATGTTTCAGCTGTTCATCCTCAGCACTGTTCCTGACCAAAGTCCCCATGAGAAGTGTTCTCAGCTCTTCCTGCCCCTTGGATAGATTCAGGAGGATTTCCCCGAACCGAGTCTCTTGAGCATGAAGGTCCTAGTTGTATTGTTGGGAAGCCATTGCTGACATAAACAGCGCAGATGGTAAGTGACATGTAACAAGGGTACCTGTAATGTAATGATATGTATGATATGCATGTAATGTTTTCAAGGATCTCGCGGGGTAAACAGAGAAGCTCCTTAGAATTTGAATTTCGTAGCTTGATTGAAGGAACTTCGTGTTGTTAAGAGTCCTTCTTCAAGGGTCAAGGCTCAAAAATGGTTTTATATGTATGTAAAAGTATTTTTCATGTGACATATAAACAAAAATAAAAAAAGTCAATTTTTTTGGATATTTTCATGGTTTAGGGCAAAACCCTAATTTTGTAAATAAATAGTATTTATTATTTATATCATATACAATGTTTATTAATTATATACAAAAAATAAATAAAAGGGAAGTATATTGTAAAAAAGTAATTTTTGAGGTTAAATATTAATAAAAATAAAAATGTATTATTTTTATATTTTTTATCCTAATATTCTAATAAACATATAAGTATTTATATTATATATTAACTATACTAAATATATAAAAAAAAATATTAATTACTTATCAAAAAAAGTGTATTTTAAGAAAATGTTTTCAAAAGGTAAAATAAAATAATAACAGAAAATAAATGTATTTGTATTATTCTTTAGTATTTTAAATAAAAGTATATATGTTATTTTATATGTATAAGTTCAAATAAAACAAATAAAATCCAAATAAAATGCAAAAATGGGTGAAAAAATGTTTTTAATATTTTTTATATTTTGACAAAAAATAATAAGTCAGAGGAAAAAATAAAAAGTCAAAAATGATTAAAAAATCACACAATGGGCCAAGGGGTGTAAGTGGAAAATGAGTGTGCAAACCGAAAAAACAAATCAGACCCAGCCCAAAGGGGCTTATCTTCAACCTCCAGCCATTCAAACAGAAGCAAAACGCGCGTTTTCTCTTGTCAAGCACATATCCTGATTCTTTGACTTTCAACAAAAACTTACAACATCAATGTTATAGAGCATCATGTCACGATTCTAAACTTATAAAGAAGTTGTTCTAACTCTCAGAAATGAGAGAGAATTTCTCCTCCCCCAATTCCTGACCTAGATTTTTTCAAATGTTCATGTCCAAAATTCGTGTGTGATCGGTGGATCTGGAACTGACTGTTTAACGCTGGTTCGCGAAATGTCGCGGAAGCAAGAGTCGCCACCGTCTTTTATGTTCTCCAACATGGAAAGGACAAAATCACAGCAAAATTCCTTATGAGATTGTCTCTCGGTTCGGGAGGTAGATTTATAGAAAGGGAAGGTGTTAGCACCCTTTCTATCCATGGTTATCCATGGGCTCTTAGATACTTGCTCATCGTGTTTTCAAAATGTTTGTTTGCTTTTCAAAGTGTGAGTGGGTTTGAAAAAGTTTCGTTTAAAAAGTTCAGATCGACTCTTGTATCAGTCCTCAAGAGTGTTTGAAAAGTTGTTTTCGAAAGCTTTTTGAAAAGTGTCGGTGTGAAAAGAAGTTTTTGTTTTGTTTTTGAATAGAGCAAGTATCTATGAGTCATCTACCTACCCTAAGGAATTAGGCTGTGTAAATGTCCTTAAGATAGTGCCATCCCACCATTGAGAGGTAGGCAGCACCGCCGTTGGAGGTGTTCAGGTCAATTCGTTTGTAGGGATAGTGTGGTCACCAGAGCAACAGTAGGACACCTTAGAAGCTACCCTTATGCCATGTTCATGGACATAAGGACTTACTAAAACGTCCTATACTCGACGACCACGTTTCGAAGGGCAAGGCAACAGTGAGGCGTACCCTAAGAGTGGTGTGTGAATTTGTGTATCGTTTTCAGTTATGTTTTATCTTGTCATGAATTTGGTGATCTACGCTTTGATTTTATTTGGGCCATTCATTCTTTCATGCAAAATTTAGCAGTTAAGGGTGCGGAAATTAAAGTACGGAAAATAAAGTCCTACGCTATTACAAGGCGCGGGTCTATACATCGCCAAATTAACAAAGACCCGTTTTTTAATAAAATGCAAAAAGTAAATAAATTTCCTAATTACTATTACAAAGCTTGGGCGATTACATGATATTTGGAATAAAATAAAATAAATGCGCGAAAAGAAATTGGAATCGAATGTTCGAGGGCGTTGGACCCTTTAAAGAAATTAAATTGAAATTAAAAAGTTAATTAATTATTGAACAAGAAAAGAAATTGTCTTTTTTTTATGGTTTTTGTATTTAATAAAAATAAAGAAAATTAATTGAAATTAGAAGTTAAATAAAACCCTAGTTCTAAGTTATTTTTAATTGTTAAAGAAAAATATTCAAGTTTTAACCTAATTTCACTAATTAATTAATTACAATTAGTATTTACAAAATAATTAATAGTTAATAATAATGGTAATGAGAAAATTATTTATTAAGCAAAAGAATAAAAATGCTAAAAACCTAATTTCTACATTTTTTAGTTATTTAAAAAAAACATTGAAATTAAAACCTAATTTTACTAAATTGATTATTAAAAATTTATTTACAAAAATATTAATGAACTAAATACTAAATAAAACATATTTTTATTTTTATGATTTCTGATTTTTTTGTATTATGAAAATTATTTTTGTGTAATTTAAAGGAAACAATTAATTAAAAAAAACAAATAAAAGAATAGAAAGAAAAATAAATAAAAGTTGAAAATTGGACAAACCATGGGGGTATCTGGCCCCTAGAGGGGGTTTATTGTGAGTAATTTGGCCCACCAGATGCAAGGCCCCTTTGGACTTTCTGGAATTGCGCATGGCATGGTTGACTAGCGTGCATGATGGAGTCCAGGTTCTGGCCATTGGATTGATCTCCTGGGCGCGTGGCAAGCAAGCAGGCGAGGGTGCATGATGAACCTTTGAATGAGCGCTACGCAGGAACATATTAATGTAAAAATTATGAAATATATAAGGGGACCTGGGAATCGAACCCAGGTCCCAATACCTGCATGCCAACGCAACAACCAACTGAACTAGCGCGTTACTTTGTATACATAAAGATTGGAAAACATAATATGTGAAAACAATGGTTAGTGGTGTCAATCAAAAATTCGCGCGCCAGGATTTGAACCAACCATTCACGCTTGGACACATAAGCTTCGTCTCCATCTTTTTGCCTGTAAATACAAGTAAATAGCGGGGGTTTTAAACCCCCACTAAACATGAACGGGAAAAATAGCGATTAGCACATAAGCGATTATAAAAAGGGCGCGAGGGGTGGTTTTGCTTCGTTTAGATATCCTGATTCCATTGGTATAAGTTTCAAGGCATGATTTTACCATATGAAGAAACCCCTCTTTCAAAGTTTCTGAAACCCTAATATCCGTTCATGGCAACTTTTGACACAGGCAGTATTAATTCAATTAGAGGGCACCAATAGCTTCAGAATGTTCATGTTAGTATAAATCAAACATTAAAAGTCATGAATCATGCATGGAATTCAAAATACGATTATGAATAATTTGGAAAAGGAAGCAGTTCTGTTCTACCAATTCTCTGCACGTGGAGGCTTGGTTTCGATTGCAAAAGCTTCCTGGTAGTGTCAGGAGTGTATTGGAATGGCTTTTTGGCTTTGAAACATGCAGTAGCTATGAAAACAGTTTTCAAATTTTTGTGAAAAAAGTGCAATGTTGTTCTTGTCTTCTGAGCGCAGCTTTTGTGTCCTTATGCATTAGGTTTGCTTTGCCTATGTATGAGGATGGAATTAGGTCAAGAAAAACAAGCCCAAAGTCTATGCATTCATGATTCAAATATTTGATTTTGTCAAATCTTTTCCTATCTTTTTTCCATGGAAACTTGCCAATTTTGGAAGATTTTGTCTCTTGAGAAGGCACACGAAATATTGAGCTCATAATGGACCTATTTGCTGCATAAAAGGATTTAGAAAACATGATTTAGTATTTTTCTCATAATTAATTTTAATTAAATGAATTAATAAGATTAAAAATCCAATTAATTAATTAAAAATAAGAAAATAACTCCCTTTTAGCTTAATGGGTCGTGCATAGCCTTTGGGTAATGATTCATGGAAGAAATTGAGGCCCATTAGCATTTTTGAACCCTTTTGTGCAAAGTTGACTTTTCAAAATTCCCAAAAATTTCCCAATTTCTACAAGGCATATCTTGCTCAATGTTTAAGCTTTGATCATGTTCTTGGACATTTTGGAAAGGTCTTGAAGTCCTCTAACAAATGCCTTTGGTCCCATGTCATTTTTATTTACCAATCTCAAGTTATGGTCTTTGACTTAAAGTGCCTTTTTGTTGACTTTTGAAAATGACCTATAATGTTGAAATGGATAACTTTTTGTGAGAGCATTTCTTGGATTTTAAGTGTGAATATGAGTTGTAGGAAATGTCATTCTCTTCAAAATGAGCTTTGGATGGGATTTTTCTGATAAACCATGAAGAAGTTATACCCTGGTCAATTTGCAGTTGACTTTTTCAACTATCCAAAAATAGAAACTTTTGCCTCTTGAGACTTTTTGAGCCATGCTTTGAGAATCATGATCAAGAATTGATCAAATGATGTTTGTGGCTTCAAAATAATATGTTGACCAAAAATTTTGACTTTTGACTGTCAAATGACCATTTTGCCCCTGCAGTTGACTGTGAAGCATTTAGGGTTTTTGACTGTGCAATTTGATGCTGTGAGTCTTGAAACTTGGCATGTGGATGCTTGACAATATATGTAAGTATGTGGGACTTGTTTGGACCCTTGGAAACTTCAACTTCTTTGTCAGAACCAAAACCCTAATTTTTGACTGTTAGGAGGCAATTGGACTGTGCAACCTTTGAGAGATTTTGAATCTTGATCTTGGCAAATCTTGAAGAATATGGGAGGGCAAATTTTGGGGTACAACATCGTGCAGCACACACAATATAAATGAGAAGTAAAGATATGGGTAGCTTCAGGGCCATGAGTAGGACATACTTTCTTCACAAACTTAAGCCTAAATATGCTTGGATAGAGAGATGGAAGTTCAAACTTTTACCTGTTCAGCTTGAGTTGTGTACAACAATGGAGGCACTTTCAATGAAGTTTGAGGACTTGTACAGCTTGCTTGAGGTCCAAGGATGCTCTTCCAACCTCTAGCTTGCTTTGAAACTAACTAAATCGAGCTATGTAACTCAACCTGCACAACTGAAAAAATGAAAATGGCAAACTTGGTTAGAGGTGTTACAGTCTATTTCCAAGGCTTGGGATATTTTGTATGAATGTTATAGAATGTGTTTGAGGTGGTTTTAGCCAAGGCGCACGAATGGATTGAGCTGGCCAAATCAAAATGCAGCAGGTACCCTATTTTGCCACAAAACTGTGTTTTGATGAATGAGAAGGTTTGGACTCTGGTTGATTCGTGTTTTAGGTTAGTTGGATCAAGTGAAAAGTATTTGCAAAGTTTGTTTTGGCTCTTGCTTGCAGGAAGTGAATGTGGTACTAGTTTTGCAAAGTTTCTTCTTATCTAAGCAAAGTTTGTCAAACTTGATTATAGGCTACTACAGGCCCCTCAAGCATGCTTCCTTTTCTCTCCTTGATCAGTGGGATTAGTCCATAAACTTGTGCCTAAAAGATCTGGCTTGTACCTCTTTGATTTGCTTTTTGACTAAAGTGTATCTTTACAAGAATGGCTAAAATGCTTTTTCCAAATATGGCTTAATCTTGCAAGTAATGGTTAAACACACAAAATAAGGATTGAACACAAAGGATTGGCATTAAATTATTGAGTGTGGATGAGATAAAAGGCCTGTAATATAGTTTGTGCAAGCTGAGTTGAAAATGCATAGTGTATGAACATGCCTTTGGCCATGAACAAAGTGACTTTTGCCCATCTTTACAAATTCAAATCTCCCTAACCACAAGGGTGTTTGAGAAGTTCTTGGACAATTTGGAAAGCTTGGAATGTGTACTACAATCCATCTTTGTAATGAAAGTTGAAATTACAAGTGGAAGCATGTGAAAAGTGTCCATGAAGTTGGGCAAAAATCCCGCCTAAAATAGGTCAAAAAAATTCTAAGTTAAGAATGTTTTGCACCCCTATTCCAAAACTCATAACTTGAGCTACAAGCTTCTTTTGAGGAAACTTTGTGAATCAAAGTTGTAGATTTTGAAATGGACTACAACTTTCATGTTTTGAGTTTTGTTTGAATCCAAATATATCTTGATGAAAAGATGGGACAAAGTTAGGAAAAAATTAGGAAATTTCATAACTTAGAAAATTTCTAAGTTATGAAATTTCTTCATTTCAAACCCTAATTTCTAATTTTTTGTTTCTTGATGAACAAGTTTCATAATTTGACATGTCTTGATGAAAAATGAATCTTGGCACTTGATTTTGACCAAAAAGTCAAAGTTTGACTTTTCAGTATATAGTCAAATTTTGATCAGTTGACTGGAAAATTCATCTGTCAATCTTGTGCATTTGGAATCTTTTGAACTTGTTGAATATGTCAAGACAATGCCATTGAGTCCTTGAGTCCATATGTGAGCTTGATTTGCCATTGGTTAGGTCAAACAGTCAAAAATTGCCTTTGTGCAGTCAAAACCCTAAAAATGACCATTTTGCCCTTTTGGTGATCTGATCAAATTTCTTGTGGAATTGTGATCCAAACTTGACCAAATGGTTCATATGAGTTCATAATGTTGATGTGGGTCAAAAATCATGAAGTTTGACTGTCAATTGGCCATAGTTGACTTTTTCCCCAATACAGTTGATTTCTAGATCAACTGTCCAATTGACTGGGCAAAGATTGGAATCAAGGCTTGAAACTTGGTATGGATAAACTTGTGAGTCCAACATGAAGCATGAAAGTTACTTTGGGCATTTTAGGTCAAAACATCTCTGTGCAAACTCAAACCCTAATTTTGGTCAGCAGTGCAAGGAGGGGCCTTGAGCAGAGTAAACCCTAACTTGATCTTGAGCTCCAAGGGTCTTGTGATGAGAAAATATTGATGAAATGAGAGGGCAAATTTTGGGGTACAACACCTAGACTGGATGAATGGCCTGAAAAAGGATCCTGATGGACCATGGTTTTTGACGGAGCTTCCACCGCTCTTGGCAATAGCATCGACGATGTGATCATATCTCCTGAAGGTTGTCATACTCCTTTAACTGCCAGACTATGTTTCAACTATACCAACAATATGGCTGAGTATGAAGCATGTATCATGGGTCTTAAAGCTGTAATCAATTTAAGGATCAGGTTCTTAAGTGTATTCAGAGATTCAGCTTTGGTAATCAGCCATACCAAAGGAGAATAGGACATAAAGCATCCTAATCTCATCCCGTACAAAGAGCACGTGTTGACATTAATCCCATACTTTGAAGAAATTACCTTTGCGCATTTTTCACGAGAGGAAAATTATCTATCAAACACGTTAGCTACGATGTCATCCATGTTCAAGGTCAGGTGGGATAATGAGGCTCCTCAGATCACCATTGAGAAGATGGACGAACCAACATACTGTTACGAGATTGGTACTGAAGACGTAGTGGACAAGCCTTGGTTCCATGAAGTCAAAAGATATCTCGAAAGCCAAGAATATCCCGAAGGAGCTTCAGTCAATGATAATAAGTTCCTAAGGAGGTTCTCTGCTAAGTTTTTCCTCAGTAACAAGATCCTCTACAATCGCAATCATGATTCTACCTTGATTCGGTGTGTAGACAAGAGTGAGGTAGAAAGGATTATGGCTGACTTACACGAAGGTACCTATGACACTCATTCTAGTGGACATTCAATGGCTAAAAAGATCCTATGGGCATGATGCTACTGATCCACCATAGATTTAGACTGTTATCAACATTCACGGACTTGTCACAAATGCCAAATCTACGCCGACAAGGTACATGTACCTCCAGATCCCATGAACGTCTTGACTGCTCATTGGCCATTTGCAATGTGGGGCATTAATATGATTGGAGAAATCAGACCTACGGCTTCTAATGGACACCACTTCATCCTGGTTGCCATTGATTACTTTACAAAGTGGGTCGAAGCAGCTTCATTTGCTTATGTTACCAAGAACGTTGTGGCCCGATTCATCAAACACAACCTTATCTGACGGTACAGTATTCCAGAAAGGATCATTATAGATAATGGTACCAATCTCAACAACACTATAATCATTGAGCTTTGCACGCATTTTAAAATCCAGCATCATAACTCTTCTCCCTACCGGCCGAAGATGAATGGCATTGTAGAAGCTGCAAACAAAAACATCAAGAGAATCATACAGAAGATGATGGACATATAAAGATTGGCATGAGATGTTACAATTTGCTCTTCATGGTTACCACACCACAATGTGCACATCAACAGGGGCAACTCCTTTCTCTTTGGTATATGGTATGGAAGTTGTCCTACCCATTGAAGTCTAGATCCCTTCTTTGAGAATCTTGAAGGATGCAGGGCTGAATAAAGACGAATGGGTCTAGACTCGACTTGACCAGTTAAACCTGATTGACAAGAAGAGACTCGTGGTTGTCTGACATGGTCAGATGTACCAAAAACATATGATCAAAGCTTTTAACAAGAAAGTCAGATGTCGGGTATATCAGGCTGGTGATTTAGTAATCAAGTGCATCATACTGCCACAAGGTGATCCCAGGGGCAAATGGACTCCCACATATGAAGGGCCATTTGTAATCAAGAACATATTCTCTGGTGGAGCCATGATCCTAACCACTATGGACGGTGATGACCTTCCTCACCCTGTAAACACGGACATAGTTAAAATATAATACGCATAAATAAAGATCCACTAGGTCGACTGACCTAGGCAAAAATAAGGGCATCCTGACGAACCAAAAGGGTTCAGGCAAAAATTAGGGATATACATGAAAAAAAAATTGTACACCCGGCAAGTCGAAAACCTGAAAAGGAGGCTTTGGCAAAAAAGGGTATCCTGGTGGACTGAAAACCAAAAGGGCGGTCATGGCAAAAGTTATGGATTTAAAGCGTATAACTATGTCCCGTTGGATCACCTTACAACCAGTCTTCAGAATCAACTATCAAGCTCAAAGCGGTACTAATCAATCCAATCAACTTCGGACAAGCAGCGAAGGAGATGAGACGCTCAAAGACATAAAGGCAATAGCAGAATGGGAACCCAATGGGATTATTCACATAGTTGTCTTTCTTTGTATATTATTTTTGTATAATTTCCATTCTTACGACATCATTCTCTTACTAGGCTGTTAGTCTCCTTGTACAAAAATGCTTATTTCAAGTTAATACAAAATTATTCCTTTGAATGTGCAAAACTTCTATTTTTATTTTCCTGTTTTGTGTGCGAAAACATCCAGTGATTATTTTTGAACATATTCATTATAATTTAATTACTGCTTACAAATATACACCTAAAAACGGAAAGGCAATTGCTAATGACTTTAAGAAACGAGATAATATCTAAGGGCCATCCACAAAATCCCCGCATGTGTTTACCCCAACAGATACCTTCTCCAGCAGACACAGAGGCAGAGATGTCCTACTACAAGGTCTATGCCACATTCTCAGTATGCAGCCTAAAGGTTCTAGGTTCTCATATCCCCGACAGAAGCAAAAATCTCCAATTACTACACCAAAATCCTCAGTGAAGTCACCAAGCTTCTCAAGATCCTTCAACAGGATTTCAACAAAATTCCCAAGCAGTTTGTGAAGTTCACCTTCAGCAACAGTGTTTTATAAATCTCAAATAGTTTATAAAGTCTTATCCCCAATAGAGCTTATTCCTCTAGCTACGGAAGTTCATCCCTCAACGGAGTTTATTTCTCCACGTTGGTGAAATCCTCCAATAAAACTCTTCTTCTCAGCAAAATCATTCTCAAACAGAAGTCGAAGATCCTTGGCAGAGAAAGGGAATCGCCAACAAAAACTATCTCCATTCACTATCCCCAGTGGAAATTGAAGAATCACTTTCTTCACTCACCAGCAGGAGTCAGGGATTTATTTTCTTAGACAAAGATACTGCATAACAGCATTACATGTTCATACATCATGGCATGTGCATACAAATACATATATCATAAACTCATTTATTTTGGGATCATCATGCAATTCATACATCATGACATCGCATGAAACTGATTTTACCTTTTCAGGTTAAATTAGCAAAAAGACAAACGCTATCAACTTTTACAACAGGTCAAAGATTAATGCCTGAAACCAGACGGGGAAACTATCTACACGACCAAGTGGTATGAACTCCCGAAACAAGACGAGTTTACCAACAAATGCAGCATGCTACAGATTAATGCCCGAGACCAGACATGGAAACTATCTATGTGACCAGCAAAACAAGTTCCAGATTAATGCCTGAAACTAGCCAGGAAAGCTATCTTCGGATGACCGACTGTGGATTTATACCTGTAACAAGCCAGGAAAACTATCTACATAATCAGATTAAAGATTAACACCTGAAACAAGACGGGAAACCTATCTTTCTTTCTCTTAGATCAGATATTAATACCTGAAACCAGACAGGAAAACTATCTATGTAAGCAGATTGAAGATTAACACCCGAAACAAGACGGGAAAATTATCTTTCTTTCTCTTAGGTCATAGATTAATACCTGAAGTTAGACAGGACAACTATCTCAAAAGACCAACGAAAGCAAATTCCAGATTAATACCTGAAACTAGACAGGACAACTATCTGTGAATAGTTGATTATAGACCAACACCTGAAACTGGACAGGAAAACTATCTACATGACCAGACAAAGCAATCTTACACGGGTTCCTTCTCATACAGTCTAACACAGGCTCATCTTGAAGCATCCCTACACAAGTTCTTTCTAATACAACTCCAAGTAACGATTAATCCATTATCCACAGCAAAATCACTGGAAACTTGTACTTCAACCAGAATACAACAAACTGTCATCTCTCCAGAGATAACTCCTAAGCAGATCCTTGGACAACTGAAGTTCCTAGACTCTATTCCCCATAGAGTTTTCCTCAAGTAGGAGAACTCCAAAAACCCACATTCCCCAGAGGACTCCTCCTCAGACAACAGGAACAAGAACTCCAAAGGGACCATGTGTGAAATCAACATCTACTATGGATGGAATCTTCAAGCCCATCTCTGACAACTCTCAGTCATCTCCTCCAAATGGAATATGTAAGCCTATTCCCTACATCATCAATCATCAGTGTTATTTCATGCGAATGCAAATTATTGGGCACTCTAGTGTTCAATCATCTTCCACCTTCAGATCACTAAAGGCAGATAAGCCAATCTAAATCTAAATCCTCAGAGTTAAGAAGATTGAATAGGGGTAGCTGTTTTACCCCAAAATTTGCCCTCTCATTCTTTCCCAAGATCTTTCTCTTACATGGTGATTACAAGCATTTGATTAAAGGAAAAATAAATTTTTTTTGGAGATAAACAAGGAGTCTTTGATGGACATTTTGATAAAGTCTTTTGAATGGCATGTTAAAAGGCCTTTCGATTGGTATTTGGACAGGATTCGATTGAACATCTAACTTCCTCCAAGCTTGCTTCAAATTTCCAAGCTTCGATTGAAGCCTTGGCCTGTTGCTTGCTTACTGCATACAAGCTTCGACTGAGCATGTATTTCCTTGGAAACAGCTTCCTTCGATTCAGAAAGGAAGGGCTTCATATTGGTGCTCCTTCGATTGAACCCTTTGGCTTTACATGCTAGCTTGATTTACAATGCAATTGCTACCTGCATGCAAGCCTAATTCATGTTTTGTTTGAGCATTTGTTTTCTTTGGAGTAGGCTCGATTCCTGCTTCAACAAGGAAAATACTCCCTTTATGTGTGCCTTCAGCGCATAAAGCAAGAAACCCTTACAAGTGTGTTTCGACTCACAAATGCAATGGCTACCTGCATGCAAGCTGGATCCCTGCTTTGATTGGCCATTTTTTATCCTTGGAGCAAGCTTGTTTCCTGCTTCTACTAGGCAAATTATCCTTTTGGACGTGCCTTCAGTGCACAAAGCAAGAACCTCTCCAAACTGGCCTTCAATTCACAAAGCTCCCACTGGGAAAAATACCCCTCAGCATGTCACCAGCGCACATATGCCTCTTTAGCTTGCCTTCAGAACACAAGTTCAATACTCCTTCAGGGTTGCCTTTGATCCACCAGGAAAAAAGCTTCTTTTGATGCGCCAGGCAAAAAAGTTGCCTTCGACCACAAGGCACTGGCCACCTTTGTGCCAGCTTCGCCTAGGCAATGGCCTCCTTTACGCATGCATTGACTTGCTTCATGCTAGCATCCACAAGGCACGGGCTGCCTTTGTGCCAATTTCGACTGGGCGCTGACCCCCCTGTGAAACAATTGTACACACTTCAACACACCAAAGGCCCATTCGAAGGGTACACCAAAAGGACCATCTAAAGACCCATTCGAAAGAAGTAATACTAGAACCAGTCGAAGGGTACACAAAAAGTACATTTGAAGAAGCGTGCAGAAGTCCCAGTCGAAGGCTACACAAGAGGTCCAGCTGAATGAGGCAACTTGATGCCAATCTAAGAGAAACACTAGAGGGCATTAGAAGGAGCCAAAATGTCCACATACATTCAAATTTCAAAAAAGGACAAGATCCCATGTTTTTGGCCAACGTTATAAAACTTCATTCATGGCCTTGAAAACATTTGTTTATGGTAGTTTAAACTATTGGCTTCTTGTCCCCTCCCTTCTACTCTATATAAGCAGAGTGCTTGTAAGCCAAATGGACAATTACATGCACATTAGAGATACGCTGACCCATAAGCCCACCAAATTTATCAAAAATTTCATAAGTGATCCAAATCAAAGCAACCCTTAAACAAAGGTATCCACATCCAGAAGCCAAGTCGAAGCAATCCTTAAACAAGGGTACCCATACCCATCATCATATATTCATCCATCAATCATTAGTAAGAATTGGTAAAAAGATCAACCTTTATATTTGCATGATACATCAACATTTGTAGTTTCATTCATTTTATTGTTCAAGACTAAAGACTTGGGTTCGACCCCAGGTTTGACTTTGTTTTGCTTCTAACGCTTGTTGCAGATCCAGCAAAAATAAGGCCAGTGCATACAGAATCGAAGGACATGGGCTTGGCACCCAGGTCATACTTTTCGTTTTGGCTAACATACCTTTGCAGATTCAATGCCCTCATAGCATCCACCCCTGGATCGAAAGACAATTATCTCTCCCTAGATCGAAGGACAAATATCCTTCCTTGGATCAAAGGCTACCCTTTTTCCTCTAGGTCGAAAGCCACCTTCCATTGGATCGAAGGCAACTTTCTTCCTCTGAATTGAAGCCATGAGTCTCCCTGGATCGAAGGATACCCTCACTCCTTCATATTTTATTTTTGTTCCTTTTTGTTATTTCTTCATTGATCCTGTTTATTTAAATTAATCTTAAATAAGAAATCACAAAAAATATTATGATGGTTTTTTTTATTAATCAAATTAATTTATAAATTAATTAATTCATTGTTTTAACCTCTTTCTTGAAATTAAAACTAGATAGACTTAGATTATATTTTCTTAAAATAAAAAAAACAAAACAAAAAGATTTTTCACCTTAGGATTTTTCAGACATCTTTTCTACTTCGCGCGCATTTACTTATTTTCATATTTCTCCATATTATTGTATTTGCCTACTGGATATAATAGATTAAAACTAGGACATTTACTGCTTTATCCCCCTCATTCTTGTACAGTGTAAATCCCTTCCCCAAAGCATTGTAATAGCGTAGATTTAAAATTCATGCATTTTAATATTCTGCAATATATATTAACTGCTAGTAGTTAGGCATGCATGATAAGACTAATAATCAAACTCTAGTAAACTTAACAAAAATAAAAAAATAACTGAATTGAATCAATTGCACATATACACCTCTAGGGTACCCCACTTTGGTTGTCTTTAGAAATAAAACAGTCATGAGGCAGGAACGCTTTAGCAAAGATCCGTAAATCAAAAAGATCATAGTCCCTCGATGACCCTACAGTTGCCTTCTCGGTAAATGATCTAGTCCCTAAACAAAATTGCTAAAGCTTCTCCACGAGTTGCTTTCGTGACTGTAACGTCCCTTCGATGTCCCTAATACATACAACGATAGGGCTACCTACTCACTAATAGTAGGATATCGTTGTCTAAAGGATAGGAGGAAAATAACGACCCTTTTCGAGTATAAAAGTAGATAACTGTTAGAAGTTTGCTCAAAAACATTTTTGCACTTACACAAATACTACTTTTCAAAAAAAAAATCAAAAACATTTGCTTTGTTAACACTCTTGAGGACTGATACAAGAGTTAAACGCAAAGCAAATCGCCGCACTAAGGCATTTTCAAAACATTTTCAAACACACAAAGCACAAAGGTATTTTAAAATGAGCAAACCTCTAAGAGCCCGTAGATAACTACGGATGGAAAGGGTGCTAACACCTTCCCTTTCCATAATCTACCCCCTTACTCAGAATAATCTCAAAAAAGGTTTTTTTCTGTTCTTTTCACCCTTTCCTTAATTTGGATAAAAAAAAGTCGGTGGTGACTCTTGCTTACCACAACATTTGTGAACACAAATGCAAAACCAGTAGTATATAACTGTCGGTTCTGCCACCATATCACAGTCACATACTTCATCCATCACACATGCTCAAAATTAGGAAACCCAACATCATCGCATGCTCATAAGTCTTAAACTTCAATACATTTATTCACAGCAGAAAAACATTAATAAATAGTCATCTCAATCCTCCAACCGGAGTCATAAATATTATCTTTCACACATCAGCATAATCATACAACAATTCAAATAACAGAGGAATACATATTCACTCCTAACATAACAAAACAAATCATGCGAAACCCCTAAGTGTTACGTATCAGAGCAGACCCGACTCAATCTATGCAACTGAAGGAACTCCTCATCTAACCTTCGATCTCTAGCTACTTTGGATCATCTACATGTTACCAACATGGAGGTATCATTCAAACAGAAAGGGTGAGATATCATAACAATATAAAAGAAAGCATAATAATGAGCATGTAAAGATTCAAGTGCATAATTAACACATAACATCCATTGTAATATAATACATACTTTCATCAATATTCACCCATCGAATTATCAATCGAAATTATGATGCAAAAGACCGACACTGACTCAATGCATGTGGTACCATCAGGGTAAAACCCTCTTCACAATAATGCCAATTCAGGGCAATCAACTTTGCTCGCCAATACATGCATTCGCTCGCCAATACAGACCTTCGATTTATGAATGCATTAGACACTATCATGCAACAACATACTTCACATTTATCATTATTACTCACCACAATTTCACCAATACAGGCGATCCTCATCATTCTTATCATGCATCTCATGTCAAACAGTCAAAACAATCATCACAATTACCACAACATAATTCATGGCGTACAAATCAAAACACACTCGAGGATTGGTATCAATATTGATGAAATAATTAACTACTGCATTATAAGTCATTTTTATAAGATAGGAAATTATTTTATCTTCCCAACGGTCCAAACGGAGCTTTAAATGGACACCCAAGGCAAAAGTTACGAGTTTTAGAAGTTTTACAAAAATGTTGTCAGTAGCAATGGTAACCGGTTACCCAATTATGGTAACCGATTACCGCAAGATAGTAACCTTATTCTTTTCAAAAATCCCTTGCGGTAACTGGTCACCCACTTATGGTAACCGATTACCGCATGACAATAGCTATTCGTGTTTCGACCTTTGATATGGTAACCAATTACCAGATTTGGGTAACCGGTTATCATGCGATAACAATGAAAAATTCTGTAGTTTCTATGTTACGACCCTCCATGTTTCAACACCCAAAATTCATAATTTTTACATCAAAATTCATCTTTTAAGCAGGCTAATTACTCATTAATATTTATCTATCAATCCTAACCAATTCATATCATCCAATCTCATCAAAACACACCAAAATCACCAAAAATCCATCAATGGGAACAAACCCCAAAAAAACCAATCATGGAGAAATCAAAACATACAATCATACGACCTAAATCCTACCATACCCCATCATTAGGCAAACCCTTATAGAGTTATATTCCCCCTTACCTTAGATTCTTGGTTGGTTCTTGATTTCTACGGTGAATCCTTGCCCTAGCTTCCTAGTGCATCTCTCTCTTCTACCTTCTATGCTCCTATTCTTCTTTGACGTACTGACCCTATTTTCCTTATCTCATTCTAATATAGTCTAATAATACAACTAACCCAATAATTATTATTTAATTATTATTATAAAATAATAATAATTATCCTAACAATATAGTAATAAAATAATAATAGTCTATATTATTTCGGACACCCCTACGTTTCTAACATTTAGCCAAACACCCTCATGCCCTCAACTTCTATAGTTCTAAGGCATTTATTCCCCAAGAAGGAATCACACCACATCATAAAATCCACCAACTCATATAATTTTACCCCATCATCTTATTATTTAATTAAAAATAATTCTAATTAAATCTGGGTGTTACAATATCAAATATAATCCATGTTAGATATGTTGAGATATTAGATATAATATCAAATACAATCCAAGTTGGATATGTTACGATATTAGATATAATATTAAATGTAATCCAAGTTGGTAAGCCCAAGCCCAATTAGGATTGTATATAAATAGTCATTGTTTGTATTATTATTTGAACAATTCAAGTGAATAATATAATCCTTATTTTCCTTATTATTCTCTCTTTCTCTCCTCATTAAAAGTGCCTCACACACTAACAAATTGGTATCCAAAACTTTTTGTTATTGTTCTTTATCGCATTTTCAAGAACTTCACGTCAGAGATCGTGTTTCCAGGGCAAGTGAATCAACTGCTGCAAAGATGGCTAGTGATAAGGGAATTCTAAATTCTCCTCTAATGCTTGATGGAAAAAATTGGATCCGATGGAAAAAACATATGAAATCTTTGTTTGGCTTCCATGATACCTTAGAAGTGGTTACTGACGATGTTCCTGCGTTGACTGGAGATGCAACTGAAGCACAGAAAACTGCATACAACGAAGTCAAGAAAAAGATTACAAGGCTGCATATTGCATTTAGATGGCGGTTAATGCAAAGAACTTAGACAGGATCTCTCATGATGAGTCGGAGAAGGAGGCATGTGATATTCTTATCAAGTATTATGAAGGAGGTGAGAAAGTCAAGGTTGTTAAGTTGCAGACCTTGCATCAAAAATATGAATTGTTGTCAATGAAAGAATACAAAAAATTTGCAGAGTATGTGTTGAAGGTTCGTAAACCTATTCATCTCATGAAGAGTTGTAGTGAAACACTAACTGATAAGATAATAGTTGAGAATATAATGCGTATGTTAACCTCTCACTTTGATCACGTTATCATAGCTATTCAAGAATTCAATCAACTTGAAACCCTAAAACTAGAAGATTTGGTTGGTTCGTTGGAAGCACATGCGATTAGGATTTTCAAAAGGAAATGAGTTTAAGACTCGGTACAAGCTTTGCAGGCTAAGACATGGAAAAGAAATGGTGGTTCCAACAAATTCAAAGGCAAAGTTGACAAGACTCAGGGCAAGAAGTCTTGGTTGAACTCTCATAAGCATCAGATCAATGGTAGGGCTTCTAAATCGTTGAAAAGAGAAGGAGGAAACTATCAAAAGGACAAAGAAGATAAAAAAAAGGTGTGCAGTGCTACAATTATGAAAATGGCTCACTTTGCCAAGAATTATTGGTACAGGAAAGACAAGAGATCGACAGACAAGGACGAAGAAGTGAACCTTGCATGCAAAGATTCATATTATTCTAAAGGCATGGTGGTTATGGCTGTAGTTGCAGATAAACATGTCAAATCCAAGATCTGGTTCCTCGACTTAGGATGCTCAAATTAGATGACTGGTCGAAAGATATGGTTGGTAGATTTTGACGAGTCGAAGAAGAGCAAGGTAAAACTTGTTGATAATAGTATGTTGCAAGCATAAGGTACTGTCAACATAGTTTTCCAAATGAGTAAAGGAGGGAAAGGTATGATCAAAGATGTCCTCTATGTACCTGGAATAAAGTGGAATCTGCTAAATGTTGGACAACTTGTCGAAAAAGGTTTCTCAGTTGTTATGAAAGATGGGGATTTCAAATTGTTCGACACCAAGAACAATTTGGTCTTGAAATCTCCTATGTCGAAGTACAGGACATTTAAGACCATGATCAGTTTGACTCAAGTAAAATGTATAAAAATTATTGTCGACCAAAAGGATAGTTGGTTGTGGCATTTGAGGTTTGGACATTTGAATTTATGATCACTTAATCAGTTGATTACTCAAGATATGATAACTGGTATCCTATGTCTTAAGATGCCCGACAAATTCTGTGAAGGTTATTTAGTCGAAAAGCAATCTAGAAATTCTCTCATTTTGAATATGCCAATGAGATCATCCTGCATACTCGGAGTAGTACATTCATATGTATATGGTCCATTCAAAGAACATACCATTGGTTGAAACAAATATTTTTTTTCATTTGCCGATGAGTACAATCAAAAGTAGTGGATCTATGTGATCAAGAGAAAGGACGAAGTATTCGAAATCTTTAAGAGATTCAGGATACTTGTCGAAAACCAGAGTGAGAAGAGGATCAAAGTTCTACAAACAGATAGAGGAGACAAATACACATCCAAGATGTTTGAAAACTTATGTGCAGAACATGGTGTCGATCCTGAGGTAACTGCTTCTTATATGCCTCAACATAATGGAATTGCATAAAGAAGAAAAATAATTATATTGGATATAGCAAGATGTATGATGAAGTAGAGGAATTTTCCAAAATATTTATGGGGAGAAGTTGTTTCGACTGCAACTCATGTTTTGAATAGGTGTCCTACCAAGAAATTGAAGAACAAGGTTCCTGAAGAAGTGTGGAGTGGAAAACGACCATCGGTAAGTCATTTGAAGGTGTTTAGCTCTATGTGTTACAAGCATGTTTATGATGCAAGGAGAAGGAAGCTTGATGACAAAAGTAAACATATGATTCTGGTAGGATATCATAAAATTGGTGCATACAGGATATTTAATCCAATCAATGAGAAGATTGTGTTAAGTCGAGACATTGTGATTGATGAAAATTCTGCCTCAGATTAGAATTCTAATGATGCAATTAACAAGCCATTAATGAGGTATGGTTCTGACGAAGAAACTGATGATGTCGAAGTCGAAGAAATTGCATATGTTCCAGTCGAAGAAGTTGGTGACATTCCCAAAAGTGTTGAAGGAAAAGAGGGTGTGGCTGGTACAAGCCAAAGACCTCAAATAACTAGAGTTCTTCCAGCAAGACTTCATGATTATGAAGTGGCTGGTGATGATGAAGTCACACAAGATTAAGAATTAGTTCATTTTTCTTTATTTTCAGGTGTTGGACCAATCAACTATCGTGAGGCTTTGAAGATTAAATAGTGGAAGTTTGATATGTTCGAAGATTTACAGGCAATCGAAAGAAACAACACATGGGAGTTATTCGAATTTCCAACACATACAAAATCTATCAAAGTAAAATGGGTGTTCAAGTTGAAAGACAATGTTGATGGGTCAATAGAAAGATATAAAGCAAGATTAGTAGCTCTAGGTTTTCTTCAAAGAGAATGACTCAACTACTCTGAAGTATTTGCTCCAGTAGCAAGATTGGATACTGTTCGATTAGTGGTAGCCTTGGCATGCAACTAAGGTTCATAATCATTTCATTTATATGTGAAATCAACATTTTTAAATGGTCTTTTAGACGAAGAGGTCTATGTCACACAACCTCATGGGTTTGTGATTTAGAAGGAAGCAAGTAAATAAGGTGCACAAAGCGCTCTATGGTCTCAAGCAGGCACCTAGGGCATGGAATAATAAGATTGACTCATACTTAGTCGAAATGGGATTTGTCAAATGAAAATCAGAGTATGGTGTATATATTCAAGTTGTAGCACAAGATATAACAATCATCTGCTTATATGTCGATGACTTGCTAGTAACTAGAAATAGCTTAGAGAACTTGTCGAAGTTCAAAGAGTTGATGATGAGAGAATTTGAAATGTCGGGTCTGATGAAACTGTATTATTTCCTAGGTATGGAATTTCAAATATCGAAGCAAAGTATGTTGCTACATCAAAGAAAGTATGTCAAAAAGATACTCAAGAGATTCAAAATGGATGATTTGAATCCTACATCCTCACCTGTCGAACCAAATGTGAAGTTAGAGAAGAATGTAGATAAAGACAAAGTTAATGTAACTGTTCAAGAAAATTGTAGGATCTATGAGGTATATGTGCAATAGTCGACCTGATATAGGTTTCGCAGTCAGATTAATAAGCAGATACATGAGTGAACCAAGGGTGTGACACATGAAGGCTGCAAGAAGAATCATGAGATAGTTTAAAGGATCAATAAAATAATGAATACTATTTAGAAAAGACTCTGAAAGAAAAGAAGCTACAATTAATTGTTTTTCAGATGCCAATTGGTGTGGAGATAAGGAAGATCGAAAAAGCACAACTGGATATTTCTTTCAAGTATTCGGTGCTCTAACTCCTGGTGTTCGAAAAAGCAACTTGTGGTGGCATTATCATCGTGTGGAGTTGAATATATAGAAGAATACTACGTTGCATATCAAGCAATTTAGATTAAATCGGTACTTGAATAAATGGAGGTCGAAGTGAAGAAACCTCTTGTATTGAAAATCGACAACAAGTCATCCATAAATCTGGCAAAGAATCTAGTTCTACATGGAAGAAGTAAGCATGTAGAAGCTAGATTGCACTTCTTGAGGGAAAAGGTAAATCGAGGTGAACTTGAAGTTAGACATTGCTCAAGTGAAGCACAGTTGGTCAATATTTTCACCAAATGATTGAATATCGATAAATTCATTTGAGAAAGAAATTAGGAATAGTTTAGATTGACTATGATTAGCGTAGGTTCGATAACTTGGATTATAGGGGGTATGTTGAGATATTAGATATAATATCAAATATAATCCAAGTTAGATATGTTGAGATATTAGATATGATATCAAATATAATCCAAGTTAGATATGTTGAGATATTAGATATAATATCAAATATAATCCATGTTGGTAAGCCCAAGCCCAATTAGGGCTGTATATAAATATTCGTAGTTTGTATCATTATTTGAACAATTAAAGTGAATAATAAAATCCTTATTTTCCTTATTATTCTCTCTTTCTCCCCCTCACCAAAAGTGCCTCACGCACTAACAACTTTCTTTCCATGTTTTTTTAGGTCTACTAATCATCATTATTTTTATTTTCATTTTACTTCCAAAATGTGTACTTTTACTATGTTTCAGTTATAGAAGCTGAATTGTGCATTTCAAATTCTGACTTGGAAGCAAAAGTCAATTTCAAGGTACCAACTTTGAATCAATGGAATTCATAGCTCAAGGGGTATTAGGGCATGATTCTTGAAGCAATTGAAAGATAAGGTTACAATCTTTACAATGTGAAAAGAATGTAATCAAATGGATGCTTGAGCTAAAATTTATGGTGAGTCAAAGTTGAGAAAAAGATGCTGACTTTTTGTACTTAGAAAAATTCTAAGTTTTTCTTCAAAAATGATCTGTAATGTCTTTCATCCAAACATGGTCTTCCACTCAAAATTTGCTTTTGACTAAAAGAGATAGCATGAAGTATATCTCTTAAAATAAATATTGAGATTTGAACCACTTAAAAACTCCAAGAACTGAGAAAGTTATGACTTTGTGAAGTTGCTGAAAATTCATGAGGTGACCTATAATCTTTTTCATTCTTAGGGTATCTTCCATCCATTTTCAAGCTTTGCACATAAAAGAAGAGTTGAAGTTCACACTCTTAAGATCATTATGGAAAAAATGGGCTCAAGGAGATAAAAATTGACCAAGTTATGAGATTTTTAGGTCACATAAGGGAATTTTATTACCTATCTAGAGGACTTGTAATCTTTCTTCATCATTAGACATCTTCCACATAAAATATTCTTGAAACTTTTGAAGTGATTAGTTTCTAACCCTTTAAAGAGAATCATGTCTTTTGAATTACCCAAAAATCTCAAAATATGGGCAAGGCATATCCCTTAGAAGTTCAAAACCCTAGCTCCTAGAGCAACAAAATACCTTGGGAACCCCTTTCAATTTTGACAAACTTTCTTGAACAAATACTTTTGCCATTGAACAGAAGTTGTTGTGGTTGATAATAAGAACCTATATCAACAAAAAACACCTCAAAATATTGAAAATTGATAGTGTTATGCACTTGTTATCAAGAAATCAAGGACTTGTCCAATTAGGTCAAACTTCTTCAATCAACTCTTGCATATTTTGATTTGCTTTGACAAATTGAGGCATGATGAATCATAGTAGACCTTGTTATGATATCACTTCAAAGTATCTTTAATTATGAAGCTTGAATCTCAATGAAGCTTTGTCAAAGAAGGCATGGAAATAAACTCATGAACCTATATATCAACCTGATGAAATGTGTTGTGCTTTTACTTATAGCATCATCAATTAGAAAAAACATTCATTGTATTTATTAGTTAAAAGTTAATAAATACAAAACATATATGATTCAAGGTGTTTGGTGATTCCTCATGAGCAAACCTAAAGATAAGGAGAAGAACCAAACCCTAGTGTGAACTTGTTGTGATTGATTTGATATGAGATGATAGAGGAATCTTAGGGGCAAAAATTGGGGTACAACAAGTATGACTTTGAAGATAGAAATAAAAAAAAGCCTTTGATACTTTATATTGGTAATATATTATTAAAGTTCTTTTTCAATTTGGATTTTATTGAAAGTTTTGTGATTGGATTCTTATTATTCTACACTCAACCAAACTATCAATCATGATAAATTAAAAGCTGCTATTTTTTCTGATCTAGAGGAGTGAGGCAAGGAGATCCTATGTCTCCCTTGTTTTTTTTAAATTGTTGAAGAGGCATTTAATAGACAGTTATTTATGTTGATGGATCAATGTGAGTTGGCATGAATATTAGTTGATAAGACAATTGTTCTCTACCAATCGGCCTTAATTCCACACCACTGCGGCTATAAGGTATTGTTCGTTTTGGATGTGAGCACCCTCATGACTATATCCTTTAGAAAAAGGAACATCATTCAGTTTAAGTGTATGGGTGTTGTATAGAAACTACTCTTAGTCTCAGTTCCCAAGCAATAAAGGATTACTTTAGCCAACATGGAATAGTTGCCACCTAGTCGGGGCTAAGGGAAACAATATGAATGTTGAGTTCTCATTGAGAAAGCAAATTTTCTATATCAGTCGACCCCAAGTCCACACCATTGTAGTTACGAGGTATTGTCTGATTTGGGTATGAGAAACCTCAAAACATTTTTCTTTTAGAAAAAGCGCTCGTTGGGTTGAGGTGTATAAGTGTTGTATATGAACTACCCTTAGTCTCAATTCCCAAGAAATGTGGGACTATTTTGGACAACCAAGAACAACAACCATTCCTAGCCACACTTCATTTGTAAACGAGATTATGATATTTTGTAAAACTACTAAGAAAAATACTTAAGTCATTAACCATCTCCTTCAAGAATATGGTCAAATTTTTTGTCAACGTATCACTTCAACTAAATTTAAGCTTTATGGAAAGGCCACCTTTTTTTATATGATGGATAGGTTCAATTGGTCCAATTAGTCATACAAGACGTGCTTATGTATACTCTAAAGATTAATGAGTGGGCAATTTACCTTCTTAACAAACTAGATTATTGCACCCAACAATTTGAGTGGATTGGTAGCAGAGACAATAGAAAGTTGATTACTACATCTTGGAAGATTATTTGCTCACCTTTGTCTAAAGAAGGTCTTAGTTTTAAAGATATTAAGAAAATAAACAAAGTTGATTATTTATCTTTTTATTGGAATTTTTTAACTATCAATAATCAATGGTCTTCTATTCTTATTAGTAGATACTTCAGGTACAAAAAAACCAATCATACATCATATTTCTTCTTCTATATGGAATAAAATAAATCATTTCTTTTCCTTTTTGGAGGAACATAGTAGATGGCATATTCTTAATGGGAAGAACGTTGATTTATGGACTGGAAGTGGGTTGGCATACTAAATTAAAGATTTACACCTAGTATTTTTAGTGGATATTCAATTTATGCAAACTCCTTAGGTCAATTCAAGATATTAATTAGAATATTCTTCATGGCTTATCAATTTTGTTTCCTCAAATTATTGAAGATATTTTGACGACTAACTTGTCATTTGACAATACTACTACTGATAAACTCATTTAAGCATGATCTGTAAATGGTGATCTATCTTTTAAAGATGTCTTTGAATGTATCATGAGGAATCACATTGAGCCTTTTTAAAACAATTCATTTGACATTCATACATACCACATATTAAGTCATTAGTAACTTGGAAGATAATGCATATTGTTATTGCAACAGAAAATAACCTTATTCGAAGGGGGATGCATATGGTTTCAAGATGCTCTCTCTGCAATCATTATGTAGAAATTGGAGACACTTATTTCATAGATACATGTACACCTTACATTTCTAGCATTCAATGAAGTGATTTTTCGGCATCAACATGATAGAACTAGTTATGAAAACTTATTCAGACTTGTTGGTAGAAGTTGAAGCTCTCAAACTCAGAATCGGATTATGACTCTAATCATATTAATTTTTTGGAAAACTTGGTACACAAGAAATGATATCAGGTTTCAGAATGATAAATTGACTCTAATAGAATATTTTTCATGTTAAATAATTGGTCTATATGGCATCGGCTTCTTTCAAAGGGCATGCGTACTTTTCAATTCACAAGCTTACAATTATTAAATCTTTAGACATCAAATATCGACCTCCTCTCACACCTAGAATCATATAAGTTAATTGGTATTTTTCTAGTCATAATTAAATCAAGTGCAACACAAATGAAGCTTAAAGAGGAAATCCTATAATATCAACTTATAGTGACATATTTAAGGATAATTTATGAACATTTTTGGAAGCTTTCTCAGTTAAGATTAGAGTTCGCACATTCTTCCAAGCTGAGTTGCATATGGAACCATGTTTACTATGAAACATGCTAAGAACAGAAATTGGAGAAATCTTTGGTTTGAAACTGACTCAATGTTGGTCATTTGTGTATTTTCTAATGTGAATATTGTCCATTAACATATTTTAATTAAATGGAAGAAGACTTGACACATTATATTTTTTATTTATATTCAAGGTATATCACATTTCAAAGAGAAAAATACATTTACAAATTATGATACTTTGTGGCATTCACTTTCTATTTATATTTTTGAATGTTTTTTGTAGGGATAAGTTGGACTTGTTTAATTATCGCTTTTGCTAGCTGTTTGATATGTTAGATTTTATGTCCTTCTATTCTTTTTGTTTTTTATTCAATAATTTACTTTTATTAAAAAAATATATTACTGTAATTTTTCTAAACCCTTATTATTAGAATAATAATACAAGGTGAGTAAGTGGGAAAATAGTTTCACATTGAGTAAGAATGTGGTGAATTGAGAATATATGACTGGAAGAACTCACTCACTAATCACCTTAAGATTTTAGATAGATAAATGGTGTGTCTCTCATAAAGGTGTCTAGTCCTCAACTCCTTTGGTTCGAGAAATGAACCAATTTAGTATTGAAATGCCTAAAAAGAGGTGTCCCATTGCGAGGTGAGAAATGTGGTGAATTAAAAATATATAAGTGAGAAATATAGTGAATTGAAAATATAAATGGAAGAGTTCACTCACCTATCACCTTACATTATTATTCTAACATTTTCTCTCAAGTATGAGTCCACAATGTTCCCTCTCAAAACACTTGTATTATTATTCTAACACTTATTACTTTTAATAAAGAATTTATCATTATTATTTTTAAAAATCATTCACAAAAATAAATTATTTTAAAACTTGTATTTTACATAATTTACAAATTAATTATATTTAACTAACTTTTTAAATTATATAAAATTGATTTTTTACAACGATAATTAGAAGAAAGAGAGGTTAGTGATTCAAAAACATCCACGTTTTATTTTATAAATCTCCGCAAATTATTTTTAGTTGAACATTAAAACATAATTTAGAAAACAAAAAGACTGGTACTGTTATACTTTTAGCCATAGAAAAGACATCATTAAATTAAGCAATTAACAACTTTGAATTATCTCTTTCCGAGTCTCCAATCCACATGTGGTGCACATTAGAAAAAGAGTGAGAATCCCTTCATGTATTTAATTCTAAAGAACCTATGCATGTATGTTTGACTTATGACTTTGGCCTGCCTTTATTCATAGGTAAAGAAATTGTGTGATCTTAATAATTTGAAATATCCATGGTCGGTCATTTTGTTGGACCAGAAAAATAAGTAACCCTTCTAAGAAATGAACGACTGGATAACCACTTGTGCCTTGACTCAAAGGGCAAGTATTTCATTTACTTGGTTTTTTCTAACATTTTATTGAATATGAATCCTCTTTTTACTTTTTAAGCTATCATCTCTCATTTTTCAATTCAACAGTCTTGGAATAATATAGCAAGATATATCAATGCTCCTAATATCTCTCACCTCAATATGATTTCAGAGTCTTTGGTTCGAGAAAGAGACAGAAGAAACTTGTATCGAAATTCGCTTAAGAAGTGCGGTATAAGTGGGGAAACATTGCGGACTCACACTTGAGGGGGTGTTAGAATAATATAGCAAGTGTGAGTAATTGGGGAAATAGTCTCACATTGAATAGGAATGTGGAGACTTAAATATATATAAATGAGAGAACTCACTCACCTATCATCTTAAAGTTTTAGATAGACAAGTGATGTATCTCTCACAAAAGTGCTTCTACACTATGTATCAATGTTCCTAGTATCTCCCCAATAAACAGTTTATTGACCATAAAAAAAATAAAAATATAATAAATAAATGATTGAGATTATAGCTAAATTAAAACATGGGACGAGGAAATCCAAATCTCATTTTATTAAATTAAGATTTTATGTATGTATCACATATTTCTCTTTCTATTTGAGGTAGCACCTCCCAAGCTTTGACACTTGGCAAAAACTCATGCTTACAGATGCTTCTATTTTGAAGAGAGAGTAAAATCTTCCTATGATTGATTTAAATAAAAGTTTAATTTAACTTTTACCAATTAGTGAGTGAGAGAAATAAAAGGGATAAAATGTTTATTTGTTGTAATAATTTAAAGTTCTTAGGTAAACAAGATTAAAAAGTCGGTAGAGGTGGTTAGGGTGTGCAATTCATGTGTTAGGTTAAGCATGTAGAGCTACAGTTCCTAAGCGCAAAGTATTCTTATTTAAGGTCTATAGAGGTCTATAACTTAGTTTATTTAAGGTCAGTTAGACTAGACCTATTTAATAAAAAGGTTGTGTTTAAGTTTTTTTAAAAAGTTATTTAATTAAATATATCATGCTTAGGCTTTTAAAAAAATCCACGAAACCTTATAAACGATTTATATTTTCATATATATATATTAAAAATAGACTAAATAGGTTGATCTATTTATGCATATATATTAGGGAAAAAAATATTAAATAAACTGATCTATATATGCATATATATATATTAGAACAAATACTAAATAGGTAGGCTTATATATGCATATATAGCCCAGCCTATAAGACTTATATAATATGAATTATTAGAAAAAATGCTAAATAAACTGACCTATATATTCATATATATTAGAACAAATGTTAAATAGGTAGGCTTATTGTTGTATCCAAAATTTTCCCTCTCACTTATCAATTATTTTCTCACAAAGATCTCTCTTGGTTCAAGACTGCACTAGAGTTGATCAACTCAAGACACCTCCTTAAGCACTGATGACTAAAATTAGGGTTTGAAATTGCACAACGATAATTGAACTTCCAATGCCTAATATGACTTTCATGGATCATTATGGATCTCCAAGATTACTCATGTCAAGTTTCAAGCCTTAGATCACACTTTTGCTCAGTCAATTGAGCAGTTGACCTAAAAATCAACTGTATTGGGGAAAAAGTCAACTTTGGCCAATTTACAGTCAAACTTCATAATTTTTTATCCACATCAACATTATAAACTCATATGTATCATTTGATCAAGTTTGGACCATAATTCTTCAAGAAATTTGATCAAATCATCAAAAGGGCAAATGGTCAAAATAGGGTTTTGACTGAGAAAGGACAATTTTTGATTTTTGACCTAGAAAATGGTTAATTGGTTTGAGGCATGATCTCAAGAGTTCAAATTCATCATTTTGACCTAATGGCATGACCCAAAACATTGCTCAAGATCAATTGGATTGATAGTGAATTTCCAGTCAACTGATCAAAAGTTAATTGTACACTAAAAAGTTAAACTTTAACTTTTTAGTCAAGATCAAGTGTCAAAGATCATAATTCATCAAAACATGTCAAAATATGAAACGTATTCATCAAGAAATCAAAAAATTCAAGATTTCATTTTTGAAAGTCAAAGTTTTCTAACTTAGAAATTTTTCTAAGTGTTTAAAACTTCATGTTTTTTTACAACTTTGAGCCAATTTTTCACCATGATGCAAGATGATTCAGAAGAAACTTTCAACATGAAAGTTGTAGATATCCATGAGATATACAACATTTCTTTAAACAACTTCTTCTAAAATTGCTTGGATCTCAAGTTATTAATTCATGAAGTCATAGTCTTGAAACTAAACACTTAGTGAAATTTTGCCCTAGTTTAGGCAGGATTTTAACCTAACTTCATGGAACTTTTTCATATAGTTCCAATGAGAATTTTAAAAAGTGATTCAAAGAGGGGTTGTAGAGCACATTACAAGCTTTCCAAAATGTCCAAGAACTCCTTGAGATCATTCTTGAGTAGGGAGAATCAAAGAGAGGAAGTTAGGGTTTTCAAACTTGAATTACAGGTCATTTTTTATGAACACATGAACCAAATCCATGCTAGGATGCATAATCTTTGCTTTGCAGGCCTCAAACTTATTTGTCACTCCATAATTAAATGTTTACACAACTGTTAGAGCTTTGATCCAAGCAATTGAGCTATTATCCAAGTTGCATTTCCATTAATGGCACAAAGTTAACATTGCCATTCTTGTAAAGCAAGTTTTTTGCATAAAGTCCATTCTCGAGCCTCTAACTTGTTCCCTCTGATCACACTCCATCCACAAAGTTAGAAGCAAGTGTGTTTAAAGTATAATCACTCTATCTTAGTAAGTACACAAGGCTTTGAAACTTGAATTTCTCAAAAATCACATGTTATGCATAAACTTGTGATTTTGAATTCTGATTGACAACAAGTCTCCAAACTTGTTGCTTATAAATAGAGTCACTATTTGTGAGCTAGGACACAAGCTCAAGCACCCTAAAACACTCCCAAATTCCCTCTAGCCAGAAATTGCACAAAAAACTCCATTGATACACTGTTCTGACCTTAAACTTGTATCTCTCATTTCCCTCGTGCGTTTTCCCTCAAATTCATTCCTAAAGCTTCCTTACATCAAATACAAACCATCCTTGACCCTGTTTCATAACTGTAACTCCATCTTCATCAACCTCCATAACCAAAAACAGATCTCTGGAAGTTGACTTCTCCAGACCATTCAGCCACACATTGCTCAAGTTAATCATTGCATTAGCTTCCTGGAAACTTGAGGAAGCTAACCTGATCATTGCAGCGCCTTGAATCAAGCCCATTTGCATTTCACGATTTCCAGTTTTGAGGTATTTTTCTTGAACTTCTATCTTCATATTTAGGCATTGTTAGGCTTGCATTTGTGAAGATAAAATGTAGACATTATTGCCCTGAAACTATACATGTCCATAAATTTCATTTATTTTGATTGAGCTAGGAGAATTTTGAGTTTGAACTTTCTGAAATATTTAGGTCAGAATTTGGTACTTTTAGAAATTATCATTCATCTTTAATTTATAGCTTATGATATTTATATGGTTGGATTCATATGAAAAAATGGAGCAACTTTCATGTTTACATTTTTGCAAATGGTTGAGAAATGAGTAAGTTATAGGGCTTCTGGCTGGAGGTTGAAGATGAAGTATATTTAGGGCAAGATTTGGGTTATATATTTGTTGTTTTACATAAGTTAATGGATGTATCACCACCCCAGTGGTTAAAGCGCGCGCCTGTCACCATGAGGTCCCGGGTTCAAGCCCCAGCGTGACCTTTTTCCATTTTTTCCACTTTTTTGATATATTTTTTTTTGTGTTTTTGCAGCGCCTGGGCCATCCTTTAGGCCTGGCTTTTTTTCTCACAATACCCCCTGTTTCACTTATCAACCTCCCTGGCTTTTTTTTATTTTTATCTTTTATTTATTATTATTATTAATACTATTATTTATTATTATTATTAATACTATTATTATTATTATTATTATTATTATTATTATTATTATTATTATATTCATTAATCATGAAAAATCCAAAAATATTTTATTTATTATTTACACTTATTTATTTTATTTTCTTATAAAACAAAAATACTAAAAAAACATTTTCTTTTAACAAATTAATTTATTTTTTTTAATAATCAATATTTAGACTTAAGTTTAATTATTATATTATTTACTTGTAAATTAAAATTAACTTAGAATTTAGGTTTCTCTTAATTAATTAATTTTTCTCATTTTATTTTTATTAATTTATAACCTTTTTCTTAAAAACCCTAAAATCATTTTTAACTTAATTTCTTTCTTAATTAGTTTAAGCTTAATTTTGTTTAATTTTCATTAATCATTTTCTTTAATTAGGTAAAGACTAAACCCTTTCATAAAACCACAAAAAAAAATCATTTTCTTTTTTACATTTGCATTTTTGCATTTTATCCCTATTTTGTACATTTATTTAAATTTAATATGGTTGTAATAATTATTTAGATTTAATTTCTTGCAATATTCCCCATTTGTAAATTTGTATACCCCCTCCCCAAAGTATTGTAATAGCATAGTAATTTTAAATTCCGCAATTTATCGCTTTATATACAAATGCTAGTAATTAGGATTTTGTATGGAAAGAATAAAACCAATCAATAGGAAACCATAATCAAAGACAAATCAAGCATGAAAATTAACACACTTGCACACAAGCACCCTTAGGGTAAATCCACTTGGTTGCCTTACAAAAATGGCCATATTACGCATGTGAGGTATATTAGCAAAGACGAGCAAAATACAAGACCATAGTCCCTCGATGACGCTATCAAAAGTTGTCATTCAAAATGATCTTAGTCCCTAAAGAAAAATGCTAAGATATCTTGCAAACATTGCTAATCATGGTTATACGATGACCCACACCCGTCCTTTTTACATTCAAAGATAGGGTTACTTACCAAATCAATGGTAAGATAACAATGTCAAAGGAAAGAGGAAATGAACATGAAAGACTTTTTGAGTAGGTATAATGTTCCTAGTTACTTGCTCCATTTAAAAACAAAACATCCATGCTATCTTCAAAAACAAACACCTACACTTTCAAAACACCTTTCAAACTTGAAAACATTTTCAAAAGATCAACACCTTTGTATACATTCTTACGAACAAGAATCATTACAAAGTTTGCCTAAACAATGGCCTCTTTTCAAAAAAATACTTTCAAAAACCACACAAAGCATATTTTCAAACAAAAGTAAGTGATCTAGCAAGTAACTAAGAGCCCAAGGAAAACCATGGATGAAAAGGGTGCTAATACCTTCCCTTTTCATAATCTACCCCCTGAACTCAAGAAACAATCTCAAAGGTCTTTCTTGTGCTTTTTAACCTTTCCTTTTGGATAAAAGAAAAGTCGGTGGCGACTCTTGCTAACTGCAACATTTGCGATCAAACACAAAACACCCAAGTCAGTTCTCCCACCGTATCACACTTATATATTCATATATAGCTCAGTCTATAAGACTTATGTAATATGAATTAATTGAAAACTTTAATGAGAAACAAACTTTTAAATACGCTTTCAGATTCGGTCATACTTTTAAAAAGGCTAGGTTAGGTAAATAAAGAGCCAATGATAGATCATAGGTCAGACTCAGGCCTTTTAAGTTTATTTTATGTCAGACTCAAGCCTTATAAAGTCTAGTCTAACATATTTCCACCCCTACAAATAAGTAAAACACTAGTTTCTCAAGGACAAAATCTTTGTGAAAGATGCTTCGGAAATGAGTTCATTGCAAATGGTGTCACATGAGTATTGCTTGGGAAACTCGGGAGGGGCATTACAATGAAATATTTATGAGTGGTTAACACCTGTGGACGCATTTCATGAAATGATGTGTCGCAAATAGAGCTTTCAATATATGTTAATTTATATTGCATGGTGTAATAACAAGCTGAAAGTTATAGAGTCGCCACTATTAATTTTTATCCTAAGGAAAGGAATATAACGGATAACCCTAAATTGGATCAGAGATTCTAAGTTGTTGACTCGCTTTAGACGAAGAGAAGGTGTTAGGCACCCCTCATCTACCTTGTTCACAAGGATACTAAGGTTTAGATTAATGGTTTAGGAATAAGGTTTTAATTTTTTTATTAGGGGAATTCGCCACGGTTTTTAAGTCATATACCTACGTAGCCTCTTATGAGTAATCAGAGTCCCAATTCTTAGTTCATAGTTGTTTGATTAGTTTTTTTATGGATTATAGAAATATCTCGAATTCTCCTTGAACCAAGTCTGGGTGTGTGAATAGTTGAATTGTAGACAAAGTTCGCAGTCGATAAAACAAGTTTTCATAATCCTTTTTTGGAAATATATAAGTTTGAATTAGGTTAGTAGAAAAAAGTTAGTATTTGATTAGTTAGATGTTTTCGAATATATTATGCAATATGAGAAAATATATTTGATGCAAATATATAAAAAGGGTTAGTATTTTCTAAAAAAATTGAATTAATAAATACTATTATAAAATATGTCTTTGATACAAATATATTACAATTATTTACTAAGTATGCAAAATGTGATAAAATAAAAAATAATAAAAAATAAATAAATGAATGAATAAATAAATGGAATTATAAAAATATATATTTTTTAAAATGTAGGGGGTGTAAATCTAGCTTGGGTAGAAAAACCTGGGGGTGTGAATAACAGGGTCCAAATCCAGATATTGGATTTGGCCCAGAATGCAGGGGGTGAACGTTTGAACGTGATAGCAAAATTGGGGGTCTGGAAAGTAAGGGCCCAAGTTCAAATATTGAATTGGGCCTATAACGCGGGTGGGGGTGTATCTGCAGTTATGAATTAGCAAAAGAAAAAGGCTGGGGTGCTAATAGGAATGGGCTTAGGCCTGGGACGAAATTTTGGAGAGGTCCGTTTGGACTTGGTACGAGGGAGTCCATGGTATTGAAGTGGTCTCGTGCAGTCTAGAGCGTTTGATTAAAATCAAAGGGCGGAGATTTAGGGCACATGGTATGGGAGATGCATGGGATCCAAGAGGTTTATAAAAGCAAATGTTAGGGCTTGAGGCCCATTTTCTTCTCTTCTTCCTCTCTCTACGCCTCATCTCCAAACAGAAACCAAATTATAGAGAGAAAAGCTCTCGCTTATCTCTAGAAACAACAATCCACCAAAAATCGCCCCGCCCTGGGCGCTGCTGGCCGGAAATCACTTTCACCGGTGGCTGCGCCAGGGCACCACCACCTTCCTCCAAAAACCACCTTGAGAAACCAAGAACCTTGAAGATGTTCATCCAACCCAAGAACCCTAACCCTATATTCATCCAAACCCCATGAACCCCAAGAACCCTAGGGTTCTAGGATGAACCCTAAGTAGAAAGAACCCTAACCTAACCCTAAATCGCAACAAGAAATCACAATACAAACCCTTAAGCTAAGTGTTAATCGAAATCCTCTATGACCGCGAATCTCCGAGTTTCTTTTCTCTCCCGATTTATCCAATTCGCTTCTGATTCCTCTTTGTTGTACGCCAAAATTTTCCCTCCCATTTCAAAATATCTCCTCATGCGCCTAAGGTCCTCAAGTGCTCAAGGCTACTCAAGAATGATCAGATGAATCCTCTTCCTAAGCAATGGCCTACAACTAGGGTTTTGGTATTCTCAAGGAAAATTGGACTTCTAATGCCTCGAGTGAGTTTCATGGTTCCTAATATACTTCAAAGATTCCTCATGTCAACTTTCAAGCCTTACATCACAAATTTGCTCAGGAAATTACTCAGATAGGTGAAAATCAACTGTTTTGGACAAAAAGTCAATTTTGATCAACATACAGTCAAACTTTAAGATTCTATGTCAACATCAATATTTTAAGGTCACATTCATCATTTGATTAAAGGTTGATCGTAACTCATCAAGAAAACTCAAGATTCATCAAAAGTCAAAAGTTACTAAATTAGGATTTTCTTAAGGAGAAGTCAACTAAACTTTGACCAAGTATAACTTTCATATACTTGATCATATTTATCTCAAACAAATATCATTTAGAAGGAAATTCAATACTCTTCAACTTTATCTCTCTAAGCTCAAGTCCAAAAATGCTTCATTTGGGAGATATGGGCCAACACATTACATGTCATTTTAAAAGTCACAAAAGACACTTTTTGTTAAAGAAATTTACATCAATATAAATATTCAAATGGAAAAGTGACCAACATAGAGATTGTAGGGGACATTTTGAGGCTTCTAAAAAGTCCAAGATCACCTTCATATGATAAAAATTGAGAGAGTTATGATTGATACAAGTTGGGCAATTTTAAGAAAATGCATGAAATCCAATTTGAGCCAACTTGAATTTTTGGGCTAATGGGCTTATCTTTAGAGTCCAAACGTGTTATTGACCTCATAGTGGACCTCTAAATGTATTCATACACCCTTTTAATTTTTTATTTTATTTATTTTGATTTTATTTATTTAAATTCAAAATTAAATCAAATAAATATTAAATGGAGGTGCAAGGCATAAAAGGCTTTTGTTTCAAATCTTTTGGAGGCCCAAAGACATGCTGTAAATTGTGTGAATTCATTTTCGGAGAAAATCTTCATGGTTGGAAAGATTTAAACTTATTTTTTCAAACAAAATAAAAGATATAATTACAAGAGGTCCAAGCCCATTTTTCTTGACCTAATTTCTTCCTATATATATGCTCATTATCTTCTGACAAAGGACATCGAAAAAACCCTGCAAGAACACTCTCTCAAAATATTAAAATTTGTCAAACTAGGGCAAACTTGAAACCTATCATATAACCACTTTCAAAGCAAAGAAACCATCCAAATCGACTCCTGGGATATCATAGGGAGAGTTAGGATCATCCTTGATGATCAAAGAGGCCTGAAACACGCATCCCATGCATCACCGATTTCCATACTTTTGTCAATTTCATATTTTTATTTTTACCATACTTTGATTCATAATAATAACTCTAATGTGTTCCTAAGATGTAATAGCACAAGTTTGAACCTTCGCATGAGTCCGATAATGCCAGAATCGTGTATCACCATATTTACACTGATTTGCTATATTTTCCTTATACCTCATTATGCAGGACGATTCAGCCAAAACTAAGTCCACCATTGAAATCGCAAGGGTCGAATTAGGGGATAGGGTCCTCTTTGATCAATAACATGCTTTATTTTGCAGGTTGAGAAAACGTGCTCACCGGAGAAGACGACCGGAGCTAGGGCTCCAGCGCTTCTCCGGTCCATCTGTTTTGTTTATAACATATTTATTTGTTTCTGTTATACAACTGGATGAAAAAGTCACCCAAGTGGCAAGAACGCGCGTGTTAAGGCTTTGGTATCTAAGGGTGTGGGTTCGATCCCTGCCTTTTACACATTTTTTTGTTATTTTCCAATTTATGCAGGTTTCACATATTATGTGCAACGCTTACCCTTATAACACAACCAGCGCGTTGGTTGGATGGTAAGTTGTGCATTTAGAAGGCTGGAGGGTGTGGGTTCAACACCCACCCCATGCAAATTTTTCTTCTTATTTTTACTAACTTATTTTCTTTTCTTTTTTAATTACTAATCCTAATTTTTTTCTTAACCTTAATTATTTTCCTAATCAACCATTAACTTAATTTAATTCTTTTAAAAAAACCCTAACAAATTAGGTTTAGTTTTTTAATAAAATAATTAATTTTTACTTTTTATTTATTTATAATTAATTAGGTTAATTAGTATTTTCTTAAATAATAAAATTAATTAGATTTTATGTTTTTTTATTAACATAAAATTAATTTCATAAAAAAAATCACATTCAAACATTTTTAAACATTTTTTATTTTGCATTTAAATTCTTAGAGAAAATTGTATAGGTCGCGCAACTTTTTCTTGTAATAGTTTAGATTTATCCTTCCATTTTTTTTCTATTATGTAACTGCTTACGGGATGTAATAGTTTAGGGCTTAATTTCAGCACTTTATTTTTCGCATCTTTTTATGTAATTTCCCCAAAGCCCTGCAATAGCTTAGGATTTACTTTCTACACCTTTACCTTTTCTGTATATATTCAACTGCTAGTAACTAGGCATGTATGTCAATATCGAAAAACAATTTATAGCTAACCCTAATACAAGATAAATAACTGAATTGAACACATTATTCACACTTTGCACCTTTAGGGTAACCTCTCTTTGTTGCCTTCGGAAATAATGGTCATGTCCCTCAAAATAGGGATACTTTAGCAAACGACCCTCGAATAAAGATCATAGTCCCTCGATGAGTCTTTGATGTTGCCTATGAAAAATGATCTAGTACCTCCGATAAATTGCTAAAGTATTTGTAATACGGTGGAAGAACTGACTTGGTTTTGCATTTTATCGCAAATGTTGTGAATAGCAAGAGTCGCCACCGACTTTTCTTTTATCCAATAAGGAAAGGGTGAAAAGAACGGGAAATACCTTTGAGATTTTGAGTTTGGGGGGTAGGTTATGAAAAGGGAAGGTGTTAGCACCATTTTCATCCATAGTTATCTACATCGCTAGCTCACTTTGTTTGAAATGCCTTTTTTGTGTAAGTTTGAAAATATTTTAAAAATGCCTAAGTGCGGCAACTTTGTAATGATTCTCGTATCAGTTGAGAAAGCATACAAAGTGTTTATTTTGAAAATATTTCAGAAAAGTGTTTGTGAAAAAATATGTTTTGTTTTTGTGAGCAAGCGATTACGAGTTATCTACCTACTCAAATGTCTTTCGTGTTATTTTCCTCCTCCTTAGTTAGTGTTATCCTACCATTAGTTAGTAGGAAGCCCTATTGTTGGATGTGAAGGGACATAAAAGGTTCATCGTGCAGTCATAAAGGCAACTCGTAGGGTGCCTTATAAATTTTATCGTAAGGGACTAAGATCGTTTACCGGAGGCATCATCAAAGAGTCATCGAGGGACTATGATATTTTGTATCGAGGGTCTTTGCTAAAGCGTCCCCATGTTCGAGGGACGTGACTTTTTATCCGAAGCAACAAGTGAGGTTAACCTAGAGGTGAGTGTGTGAAAGTGTATTGAATTAAGTTATTTATCTTCTATTTAGGGTGATCTAATGGTTATTTTGAAGTCTTGTCATACAATCCTATTAAACTAGACAGTTATAAAGAAAGCAGTAAAAGCAGAAAATAAAGGTGCGGAAAGTAAACCTAAACTATTACAAGGCTCCGGGGGAAGGGGGTACAAAACCACAAAATCGGGGGAAAAGGAAAGTAAAACCATAATTAAAACTATTACAACCCTGTAGCAATTACATAATAGGGAAAAACTAATGCGAAAGTAAATACGCGAAGAATAAAAATCGTTTTGTAATCGTTTGACGAGAAAGTTAGGTAATTAATTTTAATTGGAACTTATTATCCTAATTAATTTAATAAATAAAAAAATCAAAATTAATTCACGAGAAAGTAACTAAACCTAATTTATTTAATGTTGATTAAAAAGTAACTAGGGTTTATTAAAAAATTAGGGTTAAGGTAAGAAACAGAAAATAATGTTAGTAAGAAAAATAGAGAAAAAGAATGATGTAGATGAGTGTTGAACTCATGCCCCCCAAGACCTTCATGTAGCATGCACTCCACCAGGCCAAGTGCGCGCTTATGCTAGTATACTCATCCAGCGCGTTTTGTAATCAACCTGCAAAACATATGAAATATTAGAGAAAAAAGTGTCAAAAGGCTGGATCGAACCCAGGCCCTTTGAGATTAATGCCTTATCGCACGCGCTTCCGCCACTGGGGTGTTTGTTTCATTTAATTTTATCATTGAACCCATAAATATATAATATGAATCAGCATGCATTGAACGGAGAGGCGCCAGAGCCCTAGCTCCGATCGTCTTCTCCGGTGACCTATGTTATTCAAAAACTGCAAATTCAAATAGTTAGCGATCCAAAACATCTTATTCCCCCTAATTCGACCCTCCTGGATGCAAATATGGACTTAGTTTTTGCTAGAAGTCCCTGTATCATGAGTTTCGAAGCAAAAACCCTAATTCGGTTTAAGAATGGAAAATCAAGACCTGGACGTCAAGAACTCCATGTAACGACTGCAACCTATTCTTAACACACATATAAACTGATTTGGATGGTTAGAAACATTCAATAGTGCATGGAATTAAAAATATATGAATGATAAAAAATCAAGAACCATCCATAGCCTATATGCATGTTTCATGCCCTTTGGATCATGGTAACTGATCCAACCTTACCCTTTAATATTCCTAGAAGTGAATGGAATGGAGGTTTGGTAGTGAGAAGGCTTGAAACTAGGATTTCAAGAGTTTAGGGTTCTTGAAAAATATTGATGTTTTTTTATACAATTTTGAGAGGTAAGGATTCATGTGTTGTTCTTGTCTTGATGTCTGAATATATAGAGAGATTTTAGGGTAAAAACAAATGGGCTTGGAACCTTGTAGTAAGATATGAATTTATTTTATATTATTAATGAATTAAATCAAAAATAATCAAAATAATCAAAATAAAACAAGGCCAAAGGATGTATGAATTAATTCTGAGGTGTATGAAGAGTATAACACACATTTGGACCCTTAAACCATGGCCCAATAGTCCAAAATATCAAGCTTGCTCAATTTGGTCTTCATGCATTTGCTCAAAATTTCCCAACTTGCAATGGTCATAACTCACTCAATTTTTATCTTTTGAAGGTAATCTTGGACTTTTTGGAAATATCAAGATGTCCTATACAACATCTATGTTTATAATTTTTGCTTTTGAAGATTTTATATTGATGTAAGTTTCCTTGACAAAAAGTGTCTTTTTGTTGACTTTTGAAATGACCTATAATTTATTGGCTTATATCTCTTAAATGATGCATTTTTTGGACTTGAGCATAGAGATACGAAGTTGTAGAGAATTTAATTTCCTTTAAAAGGAGTTTTGGTTGGGGAAAATCTTATGAAGTATGTGAAAGTTATGCTTGGTCAAAGTTCAGTTGACTTCTTTTAAGGAAACCCTAATTTGGCAACTTTTGACTTTTGATGATTTGAGGGCTTTTCTTGAGGAATCATGATCAACCCTTGATAAAATGATGAATGTGACTTTAAAATGTTTATGTTGACCAAAAATCTTGAGGTTTGACCGTAGGTTGACCACAGTTGACTTTTTACCCAATATAGTTAATTTTCAGTCATCTGAGCCATTGACTGAGTAAAATTGTGATGCAAGGCTTGAAACTTGACATGAGAATTATTGAAGATCTATAGAGAACCATGAAAACCACTTGAGACCTTGAGAACCTAATTTTCCTTGAGAAATACCAAACTCTAGTTGTCGACCGATTGCTTAGGAGGAGAATTTGTCTGATTAATTCTTGAGCCAACTTGAGCAAATGAGGATCTCATGAGAATGTCTTGAAGGAAAAATGTGAGGGAAAATTTTGGGGTACAACAGTTGCCCATGTTCAATCTTCTTAAACCTGAAGAGTTATATTGGCATGTCCTCCATTCGTGACTTGAAGGTAGAAGATGATTGAACACTTAAGTGCCCATAAATTTGCACTTGCATGTGCACGGAGTAACACTGTTGGTTGATTGTACTGGAAATGGGCTTAAAGATGTCATTTGGAGAGTGAAAGAATGTCTTCAGAGATGGGATTATAGATGCCATCTAGAGTAACTGATGATAGGAACCTTAGAACAAGTCTATTGGGATGGCCAAATTTTCTAAGCACCCCCCCCCCTTCATTTAAAAAAGAAGAATAACAACCTTAATGGGCTCAAAAGAACTAAATGTGCCTTTCTGATTTTAGAAAACCCACAAACCCTTACTTAAAACATACCCCTTGTATTTATAAAAGGCCAGAACCTTAATGGGCCTATAACAAAACGTGTACTCCGTCTTCTTAACAAAAGTCTCAAAAACTCTAATGGGCGATCAGTTTTTGAGGGTCCATTTAAAGTAAATCACCCCTCTATAAACTTTTAAAACCCCTATTAGACTTAAAATAATAAAAATTAAATAAAAAGATTATAAATTAGAAACAAAATAATAGTATGACTATTGTAGTGTGGCAAATTTGGGATATGATAGTTGCCCCTATTTAATTACCCTTCGATTGAAGGGTGCGAGAATACGCGGGTCTCGCACATTAGAATCTGAGGTTTAATTAAATAATGGAAGACCCCAAAATTTGACTAAAAGGTTATAAGGATACACTATACAACGTTCACAAGAGTATAAAAATAGGCACAGATGATGATGTATCATCTTACCAGAGTTTAAACAAAAAGTTTTGATTCGACTTAGATATGACGACGCAGATAAATCATCAATACCTAAAAGTGATCATAGATTTTTTCACGTATTTACCATAACCTAGGGGGTAAATAACATCAGTTTGAAAATTGACTTACTAATGCTTTAAGACTAATATAGTAAGCTTATACCGCAGATTTTGTCTATTCATCACAGCCAAGGGGATGAATAAAACAGATCTTGATAATTCATTGTCGCATGGAGACTAACACAATGAATTATATCGCAGAAATATAGATAACATATTGTTGCTTCGAGACTAACGCAGGGAGTTATATCGTAGATTCCATACATCTACTACAACCTAGGGAGTAAATGATACGAGGATGAACCTGTGCATTTTTCACGACCTAGAGGATAAACGACACGAGGATAGGCTTATGTATTCATCATGACTTAGAAGATGAACAACATAATCCTGATAATTCGCATACCTACCACAACCTAGAGGATATATAATATGAGGGTAAATTTGTGTATTTATCACGACCTAGAGGATAAAAACACAAGGATATATTTATGTATTCATCACGACCTAGAGGACGAATAACATAAACCTGATAAAATCCCATACCTATCATAATCTATAGGATAGATAATACGAGGATGAACTTGTGCATTTATCACGACCTAGAGGATAAACGACAGGAGGGTAGGCTTACGTATTTATCATGACCTAGAGGATAAATAATGTAATCCAGATGATTTGCCTATCTATCTCGACCTAGAGGATATATATTTGAATAATATTTGATAATCGAATTTTTAGATAACTAAACCAAAGATAAGATCGGAGTCTACCGGTTGTGTCTATTCTCAACCAAGGTATTCGTTTGTTTTGTGGATAAGATACTTTAACAATGGTCCCAAAGAAACATTTGTAGTTTAACCAAAATGAATTTGGAAAATGCCATGAATGATACATATGCATAATGCCCTAGATTGATATGGAACCCAAATGTATATGCACTGAATTTTGTTTTGTATATGCCCCAAATGTATGTATATGCCCCAAGTGTTTTTTGTAAATGTTTTAATATTTTTTTCTCCTTTTAAAACATTGGTTTTGTGTTGCCGACTCCCCAATGTTGTATCTTGCGTTGTCCAAGTGTATTTGAGTTGATTTGAATAAGATAAATGGGTGTCAGCAAGATTTTGATAATTGTATTGTAAGTGCAGGCGTAGGCGTGGGCATAGACATGGATGTAGGCAAAAAATTTCTTTCGATGTTTTTCTTGTTGGTGTAAGCCCTAGAGGCCAATACTTTTGGTACTTGTATCGAATTATTTATTAATAATAAAATGCATTTCTTTATTATGTTTGCTTTCTAAAATAATAAAGTCCATAGAATGGTTTATTGGTTTAATGAAATGTTAAGTGTGACTTAATCATGAGATCCCATTAAACATAAGAAACTATTCTTAAAGTATCCGTAGTCAAGCTTTAATGTGAAGTGGGATAACATTAAAGCATTAAGATTATTATGAAGATAGATTGATGATCACATCTCATGGATCATAGATAAGGAGTTATCAAGTCTTGACATAGGTATGAATATTAGGAGTAATATTTATACTGGATTGACCCGCTATGAGAATACTACATAGAATGTTATGCAAAGTGTCATAAGTTATTCTCATGATGATAATGGTGTATACAACCCTTCGACCTGAAACCACTATGTACCCTAGATGTAGAGTCAAGTACTTTATTGTTGATCAAACGTCATCCGTAACTGGATGACTATAAAGACGGTTGATGGGTACTTCACAAAGCATGCTAAGGGACATGAGTGACCTAGATGGAATTTTCTCATCCTGCATAACAGGATAAATGTCTAAGGGCCCAAATATTGAACTGTACAAGGGTGACATAGTGTATGCCTTGTGTTCAATATAGACATGAGGGCAAAAGGGTAATTGTACAACACAAATATTATCACGAAAAAGGTTTGGTCAGATCACATGACATTTTCATGACTTGGGTAACATTGATATGTTGCTAAATACCGCTCACTGTTTATTATATTAAATATGTGATTTAATATAATTGCCAACATCGCGAAAACCTACAGGGTCACACACATAAGGACAGGTTGATGAGAGATAGAATAAATAAGGAACACCGTAAGGTACGGTGCACTTAAGTGTAATACGGAAAGTGGTAAGGTACCACGTGGATAAGTGATATATGGTACATCATAAGGTATGATGTCCATAAGCTTAATTGGGCTTTTAGCTTATAGCCTTAATTGGGCTTTTAGCTTGTAGCCCACACGAGTGATTCTATAAATAGATCCCTTATGATGAAGCAATTTCACTTGATGAAATTTCATTTTTGATTCTCTCTCTCACTCAAGGTTTCCGTTCGTGATCAGCTAGCACTGTGACCGGAAGCGATCTGTTCGTGTAGACTGAGTAGAGGCGTTGTTCTTCATCAACGCTCGTGATCACAACATCAAAGGTTTGAATCGCCACAAGAGGTAAATATTTCTATCACTGACCATGTTCATTCGTAAGGATCGCTAAAGGAAAATTTTAAATTCTGCTGCGCTTTTGATCGCAATTTTCCTTCAGTGGTATCAGAGCCACTTACGAAACCATGGATCTGATAGTTGTTTATGTTCTATATTTTCTGTTTTGATTCGATTAAAACCAGAATGAATTGAATAATAAATGAGTAATTAAATTTGGCATCTGTTGTGTATGATTTAGATGATTGATGTTGACTATGCTTCGGAATCTGACATTAGTATGGTGAAGCGGCGATACATCGATCGTCCATAGGTTACACAAATAAGATCGATCACTTTTATATATGATATAAGTAAATCTGATGCAACGATGGTATATGGGATATACTGTTTCTGTTTCGTTCATTCAAACACTTGATGATTGTTATTCCTTTGACCGATCACTGTTCATATGCTTCAGAATCCGACATTAGTATGGTGAAGCAATGGCATGTGATTAATCATACTGAATTATCAATCGAAATGTGTTTGACAGCATGAAACTGTTGCATTAGGGTTCATGACGGCACAAGGGTTGTGTTGTTGCAGAGTTATGCGATTAGGGTTGTGAATGCACAAGAGTTGTGCGAAAATGACGCCGATTTCAAATGAATTGTTCATTAAAATTTTGCGCCGGGGCGCTGCCCCTGACAACCCCGCAAAGGGGAACCCCCGGCTAACTCTGCGTAGTGTGATCAATCATCAAAATTTAATTTGCCTTTTTTTAATTAACAAAATTTAACCTAATAATAAAAGTGTGTTTATTATTATTGTCTTGTGGTGATCAGTTATGGCCTTAGTTTTTTTTCCTTTATTTTGTTTTGGGATTGTAAAATACGGCCTGCGTGTCGTGCCTCTCTCTAAAATTCTTGATGTAACTTCTTTTCTCATCTCACTCCCTCGTATGTAAAATGAGTTTCTTTTATGTAATGTAATATTATGAAGAAAGAGAAGAATACAATATCAAAGGAGGATAACCTTGGAGATCTTGCTTGGAGAAGTTTAGATCATTATTAGGTTAGCTTAGGTTCTCTCATTGGCTTGGGAGAACAATTGCGCTAGGGGCCATAATTGTATCCTTTTATGTATATTGATGCATGTGTTTATATGTTGATGCATGAGAGATACGAATTGCATGTTAAGCCGGTGAGATCAAACTAATAACAAAATCCATCAAGTTAAATATTAAGTTCATGCTTTCCAAGTTTTAGCACTCATCAAGACTAGTATCGAACAATGTAGGTTTCGCCTACGCGAGGTGCATGTTCTATATTAGTAAGGTGCGATGGGATAATTGTAATATCCAACTGCTAAAACAATGGGTCAAACTTAACTAAACACATTATAATAAGATTATACATGTTTAGAAGCAAGAGTTGGGAATGATTCATATGATGAATTAGAATAAGGAGTTATTCACCCAACTGAAAATATTCGAGAGTTGTATGAGATACAATTGGAAGGAATTCCTACCTAAATAACCTAGTTTTGTGTAATCAGCCTAACGCTGACTTAGAACGAAGTGAAATGTGGATCTCGACCCAATAGAAAGTCTTCCAACGGGATTTTCCGAATAAAATGATGAGGGTCATTTGGTTTGAGTAAAATAGTGGGAGCATATTTGATTAAAGGCCTAATTAAATATGTTGGTTTAATGATACTTATATTTTCATTTTTTTTGTAGATTACCATGACAATAAACAACCATATTTTGCGATCAATCCTAGATAAGGAAAAATTGTCTGGGACAAATTTCCTGGATTGGCACCGAAATCTGAGGATTGTCCTCAAGCACGATAAGAAGTTGTATGTCTTGGAGACACCTGTTCCTGAAGAAGAACCGCCTAGTTCGGCACCTAAGGCAGAAAGAGATGCTTATAAGAAGCATTTTGATGATGCTAACGAAGCCGCTTGTCTCATGCTAGCTACTATGAAGTCGGAGTTGCAAAAGCAACACGAGAACATGTCAGCGTTCGATATGATCGGACATCTGAAAATGCTCTATCAAGAGCAGGCAAGAAACGAGAGGTTTCAGGTTTCAAAGGCCCTTTTTAACAGCAAGTTATCTGAGGGAAACCCTGTAGGTCCCCATGTACTCAAAATGATTGGGTATGTGGAGAACCTTGAAAGGTTAGGGTTTCCGCTTGGAAAGGAACTTGCAACTGATTTTATCTTGCAATCTGTAGCGGTGAAAATCGGAGATCAAGCTATTAATTAACTTGACTCACAAAAAGCAAGAGTCGCCACCGCGCTTTATTATTTCCAAGGGAAAAGGGAAAAGAGCGAAATAAAACCCTAAAATATGCAATGTAAAATAATACTTAAAAGTAATAAAAAATACAATGCGTTTTTGAAAGAGATCGAGTGTTCGGGGGTTGGTTATACAATGGGAAGGTATTAGCACCCAATGCATCTGCGGTACTCCGCAGGAACCTTTTGAAATATCTATTTTTGGTTAAAATTGTTTGTTTGGTCAAAATGGGTATGGACGAGATTTTTGAAGATACGACGACCTAGTGTCGAAGTTTTGACTTAAAAGGTGTGAGTTTGAAAATGGGGTCTTTTGGGAGAATTATCTTAGGTTTAACAAAATAGTAAACAAACAAAAGATGAATGAAGGGGTTCGCGCAATCGTATGAGATATGTTCGATGACATGAAGTCAACAAAATTTAAATCTTTTCCTTGGAGTTAAAACCACAGACGGATAAATAAGCTAAGAGTATATCAAACCTTAGGTGAAAATAAATCACAAGCCGACAGCATCGTCAAAAAAACCTAATGTGAGATAATACTCCAAGCATCAGATGAAGCGCAAAGGCGGTGGATAAAGCTCACGGTGTCAGATAAGAATCCCTGCATCACAAGAGATATACCGACAAAATCCAACAGCACGGAAAACTTATGTGCGTCCGCACAATTTTCAGAAGTTAGTTGGAATTAAAATAAAATCACAATGCGATGAAAATAATATTTTTAAGAAACCTGAATTTATTTACAAGTAAAATATACAGTCAAAATATTATATACAAGTATATATTTACAGTATCAAATATTAGATCAAAATAATAAAATACAATAAAAGGTAAAAGGGAAAAATATGAGAATTGTGGATGCGCTATGTGAGAATGAGTGCTTCAAATAGATTTTTGGAAACCTTCACAATAACAAACGCGTTAGTAGCATAAGTGGCATACAAATTAAAATTAAAACAAAATTGCAACAATTAGTATTTACAAGATATAAAATGAAACTTGCATGAATGCACATGGACAAATCAAGAACCAAACAAATGATGATTATTCAATTCCAAACATGGTAAACGATGTTCCAAACAACCTTTTACTCCACCAAACCAAATCCGGGCAACAACTATCATAATCGAACTTCACAATCAAACCAATTTCACAGAGATTTTCTTATAGCGTAAAAGTTCTAACTCGAATGAGAAACAATTTGGGCTTAAAAATAGCAGATTCAAGACATATTCATGCACACAGATTCAATCACAGCATCAATCCAGAAATGTTTAAGCTATGAAATAATGATGGAAATTGATATTACCAACTCATAAGTGAAGCGTCTGAACTTTAGTAACATCTTGTACCTTACCTAGAATGAGTTCAACATCATCAACAAAAACCATCCTCAGCATCTCATCTGCCTCATCAAGGACACGAAACTTAAGGTGACTCAGGTCAATATTTTTCCTCTCAATATGATCCTTAATACGACCCGGTGTTCCAATAATTACATCAACGCCTCTACGAAGTTTAGCCTCTTGTGCTCCATACGGAGCTCCACCATACACGGCGCAAGCAGCCAATCCCAAGGACGAACCATATACTTCAAAGTCAGCAAACACCTGATTGGCCAATTCCCTGGTAGGTAAGAGCACAATAACACTTGGAACTCTCCCATAGCCAGTCTTTCTTACCGATTTAGCTGGTCCATTTGTCAATGACTCCAATATAGGCAAAACAAATGCAAGAGTTTTTCCCTGACCAGTACGAGCACGCCCAACCAAATCAGACCCATCAAGAATTGTATTAAAAGTCATAGCTTGAATCGGAAACAAAGCTTCAATCCCCTTCTCTTTCAGCTTCATCTTTAACGGTTCCGAAATTCTAAAATTCGAAACCGCATTCAGATCATCCTTCTTCACGGCAACTTCTTCAACAACATCCTCATCTTCCACCTTCGATTTCTTCTTCTTCTTCATTGATTTTGATTTAAGGCTGTGGATTGAAACGGCTACGGCTTCATCGGTGATGGGGGTTGAAGGAATATGGTGTCTATGGGCGTGTGAAGATGAAGGGCGATTGGAGGTTGCAAGGGATGCTAGCGGACTGAATAGAAGGGTAGATTAGATTGGTTGTTGTGGAAGTTTGGTGAGTTGTGCTGATTCACGGTTGAAACAAAAGCGGAGCGGGTTGCTGTAAGGTGGGTTACGATGATGTTGGTGATTAAGTGAGGTGAGTGGGTTAAAGGATGTGGCTAAGGGTTTTGAACAGAGGGAGGTGGTTGGTGTGGCGAAGGAGTGGATGCCGGTGGTGGAGTTTGAGTTGAGCTTTGGGGGGCGGTTTTAGGACGGAATGGGGGTAGCTAGAGGCTCATTGCAGAAGCAGCTGCTGGCAAAGTTGAGGATGTACAGGGAGATTCGGCAATTGAATGCCGGGACCTATTAGATGAGGAAGCATTGTTAGGAGAATTCGCACCTCCCACCTGATTAGAAGCTCCTGCAACCGATGCTTGATAATGGGCCGGTGAAAATATGAATGCAGGACCATGCACTAGATTCCCAGTTGATCCGGGGTGTTGACCTTGTTGGTGTTGGCCTTGTAGCACAAACTGCATCTGATGTGTTGAATCTACTGGATTGGCGTTATTAGAACTTTTAGTAGCTCTGAGATTATGATCACTTGTGACAGCCAACCCTTTCTCTCGTGCACAATTTTGGTTTAAACCTGGCAAGTGTTTCTGAGATTGCTTGCTAACAACCATACTTTCTGCCGAGAGAAGACAGTTGACATTGTTCGTTTTTATGCCACAAATTGAACCAGAGCCTGCTGACAGAAGGGGGTTTGAACGGATGGAGGATGAAGGGTAATTGGGGATTATGCGCAAAGAGAAGGGAGATTGGCTTTTTGCTTTTTATTGTGTCAGGAAGAGAGAAGAGGAAAGAAGATTACTGTGTTGCTTTTGTGTTGTTGTTTTTGTTGTGTGTCCCCCTTGAACAATGAAAATAATGAAGCCTTAAATAGAGAAAATTATGATTTCAAAATAAATCCAAGTCGTTCAATATAAATCCAATCTCTATCAATCCGCAAACCATGCTTTCGACCAATGAGAATTCAATCTCTATCAATCCGCAAACTATGCTATCGACCAATGAGAATTAAGCGAAGCCTAATTAATATTTTTTGTGACCAAAAAGTCTCTGAATGACAAAAATAAAATAAAACCTGAAATTATAAAAAATAACTCAATTTAAAATGATTTTTTTGAATATTTTATGAATAAAAAATAAAGACCCAAAATGACCAAAAATGATAAAAAACGGACGAAAATTTATCCGAAAAAATAAAATGAACACATTAAAATAATCTACATGTCACGAAGATTAAAGAAAAAATATTCAAGAAGTCAAAAAATCAAAAATAAAATAATAATAAAAATATCAGACTAAACAGACGTTTAAGGTTAAAAACGAGACTTCAAACTGTATCGAAAAATAAAGCAAGCATACCGTCATAATCTATGCGAGATGCAGATTCATAAAATGATCGATAAAAGGTGAAAACTTGAAATATTTTTCTCGCTAATTTTTCGCACATTGTCGAATCGCTTTTAACAGTCTGTCTATAAAACCAAAATATTTTTATTATCGACATATAAACAACTTGGAGCGATGTAAGAAAATAGTAAACAGATAAAAATGCATGAAGTGAAATGTCGGGTATTTTACAACTGAAAGACGATGCAAACTTTGATTTAAACTGACTTTTTCTGGTCAACTTAAATACGACTAATGATGCAAAATGTGATGAATGAAGATATTTACTAATGATTGTGACTAAATAACAAAATATGATATGAAAGTGCGACTAAAACATATTAGGGGCGAAATTAAGGGTGCAACGGTGTGCCTTGATGACTCAATCTTCGAGAATCCACAATCAACCGTACTTCTGGCTTGAGAGATTCTGAACCCTAATCGAGGCATGACGCCTGATGCTCTTGATTCAGATCTGTTTCCTGCAAATGAAATCAAAGAAACAAAAAACACACACTTCGTGCTTGATTAGAAGTTAGTGATACATAGGCTAAGAATGTTCAAAATATTTGACAATTTCTGCGTAGTCAATGCTCGAAGGTGAGACGTTAAAACCGACCGTATTTCATGACCTTGACTTATCTTTAAAAATGCAAAAATAAAAATGGGATCTTAGGTCAAAAATTGGGGTACAACAGCTGCCCCTATTTAAGTTTCTTCTATCTGGAGATATGAAGATTGGGATCTTCATTTCGACGAGATTGAAGGGACTTAAATATAGAATACACAATTTTTGGCCTTAAGATACCGCGATTACGTTCATGATATGATATGAATGTAATGCTCTGAATTTTATGGGGAATGACGCCATATGAGACAGACTATGCTGGAGAAACCAAGCACATTATACAGTAATCCCACGGAGGAAGAAGTTGTAACTCCACTGGGGAAACAGATTATAACACCACTGGGGAAACAAAGTCATAGACTTCAAATGAGAGACTCTTGAATGATTTACATCAGTATTGAGACTGGAAAAGGTAATGATTTACATCAGTACTGTAACTGGAAAAGCATATGATTGACATCAGTATTGTGACTGGAAAACAAAATGATTGACATCAGCACTGTGGCTGGAAAACAAAATGATTGACATCAGCACTGTGGCTGGAGATAAACATCTCTGACTTCTGAATTTTACCAAGAACGGTAACACATTTCTTCTCTAACCAAGATATCGCTTGAAAAGGATAAAATAACAAACTTCCCCACGGGACTTTTCCAAAAGGGATGCCATTTGCTGAGTAGACATTATTGTTGGGGATACACAAGCTGCTCAAATAAAGAGGCCGCCACTTGCTTCCTTTCAAAGGTGTCAATAACATACAAGCTGCTCATGAAGAGACCGCCACTTGCTATCTTCAAAGAATATTAAAACACACAAGCTGCTCATGAAGAGTCCGCCACTTGTTGCCAAAAACCCACAAGCTGCTCATAAAGAAGCTGCCACTTGCTGTCTTCAAAGAATATCAAAACACACAAGCTGCTCATGAAGAGTCTGCCACTTGTTGCCAATAATCCACAAGCTGCTCATAAAGAAGCTGTCACTTGCTGTCTTCAAAGAATATCAAAGCACACAAACTGCTCATGAAGAAGCTGCCACTTGTTGCCAATAACCCACAAGCTGCTCATAAAGAAGCTGCCACTTGCCGTTTTCCGTACAAGCTGCTCATGAAGAGACCGCCACTTGCCGTTTTCAAAAAGTGTTGATAACATACAAGTTGTCCATGAAGGGACTGTCGCTTGCTGTTTCTTAAAAGTGTTGATAACATACAAGTTGTCCATGAAGAGACTGCCGCTTGCTGTTTCTTAAAAGTGTTGATAACATACAAGTTGTCCATGAAGAGACTGCCGCTTGCTGTTTCTTTTCAAAATTACCAATAACACACAAGTTGCTCATGAAGAGACCGCCGCTTGTTGTTTTTTTTTCAAGGTATCAATAACATACAAGTTGCTCATGAAGAGACCGCCGCTTGTTGTTTTTAAAGTTGTTAATAACATAACAAGTTGCCTCGTGAAGAGACTGCCGCTTGATGTTTTCGAAGGTGACAATAACACACAAGTTGCCTCATGAAGAGACTGCCGCTTGTTGTTTTCAAAGGTGATAATAACATACACGTTGCTCATGAAGAGACCGCCGCTTGTTGTTTTTTCAAATGTAGCAATAACAATACAAGTTGCTCATGAAGAGACCGTCGCTTGCTGTTTTTAAAAATGTTGATAACATACAAGTTGTCCATGAAGAGACTGCCGCTTGCTGTTTTTAAAAGTGTTGATAACATACAAGTTGTCCATGAAGAGACTGCCGCTTGCTGTTTTTAAAAAGTGTTGATAACATACAAGTTGTCCATGAAGAGACTGCCGCTTGATGTTTTTCAAGAGAAAAATAACACACAAGTTGCTCATGAAGAGACCGCCGCTTGTTGTTTCCCAAAAAGATACCCATAAAATATCGCGAAGATATTGCTGGAGGTGAGAATCAATAATTTCATCGAGGATGGACAAACTGCTCATGAAGAGACCGCCATTTTTCATAGAGAAAGCAGAAATAATCAAACTGCTCAAATAAAGAGTCAGTCGCTTGTTGTCATGTCGATATTCCAGAAGAAGGTTGTGATAACACTGCTGGGGAATAAAGTTCATCTTCAATGGGGAACCATGAGTAAATCCTTCTCGAGGAGACCAAGTATTTACATTGCAAAATAAATGCACTCTCCATCTAGGTTTCACAGCCTAGAGAGATCCACAGGGTATCGTTCACAAGAGACAAAGCTCAATCCAGGAATAAACTGGAGAGAAAACAGTCAAACAAGACTCCACCCAATGAGGAAATAACTCAAATGGGGATTTATCCTATCCAGAGATGGAAAAGGAAAGCTAAAGCAAGATTCTTCCATGAGAGGTAACTCAGTGGGGAATTTAGAAAGAAGGCACACTTTATGCTTAAGTTGACACTCTATTTGGAAAGATCAAATATGTTATTTGAATAGACATAACCAAGGTGTACGAACTCAATGACATCAACAAATACAACTGTGCATGCATGATGCAAGTGTGAATGAATAAATGAATGCCATGTATATGCTGACAAAACAGACAGGGGAGATAGACAGAAAATGATAAGACATCACAGTACAACTCGACACTCGGCTAATCTCAACAGGATGGTAACATTACTGGAGATAGAAAACAAAAGCCATCATTGGAGCAAAGTCCTTTTACAAGGCTTAAATCTCTTTGGAGAGGAAGATATTTTCAGGTAGAAAACCCAAAGTCCAATCTTCTATTGCAAATAATCCATTGAAAGGATAACAACACAAACAAAGTTTCAGCTGGAAAGAAGTCTTGCTTAGCTGGAGATACTGGGAACACCACCCTCTGATAATGTATGAAAAACATATCTTGACAAATCTGGATTGCCCCTGGGATTAATTTTGGATGCCCCAAGTTTACTGCTGATAAGTTGCGTGATACACGACAATTCTTGCGAATAACTTCACCTCTAAAATGCCCCGAGCTATATGGTTGATGAGGAGAAATCGTCTCAAGAGGATTTTACAAAAGACCTGGCATTCACCATGCTCTGGTGTCTTCAAACTCTTAGAGAGATTCATCCAATCTCTATGTGATTGCCCCGGATTGACTGTAGTTGGCACAACAAGGTCTTCAAATTTTGCCCCAAAAGAGTAAACAAGTTGGGAAAGCATTAATTAGGAGAAGCGACATGTCCGTGCTTAAGGTCTTCAGGTGACATGCCCCTGGATATGATTTTTTCTTGACGTGATCCGCCAATTACTCAACATAGTTTCAGGCCTTAAAAGAATAAACTCATCACTGGTGCTTATGTGAGCTTCCTTGATATCAAACAAATGTTTTGCAGTTAGAAAAAGTTTACAATGAGAATGAAAATTCTAATGCAACAGTTATGTAAGTCTTGAAGATTTTGAAAGATATCGCACAAATTTTGCGAGTTAAAGCACCATTTATTTTTGTATAGGAAAAACATATGATACCAACATAACTATTTAGAACATTCATGGGAGTCAGGAACACTATCTCATTGAAGTATGCTTTCAAAATAACCTTGCTTCAATTAGGACTTTTGAAGGTTGTAACGTGGTCTGGTTCATGGTTTTTAGAAAAAAGATTTTAAGGCTCAAAATATTTGGTGCCCACCCATTCTTCATGATGTTCTCCAATCCTATGTTCAGTTAATTCAACATGAGCGTTCATCTCTCAAAAGGATTTTTGTGACGGTTAAGGAAACGACGAGGTTTTCGGAGTAGAAACCACCCTCATGTCTTCGTGTTTGTAGTCACCAATTTGTTCTTTGCTGAGGACTTTTCTTTGTAGTCCTTTCTTTGCAATTTTTATTTTCCCTAATTTTTGCCTGAGCTAATTTTTGAATTGATAGTCCAGCGGGATGCCTTAATTTTGCCTAAGTCACACGTTTTCATTTTTTTTTTTTGACTTAGCAGGCTTTTCTTTTTCTTGATTTTTGACTTTTTGAAAAAAATGTGTGACATTAGCTTGTCTTTGTTTGTTGAGAGGATTGTGATTTATTATACATGAAAGATAGCCCTCTTAGTTTCTCTTCAGAAATATCTTCCTTATGAATTTTGAACACTCAATCAGATTAACTGAAAACTACCCTGCCCCAGGTTAAAAGTTGAGGGTTTTTTCGTATAGAAAAGAAACTTCTACTTCAAGGCTCAAAAGGGGTTAGCAAGGTGTGATCGGTGGATCTGGAACTGACTGTTTAACGCTGGTTCGCGAAATGTCGCGGAAGCAAGAGTCGCCACCGTCTTTTATTTTCTCCAAATGGAAAGGACAAAAGCACAGAAAAATTCCTTAAAGAGATTGCTCTCGGTTCGGGAGGTAGGTTATAGAAAGGGAAGGTGTTAGCACCCTTTCTATCCATGGTTATCCATGGGCTCTTAGATACTTGCTCATTGTTTTCAAAATTGTTTTGTTTTTCAATGTGGGTTTAAAAAGTTTCTTTGAAAAATTTCAGATCGACTCATACGTCAGAGTGTTTGAAAAGTTTGCTTTGAAAGCTTTTGAAAATGTGTTGGTGTGAAAAGTCTTTTGAGTTTGTTTTGAGATTAGAGCAAGTATCCTTGAGAACCTACCTACCCTAAGGAATTCGTCTGTGTAAATGTCCTTTAAAGTAGTGCCATCCCACCATTGAGAGGTAGGTAGCACCACCGTTGGAGGTGTTCGGGTCAATTCGAGTTTAGGGACATGGTGATCACCGGAGCAATGGGAAGACACCTTAGAAGCTACCCTCATGCCAGGTTCCCGGATCATGAGGACTTACTAAGACGTCCTCTACTCGACGACCACCTTTCGAAAGGCAACAGTGAGGCGTACCCTAGGGGTGGTGTGTGCGAATTGTGTGTCACGTTTCAGTTATTTGTCTTGTCATGCTTGTCGTGTTCTACGCTCGATTTTATTTATGTCATTCATTCTTTCATGCTTGGTTAACAGTTATAAAGTTGCGGGAAATAAATCTAAGGCTATTACAAAGGCGCGGGTCCACATCGCCAAAATTAAACCGGACCCGATTTAGCGGAAAATAAATAATGCGAAGTAAATAAAAGTGCGAAAAGTAAAGTTACATGGCTTTGGGAGATTTACATAATTATTCAAACGATTATAAAATAAAATGCGCGAAATAAAGGAATTAAATAAAACTAGGGCGTTGGACCCTTTTGCAAATAATTAAAATTAATAGGAAATTAAAAATCAAAAATTAAATGTTTTTTTGGTATTTTGTGTTTTTTAAGATTTAAAAGAAAAAAGAATTAATTAAAGCTAAAAAGTGAAGGTAAAACCCTAATTCTAATTATTTATTAATTATTAAGAAGATATTGAAATTTGACTAATTTAACCTAAATTAATTTATGTACAATTTTTACTTTATGAAAATAAATAAATAATATTATTATTCTAAAAAGGGAAAATATTAAAAGGAATAAAAAAATATCAATTAACCTAATTCTATTTTGTTGGATTTTTTGTTATGGAAAAAATATAAATTAAACCCAATTTGAAATTAGTTTATTTACATGCTAATAAAATAATTATAACAAAATAAATATTATTTTTTGGTCTTTTTCTGATTTTTGTATTTTTGTAAAAAATAATTACTGAATTAAGACAATAAATAAATAAAATAAGAATTAAAAAGACATAAGGGAAATAAATGAAATTTCAAACCAGGGTGGGGTGTTGTCCCACAATTGGAGGTATAGGCCTGGACTTTTGGCCCATTGAGCTTCAGTTTTCGTTGACTTCTGAATCCTGTATGACGCGTTGACTGGAGTTTATTGTACTCCTTTGATCATGGCCCTTGGATTGCTACTGATGAACGCGTGTATGGTGAACTTGGAGTGTGCATGGTGCGTCTCAGAATTATGCCTGCATGTGAATTTAGTTTGAAAAATAATATGAAGCTTGTACAGACCTGGGACTTGAACCCAGGTCTTGAGGGTCATTCACGTCACGTGTTACCAACTGAACCAAGCGCGTTTTAGTTAACATATAATAATACGTAAATATGATAAATAAAACATAATGCTAATGGATTAAAAAACGCGCGAATTTCAAAATGGCCAATGGCTGATGGACACGCACTCGTCTTCTTCCCCACCCTGTAAAACAAAACAAAAGAGCAACGGTTTTTATAGCGTTGCATTAGGGGGGCTAGCGAAAAATAGCGAATAGCTCCCTGAGCTTCATAAATTGTTCGCGAGGTATGTAATCCTTTCGTTTTGATGTGCTAAGGGTGATGGTAATGGTCTTGAGCCCCAATTTTACGTTATCTCAAAAGCCCCAAATTAGCAAGCCTGCAAACCCTAGAAGACGATCATGGCAGATTCATATATATTGCTCAAAAATGAAATTAATTAGTATGGTTAGCTTTAGAACATCATGAGAAACAAGAATTCATAAACAAAAAATGCAAAAGATGTATGATTCGTGGTATATGATTTCAAAAAATTCGCTTTGCAGTTTGAGTTCTAACCAACGATTCTTTGTGCTTTAGTTGATGTTAATGATTGAGGAGCATTCAGTGATGCTTCAGGATGATGATGAAACGAAAATTGAAGCTTCAATCGACCTCTAAGGTTGATTTCAGTGTTTGAGTTTCTTATGAAAAATTTCAATGTGCAAAAGGGTTCTTGGGCGCAGCTTGCAGTCTCAAATCATTAGGGTTGTGATGCTGAGTATGTATAGAGGCTTTTAGGTCAAGAAAGTTGTACAAAATCTCATGCATTGATGATTTCACATATTTGATTTTGGAAAATCTTTTTCATATCTTTTTTCATGTTGTTTTTGTTCAATCATGATCCAATCACACCAAAACTTGCCATAATCAATCAAGCACGAAATATTGAGATTAGAATGTGCACAAAAAGATTTTTTTAGGTTAGGTTTATATTTTTCATGTATTAAAATGATTTAAATGAATATAAATTAATATAAATTCAAATAAATAATTAAAAAATATGAAAATACTTCCCTTTGGGCCTAATGGTCGTGCATAGGCTTGGCATGAAGAATCTTGGAAGAAAAATGGGCCCATTTGCATTTTTAGGCCTTTTGCATCAATGTTGACTTTCAAAAATTTCCAAAAATTTCCCAACTTCCACAAGGCATAACTTGGTCAATTTTTAAGCTTTTCACATGGTCTTGGACATTTTGGAAAGGTCTTTGAGTCCTTTAACCAATGCCTTTGGTCCCATGTCATTTTGATTTACCAATATCAAGTTATGGCCTTTGACTTAAAGTCACTTTTTGTTGACTTTTGAAAATGACCTATAATGTTGAAATTGATAACTTTTTGTGAGAGCATTTCTTGGACTTGGAACATGAAGATGAATTGTAGGAAATGTCTTTCTCTTCAAAATGAGCTTTGGATGGAATTTTTCTGATAATCCATGTGAAAGTTATGCCCTGGTCAATTTCAGTTGACTTTTTCAGCTGTCCAAATATAGTAACTTTTGTATCTTTGATGATTTCTGAGCCAAATTTTGAGAGTCATGATCAAGCATTGATCAAATGATGTTTATGGCTTCAAAATGATATGTTGACCAAAAATTTGAACTTTTTACTGTCAAATGACCATTTTGCCCCTACAGTTGACTGTAGTGCAATCTAGGGTTTTGACTGTGCAATTTTGAGCTGAATGCCTTAAAACTTGACATGAAGACACTTGACCATCTTTTTAAGCATATGAGACTTGATTGGGCCTTTGAAAAGTTCATTTACTTGACCAGAACTCAAACCCTAGTATTGACTGTATAGAAGACAGTTGAGCTGCACAACCCTTGGGGAATTTTGTGACCTTGACTTTGACAATTCTTGATGAATATGGGAGGGCAAATTTTGGGGTACAACACAAGGGATTATCTTCCTTATATCTCCAGTGTTTAGGAATTTGAAACAATGCCTGTACATCATCAGCAAGATTTTATCCAAAAGCAAACAACCAGAGATTTTGTGTTCTTTAGATCATCATCCTCCCTTCAATCTCTGCCTAGGCAAGAGAATGGGCAACAAGTTGGTATCATAATGCAAAAAGAAATTTAAAATTTGAAAACAAATATGAGTGAAACGAATGAATTTCTTCAAGACAAACATACCCATTGTATCAAGATAATCATTCAGATGCAAACAAGCTCTTACATGCAAACAATGTTTTGATAAACAAGAAAAATTACAAAGAGCAGAAATAAGTTAATAATCTGGGAAGGCTTTCCATCTGGACTTGAATCACCGAAAACATCCTTCAAAACTCAAAGTGGCCATCAATCGTGTTTACTCTTCGGCACGTGCTTGATTTGAACTTCAAAACCAACGTTCTTGAATGACAAGATACCACTTTCGACCAACTTCTGAACCTCGATCTTCAAAGCAAAGCAACCCTCCAAGTCATGCCCAGGAGCACCTTGATGAAAGGTATAAGTCAAATCAGCTTTGTAGTATCGATGTATCTTCTCAGGAACCTTCGGTGGAGGTCGGGTCTGAACCAAATTCCTCTGCATCAAGATAGGGAACAACTCTGAATGGGTAATTGGAATTGGATCGAACTGGGTTTTCCTCTGATTAGGAACTTGCTGATTCTGTTGATGAATAGGAGAAACATGATGATTCTGACAATGATTATTTCTTCCTCTAGTTCTCTTCTTGGAAAAGTTATTATCAAACTTCTTCACACCATTAGTTGAGCTACCATCTTCATATGAACATCCCTTCCCAACATCTTCTTTTAGACGCACTCCCATATTCACCTTGTCAGGAAAGTCATTAGGTGCATTAACCAACACCTTCTCATGAGAGAATGATTTTAGAGTTTCAGTGAAGACTTTTATCATCGCTTCGTCCCTCCTAGAAGGATTGACTTGGGCGGCAACCAAAATTTCAACCAAAACAGTCGAGTGATCCATACCAGCTTTCAAAATAGTCATCTCTCTACGGAGTTCAGAAACCTCTTGCTTGATATTCTCCATTGTTCTCTTAGCGCGAGTGTTGTACTAGTGAGACCAAAGGAAAAAATAAGACTTGGAAAAAGACCTTTGAAAGTGAAACAAAAAATGTAGAATGATGTATGATATGCAAAAGAGAGTTTTTATTTGATTTTCAAGGAACTCAAGATATTAAGTTGTAAACATCAAAGTATGAAGATAGAAGATGAATTTTAAATTGGCTCCAAACATTGATCGAGTTATCATCAAGATCAATCATCCATTTTGGTGGATTAGGGTTTTCGCCCTATCAACACCCAAGATCCATTGAGCTTGACGAAACTTGTGATGTTTACAAAGAAAGACCTCCAAATTCCTTCAAAGTCAAGTGAAAAGGGTTTTATGGATGCATGAATGCATGGCTATGCAACAACCACAAGCAAGGTCACAAATAAAGTCGAAAGGTTCAACGTCACGAGCATGGAGTCAAGGTAAGGAACACCCCCAAGGTATGTACTAACGGTTTAATCACACCTGTAGAACAAGGTTCTAAGAGTTCCCGGAGTCTACATTCCTCCTTCGGATATTACCAACGTCTTGATTACTCAATAATCAGCAATATTCTCAAGAGAAACTCATCCGAGCGTAGCATCGCGTAACAATTACTTCCGGATTACTCCGTTATAATCTCCACGCTACACCTAAAAGGCCAAGATGGGTTAGGGTTCTACGGTTCCCAGCTTCTCTGGCTCCCAGGTCGAAAATAATAATGTCTTCCCGATTACTCGGTAAACAAATATTACGTTCAAAAGGGCCTTCCACTGAGTGGGGGATCTCATGCCTCCTTCTTCGGGATTACTCCCTCAAAGTTAACATGACTATACCGCCCGTCCTATTCCTAAGTGTCACTTAGTCCGGGTATAGGACTTGTCCTTTGTAAATATTATCAACACCCAAATAATCATAATATATACATATAATCAAACAATCAAATAATAATAAAACAGATAAAACAAATTAGGCTTAACCCACTTAGGGATGGACCAGCAAGAGGTCAATCTTTCCCCAGCAGAGTCGCCAATTCTATAGCGGTGAAAATCGGAGATCAAGCTATTAATTAACTTGACTCACAAAAAGCAAGAGTCGCCACCGCGCTTTATTATTTCCAAGGGAAAAGGGAAAATAGCGAAATAAAACCCTAAAATATGCAATGTAAAATAATACTTAAAAGTAATAAAAAATACAATGCGTTTTTGAAAGAGATCGAGTGTTCGGGGGTTGGTTATACAATGGGAAGGTATTAGCACCCAATGCATCTGCGGTACTCCACAGGAACCTTTTGAAATATCTGTTTTTGGTTAAAATTGTTTGTTTGGTCAAAATGGGTATGGACGAGATTTTTGAAGATACGACGACCTAGTGTCGAAGTTTTGACTTAAAAGGTGTGAGTTTGAAAATGGGGTCTTTTGGGAGAATTATCTTAGGTTTAACAAAATAGTAAACAAACAAAAGATGAATGAAGGGGTTCGCGCAATCGTATGAGATATGTTCGATGACATGAAGTCAACAAAATTTAAATCTTTTCCTTGGAGTTAAAACCACAGACGGATAAATAAGCTAAGAGTATATCAAACCTTAGGTGAAAATAAATCACAAGCCGACAGCATCGTCAAAAAAACCTAATGTGAGATAATACTCCAAGCATCAGATGAAGCGCAAAGGCGGTGGATAAAGCTCACGGTGTCAGATAAGAATCCCTGCATCACAAGAGATATACCGACAAAATCCAACAACACGGAAAACTTATGTGCGTCCGCACAATTTTCAGAAGTTAGTTGGAATTAAAATAAAATCACAATGCGATGAAAATAATATTTTTAAGAAACCTGAATTTATTTACAAGTAAAATATACAGTCAAAATATTATATACAAGTATATATTTACAGTATCAAATATTAGATCAAAATAATAAAATACAATAAAAGGTAAAAGGGAAAAATATGAGAATTGTGGATGCGCTATGTGAGAATGAGTGCTTCAAATAGATTTTTGGAAACCTTCACAATAACAAACGCGTTAGTAGCATAAGTGGCATACAAATTAAAATTAAAACAAAATTGCAACAATTAGTATTTACAAGATATAAAATGAAACTTGCATGAATGCACATGGACAAATCAAGAACCAAACAAATGATGATTATTCAATTCCAAACATGGTAAACGATGTTCCAAACAACCTTTTACTCCACCAAACCAAATCCGGGCAACAACTATCATAATCGAACTTCACAATCAAACCAATTTCACAGAGATTTTCTTATAGCGTAAAAGTTCTAACTCGAATGAGAAACAATTTGGGCTTAAAAATAGCAGATTCAAGACATATTCATGCACACAGATTCAATCACAGCATCAATCCAGAAATGTTTAAGCTATGAAATAATGATGGAAATTGATCTTACCAACTCATAAGTGAAGCGTCTGAACTTTAGTAACATCTTGTACCTTACCTAGAATGAGTTCAACATCATCAACAAAAACCATCCTCAGCATCTCATCTGCCTCGTCAAGGACACGAAACTTAAGGTGACTCAGGTCAATATTTTTCCTCTCAATATGATCCTTAATACGACCCGGTGTTCCAATAATTACATCAACGCCTCTACGAAGTTTAGCCTCTTGTGCTCCATACGGAGCTCCACCATACACGGCGCAAGCAGCCAATCCCAAGGACGAACCATATACTTCAAAGTCAGCAAACACCTGATTGGCCAATTCCCTGGTAGGTAAGAGCACAATAACACTTGGAACTCTCCCATAGCCAGTCTTTCTTACCGATTTAGCTGGTCCATTTGTCAATGACTCCAATATAGGCAAAACAAATGCAAGAGTTTTTCCCTGACCAGTACGAGCACGCCCAACCAAATCAGACCCATCAAGAATTGTATTAAAAGTCATAGCTTGAATCGGAAACAAAGCTTCAATCCCCTTCTCTTTCAGCTTCATCTTTAACGGTTCCGAAATTCTAAAATTCGAAACCGCATTCGGATCATCCTTCTTCACAACAACTTCTTCAACAACATCCTCATCTTCCACCTTCGATTTCTTCTTCTTCTTCATTGATTTTGATTTAAGGCTGTCGATTGAAACGGCTACGGCTTTGTCGGTGATGGGGGTTGAAGGAATATGGTGTCTATGGGCGTGTGAAGATGAAGGGCGATTGGAGGTTGCAAGGGATGCTAGCGGACTGAATAGAAGGGTAGATTAGATTGGTTGTTGTGGAAGTTTGGTGAGTTGCGCTGATTCACGGTTGAAACAAAAGCGGAGCGGGTTGCTGTAAGGTGGGTTACGATGATGTTGGTGATTAAGTGAGGTGAGTGGGTTAAAGGATGTGGCTAAGGGTTTTGAACAGAGGGAGGTGGTTGGTGTGGCGAAGGAGTGGATGCCGGTGGTGGAGTTTGAGTTGAGCTTTGGGGGGCGGTTTTAGGACGGAATGGGGGTAGCTAGAGGCTCATTGCAGAAGCAGCTGCTGGCAAAGTTGAGGATGTACAGGGAGATTCGGCAATTGAATGCCGGGACCTATTAGATGAGGAAGCATTGTTAGGAGAATTCGCACCTCCCACCTGATTAGAAGCTCCTGCAACCGATGCTTGATAATGGGCCGGTGAAAATATGAATGCAGGACCATGCACTAGATTCCCAGTTGATCCGGGGTGTTGACCTTGTTGGTGTTGGCCTTGTAGCACAAACTGCATCTGATGTGTTGAATCTACTGGATTGGCGTTATTAGAACTTTTAGTAGCTCTGAGATTATGATCACTTGTGACAGCCAACCCTTTCTCTCGTGCACAATTTTGGTTTAAACCTGGCAAGTGTTTCTGAGATTGCTTGCTAACAACCATACTTTCTGCCGAGAGAAGACAGTTGACATTGTTCGTTTTTGTGCCACAAATTGAACCAGAGCCTGCTGACAGAAGGGGGTTTGAACGGATGGAGGATGAAGGGTAATTGGGGATTATGCGCAAAGAGAAGGGAGATTGGCTTTTTGCTTTTTATTGTGTCAGGAAGAGAGAAGAGGAAAGAAGATTACTGTGTTGCTTTTGTGTTGTTGTTTTTGTTGTGTGTCCCCCTTGAACAATGAAAATAATGAAGCCTTAAATAGAGAAAATTATGATTTCAAAATAAATCCAAGTCGTTCAATATAAATCCAATCTCTATCAATCCGCAAACCATGCTTTCGACCAATGAGAATTCAATCTCTATCAATCCGCAAACTATGCTATCGACCAATGAGAATTAAGCGAAGCCTAATTAATATTTTTTGTGACCAAAAAGTCTCTGAATGACAAAAATAAAATAAAACCTGAAATTATAAAAAATAACTCAATTTAAAATGATTTTTTTGAATATTTTATGAATAAAAAATAAAGACCCAAAATGACCAAAAATGATAAAAAACGGACGAAAATTTATCCGAAAAAATAAAATGAACACATTAAAATAATCTACATGTCACAAAGATTAAAGAAAAAATATTCAAGAAGTCAAAAAATCAAAAATAAAATAATAATAAAAATATCAGACTAAACAGACGTTTAAGGTTAAAAACGAGACTTCAAACTGTATCGAAAAATAAAGCAAGCATACCGTCATAATCTATGCGAGATGCAGATTCATAAAATGATCGATAAAAGGTGAAAACTTGAAATATTTTTCTCGCTAATTTTTCGCACATTGTCGAATCGCTTTTAACAGTCTGTCTATAAAACCAAAATATTTTTATTATCGACATATAAACAACTTGGAGCGATGTAAGAAAATAGTAAACAGATAAAAATGCATGAAGTGAAATCGGGTATTTTACAACTGAAAGACGATGCAAACTTTGATTTAAACTGACTTTTTCTGGTCAACTTAAATACGACTAATGATGCAAAATGTGATGAATAAAGATATTTACTAATGATTGTGACTAAATAACAAAATATGATATGAAAGTGCGACTAAAACATATTAGGGGCGAAATTAAGGGTGCAACGGTGTGCCTTGATGACTCAATCTTCGAGAATCCACAATCAACCGTACTTCTGGCTTGAGAGATTCTGAACCCTAATCGAGGCATGACGCCTGATGCTCTTGATTCAGATCTGTTTCCTGCAAATGAAATCAAAGAAACAAAAAACACACACTTCGTGCTTGATTAGAAGTTAGTGATACATAGGCTAAGAATGTTCAAAATATTTGACAATTTCTGCGTAGTCAATGCTCGAAGGTGAGACGTTAAAACCGACCGTATTTCGTGACCTTGACTTATCTTAAAAAATGCAAAAATAAAAATGGGATCTTAGGTCAAAAATTGGGGTACAACACAATCGTTGCCAGATAGCTTTAATCAGTTTGTCATGAATTTCAACATGAATGACATGGATAAGAGTCTTCCAGAATTGCTAAGCATGTTGAAAACTGTTGAGCAGAATATGAAGACAAAAGGGAAGTCTATTCTGATGGTCAGTAATGGAAAGAAGCTGAACAAGAGGCCTACCAAGCAGGTTGGTAAAGGGAAAGGCAAGGAAGTTGCAAGCCTAAACCTATTGTTCCTACTTTGAAGCCTAGTGGAGGCATAACAAAGGAGGGAACTTGCTTCCATTGCGGTAAGACCGGACATTGGAAGAGAAACTGCCCAAAGTACCTGGAAGATAAGAACAATGGAGTAGGGACTTCAAATTCAGGTATTTTTGTTATTGAAATTAATTTATCTACTTCTGCATCATGGGTATTAGATACTGGATGCGGTTCTCATATTTGTACTAATGTGCAGGGGCTAAAAAGGAGTAGAGATTTGGCAAAAGGTGAAGTTGACCTACGAGTTGGAAATGGAGCAAAGGTTGCTGCTTTAGCCGTAGGAACTTATGTTTTGACTTTACCTAGTGGTTTAATAATTCAGTTAGAGAACTGTTATTATGTACCTGCAATTAGTAGGAATATTATTTCTGTTTCTTGTTTGGACAAGTTTGGTTTTTCATTTATAATAAAGAACAATTGTTGCTCTATTTATTTGAATGATATATTTTATGCTTCTGCACAAATGAACAATGGACTATATGTCCTTAATCTTGAAATGCCAATTTATAACATTAATACTAAACGGATTAAACCTAATGAGTTAAATCCAAGCTACCTTTGGCACTGTCGCTTAGGCCACATAAATGAGAAATGCATTTCCAAACTCCATAAAGATGGACTCTTGGACTCTTTTGATTATGAATCATATGAGACATGCAGATCTTGTTTAATTGGAAAGATGACAAAGTCCCCACTCATAGGAAAAGGTGAAAGGGCTAATGATCTTTTGGCCCTCATACATACTGATGTATGTGGACCACTGAACATACCAGCCAGAGGAGGTTTTCAATACTTCATCACATTTACTGATGATTTCAGTAGATATGGTTATGTGTATTTAATGAAACACAAATCTGAAACCTTTGAAAAATTCAAGGAATTCAAGAATGAAGTACAAAACCAACTAGGTAAGAATATTAAAGTTCTTCGATCAGATCGAGGCGGTGAATATTTAAGCCTAGAGTTTGATGACCATCTAAAGGAATGTGGGATTTTATCCCAACTTACTCCTCCCGGAACACCACAATGGAATGGTGTATCTGAGAGAAGAAATCGAACCTTGTTAGACATGGTCTGATCCATGATGAGTCACGCCGATCTTCCGAACTCCTTTTGGGGACATGCACTATTGACTGCAGCTTACACACTTAACCGGGTTTGGATCTTCCGAACAAGACCAGCGTAGGTCAAGCAGGATACGTCAACAACCTGAGAGATATGGATATCTCATAAGTGATCAGGGTGATGTATTACTCATGGATCAAAATGAGCCTGTGACCTACCAAGAGGCCATAACTGGTCCTGAGTCCGAGAAGTGGCTAGAAGCCATGAAATCTGAAATGGATTCCATGTACACAAACCAGGTTTGGATCTTGGTAGAGCCTCCTATAGGAGTTAACCCTATAGGATACAAGTGGGTCTTCAAAAAGAAGACTGGCATGGATGGTAAGGTACATACCTATAAGGCAAGACTGGTTGCAAAAGGCTATAAACAAATTCATGGGGTTGACTATGATGAAACCTTTTCACCAGTTGCAATGCTTAAATCTGTTCGGATTTTACTTGCTATCGCTGCATATCATGATTATGAAATATGGCAGATGGATGTCAAAACTGCTTTCCTTAATGGGAATCTTCTTGAGGATGTGTACATGACACAACCTGAAGGATTTGACATACCAGAAAAAGCCCAAAAGATATGTAAGTTACAGCGATCAATTTATGGATTGAAGCAAGCTTCCAGAAGCTAGAATCTTCGTTTTGATGAAACAGTAAAACAATATGGATTCATCAAGAATGAAGGTGAGCCTTGTGTCTACAAGAAGGTTAGTGGGAGCATGATCGTATTCCTGGTATTATATGTAGATGACATATTACTCATTGGAAACGATGTCCCTACCTTGCAACAAGTGAAGACTTGGTTAGGGAAATGCTTTTCAATGAAGGACCTAGGTGAAGCAGCCTATATATTAGGAATCAGGATCTATAGAGATAGGTCACAAAAACTGCTTGGCCTAAGTCAGAGTACATACATAGAAAACGTGTTGAGACGCTTTAATATGCATGATTCCAAGAAAGGATTCATACCTATGCAACATGGCATGTGTCTGTCAAAAACACAATCCCCTTCAAGTAAGGAAGAAAGGGATTGCATGGATAAGATTCCATATGCATCTGCAATAGGATCTATCATGTATGCCATGCTATGTACTCTACCAGATGTCTCGTATTCTTTAAGTGGAACGAGTAGGTACCAGCCTAATCCCCGTGATGCTCATTGGGTAGCTGTCAAGAATATCCTTAAGTACTTGAGAAGAACTAAGGACTCATTCTTGATATATGGAGGTCAGGAAGAGCTTGCTGTAATTAGATACACCGATGCTAGCTTCCAGACAGATAAGGATGACTTTAGATCGCAATCTGGTTATGTGTTTTGTTTAAATGGTGGCGTTGTGAGCTGGAAAAGTTCAAAGCAAGATACAATTGCTGATTCTACAACCGAGGCTGAGTATATTGCTGCCTCAACTGCAACAAAGGAAGCTATTTGGATCAAGAAGTTCATTAGTGAACTTGGCATAGTCCATAGCATTGTGGATCCCATTGATCTCTATTGTGATAACAATGGTGCTATCGCACAAGCTAATGAGCCTAGATCTCACCAACGATCCAAACACATACTTAGGCGTTATCATCTCATTCGAGAGATAATCGATCGGGGAGATGTGAAAATATGTATAGTACCTACACTTAACAATGTTGCTGACCCATTAACAAAGCCTCTTGCACAGCTGAAGCATGATGGACATACTAGATCTATGGGTATTAGGGGTATGCCTGATTGGCTCTAGTGCTAGTGGGAGATTGTTGGTGTAAGCCCTAGAGGCCAATACTTTTGGTACTTGTATCGAATTATTTATTAATAATAAAAGGCATTTCTTTATTATGTTTGCTTTCCAAAATAATAAAGTCCCTAGAATGGTTTATTGGTTTAATGAAATGTTAAGTGTGACTTAATCACGAGATCCCATTAAACATAAGAAACTATTCTTAAAGTATCCGTAGTCAAGCTTTAATGTGAAGTGGGATAACATTAAAGCATTAAGATTATTATGAAGATAGATTGATGATTACATCTCATGGATCATAGATAAGGAGTTATCAAGTCTTGACATAGGTATGAATATTAGGAGTAATATTTATACTGGATTGACCCGCTATGAGAATACTACATAGAATATTATGCAAAGTGTCATAAGTTATTCTCATGATGATAATGGTGTATACCACCCTTCGACCTGAAACCACTATGAACCCTAGATATAGAGTCAAGTACTTTATTGTTGATCAAACGTCATCCGTAACTGGATGACTGTAAAGACGGTTGATGGGTACTTCACAAAGCATGCTAAGGGACATGAGTGACCTAGATGGAATTTGCTCATCCTGCATAACAGGATAAATGTCTAAGGGCCCAAATATTGAACTGGACAAGGGTGGCACAGTGTATGCCTTGTGTTCAATATAGACATGAGGGCAAAAGGGTAATTGTACAACACAAATATTATCACGGAAAAGGTTTGGTCAGATCACATGACATTTTCGTGACTTGGGTAACTGTGATGTGTTGCTAGATACCGCTCACTGTTTATTATATTAAATGTGTGATTTAATATAATTGCCAACGTCGCGAAAACCTACAGGGTCACACACATAAGGACAGGTTGATGAGAGATAGAATAAATAAGGAACACCATAAGGTACAGTGCACTTAAGTGTAATACGGAAAGTGGTAAGGTACCATGTGGATAAGTGATATATGGTACATCATAATGTATGATGTCCATAAGCTTAATTGGGCTTTTAGCTTATAGCCTTAATTGGGCTTTTAGCTTGTAGCCCACACGAGTGATTTTATAAATAGATCCCTTGTGATGAAGCAATTTCACTTGATGAAATTTCATTTTTGATTCTCTCTCTCACTCAAGGTTTCCGTTCGTGATCAGCTAGCACTGTGACCGGAAGCGATCTGTTCGTGTGGACTGAGTAGAGGCGTTGTTCTTCATCAACGCTCGTGATCACAACATCAAAGGTTTGAATCGCCACAAGAGGTAAATATTTCTATCACTGACCATGTTCATTCGTAAGGATCGCTAAAGGAAAATTTTAAATTCCGCTGCGCTTTTGATCGCAATTTTCTTTCATTTCTAACCAAAGTGTTCTTTGATGTTTTATCAAATGCTTCTATTTGTTTGTCAAATCCCCAAAATGATTTCAACGCAGTATTCACAAGAAATAATAGTATTATTTTGCAAACAAGTCCGAAAAAAGAAACACACAATTGAAAGATTTAAAAAGTAAATGTTTTATTGGTAAACATGCCTCTAAACAGGAAAGAGTACAAGATTCAATTCCTAGAAAGAGGTAATTACAGAAAGTTTAATAAAAAATGAAAATGGCAATGAAAATGATAATTGCAACTGCTGCTTCTCCAATGTCTTCTTGATAGCTCCAATATCCTTTATTTCTGAGTCAAATGATTTGGATTAATCCCTCTCCTCTGTGGTGATAGTAGATCTCAGTCTATTTGTTCTTTATTTCGAATAAGATCCCTAACTTTTTCCTGGACTGCCCTTTCGTATTTTCAATCCACCAGGATAATAAATTTTTTGTTTATGTCCCTAATTTTTGCCTGGATTTCCCTTTAGGTTTTTAATCCACCGGGACACCCCTTTTTTCCCGAGTCTCCCATTTATAGTTTGAACTTAGCGGGCTTTTTATACATAGTGTTTTTTTACTGCATCAGAGTTTGTTGGATGTGGCAGTTCTTCCCCGTCCATTGTTGTGAGGATAAGACCACCACCCAAAAATGTTGTTTTAACCTTATATGGACCTTCGTGGTTGGATTTCCATTTACAACGTGAATCAAGGCGAGGTAGTAGAAACTTCTTGAGCACCAAATCTTCTTCTTTGAACACTCGAGGATGAACCTTCTTGTCAAATGATTTCTTAATCCGCTTTTGGTATAACTGACCGTGGCACAAATTTGTCAAGCATTTTTATTCAATGAGTTTAAGCTAATCAAGTCACCTCTGAACCCATTCTGACTCTTCAAGCCCCGCCTGTTTCAGAGAGACCCATCCAAACTATCGGCCTTGTACTCCCCACTGGAGGTGAAAGCGGTAGAAGAACAAAGAGATGGTAGCCCTGATCTTTAGATGCCCGTATACAATTTCGAAGGCCCATGGGAAGGCCATCATTTTAGGGTGAAGCTTTGAAGGAGCAAGGCGAATATGGTCGAAGATAGCCACCTGGAAGTCTGTAAAGGGAAGTCAGAGCCCCAAATCTGTGAATACGATCTCGTACATAGGAAAATGATTAACATCATACTTTTTACAGATCCTATCATACTTCTCGGGGAAGAAGACGACCCAGTTCTCTTTAGGGTTCGATTGCTCCATCCCCGCAGCCACAACTGTGAATACCTCCTTCAGATGCTCGGTAAAGTATGAAATAATCTCTCGAGGACCCGACGCAATCCAGTCCATCCCCTCGGGTTCATTCGGCCCAGAAACTGCATGCATACCTTGCTCGGACTCACTCTACTATGACAAAGTCTTATCGGAATCACTCTGCTCACACGTACTCTCTTCGGACAAATTTTGATCGGTAGAACTTCGCTCGTCCATGACTCCATCATCGATAAAACTATCCATTTCACCCGAAAAGCAAAGGACAAAAGTGAATTCGACATAAAAATCAAATCCACCCTTCCACTGCTAATCAAGTGAAAGGGCACGCAAAGGCACAAGAACCACATCCTCGACCATTGCCCTTACTCAAACAGCAAAAATCAGGTCCAAAGAGCGACCTCCTTGATGAATGGGTCTTAAAACCCTCACGAGAATTCATCAGGAACGCATGAAGTTCATGACAAAAACAACCTTATTTCACCGAAAAACTTATCACAGGTCACTACTACCGGCCAAAATGCCAGCTATCACCAACAGGTTCATGGCGGAGCCGACATCCTCAGGTGGCAGAACCACCGTCAAACACCAACAAACTGCCAGAAAATTCCCCCACTAAGCTACATTAATCCTAACTGCATTCATCTCTGAAGGTGAAATTAGAAAATCTAGCCTAAAATAGAAACGAAGTTCACAGAGACAATGGAAAATCAAGAAACTTACTTGGTCGAGGAAGATTAGCGGCTGGCAAGCAGAAGTTTCAACGGCAGACAATAGTGTAGCGATAAAAAATATAGCGGTGTAAATCAAAGATCGAGTTATTAATTAACTCGACACGTAAAAGCAAGAGTTACCACCGCGCTTTATTATTTCCAAGGGAAAAGAGAAAAGAGCGAAATAAAACCCTTAAATATGCAATGTAAAGTAATACTTAAAAGTAATGAAAATATAATGTGTTTTTGAAAGAGATCGAAGGTTCGGGGTTGGTTATACAAAGGGAAGGTATTAGCACCAAATGCAGTTGCGGTACTCCGTAGGAATCTTTTGAAATATTTGTTTTTTGGTTAAAATTGTTTGTTTGGTTAAAATGGTAAGAATGAGATTTTGAAGATACGACGACCTAGTGTCGAAGTTTTGACTTAAAAGGAGTGTGAGTTTTAATATTGACTTTTTAGGAAAATTAACTTAAGATTAAAAAAATAGTAAAACAAAAATGAATGAAGTGATTCACTCAATCGTATAAGATGTATTTGATGACATGAAGTCAACAACGTTAAAACATTTCCCTTGGAATTTAGACGGACGAAAGATATAAAGATTTAAACGAAGTTAATTAGAATGACATGAATAATTAACTAAATAACGAAAACTAAATAAAAGATTAATTTAATAGCATGTGTTTTTGAACAATTGAATAACAAAAATTAAATAAAAGGCTGATTTAATAGCATGTATTTTGAACAATTGAATAACAAAAATTAAATAAAAGACTAATTTAATCATGTATTTTTGAACAATTAAATAAATAACAAAATTAAATAAAAGACTAATTTAATAGCATGTATCTTTGAACAATTAGATAAATAACAAAAATTAAATAAAGGATTAATTTATAAAAAAACATGTATTTTTGTATTTTATAATGGCAAGAAAATATATATATATATATATATATATATATATATATATATATATATATATATATATATATATATATATATATATATATATATATATATATATATATATATATATATATATATATATATATATATATATATATATATATATATATATATATATATATATATATATATATATATATATATAAACTAAATTAATATTTTGTTATCATATATTTAATAAAATTGGGGAAATAACGCTAAAAGAACTAAAAAAACGAAATAAAATTCCCCGACAAGGGGTTGAACTCGGGTCCCTTAGGTTACAACAGACATGCCTTGTCACTGAACTATGTTTTTTATTTGTTATGTCTATGCTTTAATTGAAATATAAGGTGACGATGATAATGTGATTAGGCCAACAGGCCCAATGGGCTGACCCGGTTATGAAGAGGCACAAAAGGTTTTTGAAACCCTAAAACAAGAGGCGCCAGATTGCTTTTTGTCATTGGGAAGGGAAATCAATTATTATTAATTTCCAAGAACTCTATTTTCCATGTTACCGTAAAAAAACAAAAAATTGACTCTCTCTCTCTCTCTCTTTCTGAATCACCTTCGTCATCTCTCTATCCTTGCTCTTTCCACAGCTCCGTCCACGCCCGATAGCCAGTGCCGCGGAAGATGGAAGAGTGAGGTTAGTGTAGAACATAGGGAGTTAATTGTTTTCTATTTGTTGATGGCTAAGGTTGGAGTGGCTCGGTGGTGAGGAAGTAGAAGGAATGAGTACTGGTTGTTGGTTCACTGGCGGAAACAATTGTTGACGGTGAATGAAGAAGGGATGGGGATGATGGTGGTTACTGGAGATGGAAGTTGTGATCGATGGTTAGGAAGATGAGCGAAGGGAATATTATGATGTGATAGAGTCACGAGATAGAGGGAGTAGCTGGTTTTGTGAAACTGAGTTGAAGACAAGGCATTGTTGTTAGCAGACAACATTGTAGCAGCAGCTGTACGGCGGGAAATCGTATGCGGATTGAGTTGATGATGAAATACAAATGACAATGAGGAATCCGACAGAGAGTATGTTTGGAAGTTGTTTGTTAGCTGATGGTGATGATGCTCTTAGGCGACTAGATTCATAGTGGAGGAAGTAAAGAACCAAAAGGGAGAAAGAGATCGGGAATGGCGTGAGCTAGGCGGAGATGGTGAATGCGATTGGAGGATTCTAGCGCGGAGTAATAGTTATGCAGACTGGTATAGATGGTAATGACCGTGAGGTTGGGAGAATGGAAGCTACCGATTGTAAGGACGATTTGTAAAGACAGAGATTAGAGGTTATCGTTGGAGAAAAATTGGTATTTTGGGATCTCATGATATATGCGAGAAACGGTTCTATGATACGGTGGGAGAATTGACTTGGTTGTTTTGCGTTTTATCGCAAACATTATGGATAGCAAGAGTCGCCACCGAATTTTCTTTTATCCAATAAGGAAAGGTTAAAAAGAACATGAAAGACCTTTAGAGATGTTTTCTTGAATTCGGGGGGTAGATTCTGAAAAGGGAAGTATTAGCACCCTTTTCATGTGTAGTTATCTACGGGCTCTTAGTTGCTTGCTAGATCACTTGCTTTTGTTTGAAAGTGTGCTTGTGATGTGGGTTTTGAAAGTATTTTAAAAATGTCTTTTTAATGGTTCTCGTTTCTATAAGAATGCGTACAAAGTGTTGCTTCGAAAATAGTTCAAAGAGGTGTTTGTGGAATATGTTTTTGAAAGTGATTTTGAAAAGGTGTCTTTTTTGTAATGACTCTCATTTCTATAAGAACGCGTACAAAATGTTTGTCTTTAGAAAGTGTTTCAAATGAGTGTGTTGGTGTATGAAATACTTTTGTTGTGAGCAAGCGAGCAACTAGGAGAGAATCTACCTACTCAAAAGGTCTTAGATGTTCTTTTCCTCCTCCTTTAGATGTTGTTATCTTATCATTGATTTGGTAAGAAGCCCCATCGTTAGATGTGAAGGGACAGACGCGGGTCAATCGTACAGTCATAGAAGGCAACTTGTGAGACGCTTTAGCAATTTTTTGTAAGGGACTTGATCGTTTTACCGAAGGCAACATCGAGGGACATCGAGGGACTACGATCTTTTTTATCGAAGGGTCTTTGCTAAAGAGTCCCATATTCGAGGGACATGACTGTGTTTTCGAGGCAACAAGCGAGGTTACCCTAGAGGTGCGCGTTTGAAAAGTGTGTTCGATTCAAGTTAATTTGTCTTTGATTAGGGTTATCTAGCGATTGATTTTAGATCTTACCATGCATGCCTAATTACTATACAGTATAAGGAAAACAGTAAATTGCAGAAATTTAAAATTCTACGCTATTACAGAGCTTTCAGGAATGGGGGTACAAATTCATAAATGGGGATGGATCAATGCAATTAAAAGTCTAAATAGGCAATCAATACAACCAAATCGAATCGAGCAATTAATTGAAACTACAACAAATCTATGAAGTAAAAATTAATTAACAAAGTATGGAAATAAAGTTCTTGATATTTTTGTTTGTGAGAATATGGAAAGAAAAATAAAATTCTATTCTATTAAAGAAAACAATTGATTAAAGAAATTAAATCATTTATATATATATATATATATATATATATATATATATATATATATATATATATATATATATATATATATATATATATATATATATATATATATATATATATATATATATATATATATATATATATATATATATATATATATATATATATATATATATATATATATATATATATATATATTTTTTTTTTTTTAGTATTTTTGGTATTTTTTATGGAGACAAACAAATTAAGGCTAAAGAAAAAGTCAATTAGTAAAATTGGTTACAAAACCCCCTAACTATATTAATTAAGAAAATAAAGTTGATAATTTGAGATTTATATCATTGAATTTTAAGAAAATACAAACAAAATTTATATTCAAAAAAAAAAATTTAATGACATGTGTTGTACCCCAAAATTTTCTCTCTCATTTTTTAAGATTTTCTCACAAGATCTCTTTAACTCAAGGCTGAATTAGGATTTAATCAATTCAAGACATCTCATCTTGCACTGATGACCCAAAATTAGGGTTTAAGTTTTCACAAGGAGTTTTGGACTATCAATGCTTCATATGACTTTCAAGTATCATCATGGACCCCTAAGATTACTCATGTCAAGTTCCAAGCCTTGAATCACATTTTTGACCAGTCAACTGGATAATTGACCTAAAAATCAGATGTATTGGGGAAAAAGTCAACCATGGCCAATTTACAGTCAAAATTCATAATTTTTTATCCACATCAACATTTTAAACTCATATGTATCATTTGATCAAGTTTGGACCATAATTCCTCAAGAAATTTGATCAAATCATCAAAAGGGCAAAATGGTCAAAATTAGGGTTTTGACTGAGAAAGGGCAATTTCTGATTTTTGACCCAACAAATGACCAATTGGTTTGAAGCATGATTTCAAGGATTCAATTTTATCATCTTGACCTAATGACATGGTTCAAAACATTACAATTCCATTGGATAGACATATGAAATTTGCAGTCAACTGATCAAAAGTCAACTGTATACTGAAAAATCAAACTTTAACTTTTTGGTCAAAATCAAATGCCAAGGATCACAATTCATCAAAACATGTCAAAATGTGAAACTTGTTCATCAAGAAATCAAAGATTGAAGATTTGGTTTTAAAATTTGAAATTTTCTTAACTTAGAAATTTTTCGAAGTATAGAAAATTTCTTATTTTTTCTCAACTTTAAGTCAAATTTTCACCATGATGCAAGATGATTCAAAGAAAGTTCCCAACATGAAAGTTGTAGACCTCCATGAAATCTACAACTTTTCTTCACACATTTTTCCATAAAGATGCTTGGATCTCAAGATATAATTTTGTGAATACATGCTCATGAACTAAATAACTTAGTGAAATTTTGCCCTAATTTAGGCAGGTTTTTGACCTAACTTCATGACAATTTTTCACCTAGTTCCAAGTGGAATCTTGAAATTGATTTGAAAGATGAGGTATAGAGCACATTGCAAGCTTTCCAAAATGTCAAAGAACTCCTCAAGATCATTTTTAATAGGGAGAATCGAAGAGATGAAGTTGGCAATTTCTCACTTTGAATTCAAGCCATTTCATGAATAACAAAATTCAAATTTGAACCTATGCTGCCTAATCCTTGCTTTACAGGTCTCTAAATTGTTTCTCACTTTATAATTTAATGCTTACTCAGTTGAAAAAGCTTTAATTCCAGCTCAAGAGCCTTTGTCCAAGTTGTAATTCCATAAATGGCATAAAGTGGCCATTGGCATTTTGAAAAAGCGTCACTTTTGCAAATTTCCAATTCTTGAGCATTGGACCTGTCTTCTCTGCACACACAAGTCCTACAGACTTAAAGCAATTTGTACAAAGCTTATACCAACTCACAGCAGGCCAGTACAAGCATGAGAAGACTTGTTTCTTCACTTTGCTTCAAAAGCAAGAAAGTGTGCAAAAAGGCTACAACACACAAATTTGTTGGGGAGTTGACTTGAAACCTCTTCCATACTAATACACAAACACATTGCAACAGAAAACACAATTGCAAAAGGCCTGAAACACTCAAACACTTCATATCACCAAAAAAAACTATCAAAACTTGCAATTTGAGCATAAGCATAGCAATCCACAAATTGGCTCGTGCGTTTCAAGTTTTATTCATCCAAACACTTTACCTACTTCATATCTAAGTGATCCAGACCATCATCCCTGCACTGTAACTCATCCTTCTTCATCTGTCATTTTTGTTTTCAAAGCTTGCAGGTTGACTTGGATAGAGAGTTCCAGGCACTTCCAAAGCAAGGCAAGGATTGGAACACACTCAGAGAGGTTCAAGCAAGCTAAACTAACCTTCAGGCCTTCCTAAATCTCACTCAAACTCCATTCATGATCTCAGCTGAAAGAGAGTTACAGAGCTTCTGGCTGGCTAGAGGAAGAAGACGAAGTACAGGGCCATAAAAGCGTTTTGTGTTATGTTGTTCTTGTTTCACATAAGCTAACGGATGTACAGCCACCCCAGTGGCAAGGCAGCACGCTGAAATTACTAAGGTCATGGGTTCGAGCCTTGGTGCCTGCCTTTTGCCTATTTTCTCACATTTTTTTGTCATTTTTCTTACTATGCAGCGCTGGGCCTTTTTGTCCATTGGGCTTATGTTTTTTTTCCTAAAAGCTTACTCCCTGTCTCCTTACAGCACCCGTGGCCCATATTTTTATTTATTTGTTTTATTTTTCTTTTTTGTTTTATTAAATATTTTCTTAAATACATAAAATCATAAAAAAATATATAATGTGACAATTTTTGTATTTTTGTTTATTTTATTTTATTTTCACATTAAAAAATATTTTTATTAAACTATATATTAATCTTTTTTTCCTTAAATAAACTTGTAAATATAAAAAATAGAATTAGGTTAATTATTTTATTCCTTTTCATTTCGTACTTGTAAAATATTTATTTTGGCATATAAAAAGACTAAATATTTTCACCAAATATTATTTATTATTTTAACACAAAAAATATATAAATAATACCTAAAGAACTTTATTTTCCCTTTAATTAGAAATTAGGGTTAACTATTTTTCTCAAGAATAATTTCCTTTTTAACATTTTTAGGATTAGGTTAAAACTCCTTTTTACATAAAAATAAAACAAAAATCTTTTTCTTGCATACATATCATTGCTTATTTATATTGTATATTTATTTATTCAAATATTCGTACAAACTTGATTTGGTTGTAATAGCTTAATTAGATTTACATTATTGCAAATCCCCATTCAAATTTGTATTTCCCCCCTCCCATAAAAATGTTGTAATAGCGTAGTAATCTTTAAATTACGCAATTTACCGCTTTTATATACCATGCTAGTAACTAGGGTTTGTATGGCAAGATAAAAACAAACCAAATAGAAAACCCTAAATCCAAGACAAAATCAAAGTATGAAAATAATACACTTGCACACAAGCATCCTTAGGGTTTCTCCACTTGGTTGCCTTATACAAAAATGGCCATATTATGCATGTGAAGTATCTTGGCAAAACAAATAAGTATAAGATCCTAGTTCCTCGATGACGCTATTATAAGTTGCCTTACAAAAATGATCTTGGTCCCTCAAAAATGCTAAGATACTTTGCAATATTGCTAATCATGGTTATACGATGACCCACGCCCGTCCCGTTAACATCCAAAAATAGGGTTGCTTACCAAATCAATGGTAAAACAACAATGTCAAAGGAATAGAAAATGAACAAGAAAGATATTTGAGTAGATAGATTACTTCCAGTTCACAGAATTTCTTCCAACAACAAGGTAAGCACCTACTGACTCTCACCACACTGCTTAAGCATCATCAGATTTGCATGCTCAAAAAACACAATGTAGATATCATGCTTCTGATGTTGTACGTGTTCTGAGATTTGTACGCCTCTGCATGCTTAAGTGGAGAACGAATCAGTTCAGAACTGCCTTGAAGAAACTGAAACTCAGAGTTAGGATTAGTAAAGTCATACTTGCCTCTGATTTTTTGGTTCTGATTTTCCTTATTTCTGAAGCGCTATGACACCTGCTGAAACTGTCTTAGGCATATCTTCTGTTTTATGGAGAAATAACCAAATTGCAGATGTTCTGACTAGCACAGAGGGAGACCAAGTTCTGACTTTGACGCCAGCACTTCTGAGGCCTGTTTTGTTATCAGTAATATCAGAACTTCTGAAAATTACTGTGTTCTCAGCGGGGTCAGAACTTCTGACCCCATATATTTTCACTAACAAGTTTCTGTTTTGCAGCGCACCAGGGTCAGAACTTCTGACCTATACATTTTCACTAACAAGTTGTTATTCTGCAGCAGGCCAGGGTCAGAACTTCTGACTTCCTCTCAGCAGCACGCTGACCCCTTCCTTCTTTCTTTCTTTCTTCCCCTTGTTATTTTCTTTATTTTTCTCGCTGGTACTCCCCATTCATAAGTGTGTACCCCACCCCCTAAATATTGTAATACCGTAGGACTTTACATTTCCGCATTTTATCGCTTTCAAATGTAAATACTAGTGATTAGGATATGTATGGCAAGATAAAATCAATAAAATAGAAAATCCTAATTCAAGATAAAATCATGCATGCAATCAAACACACTTGCACACAAACGCCCTTAAGGTTTCTCCACTTGGTTGCCTTATACAAAAAATAGTCATGTTACGCATGCAAAGTATCTTAGTAAAACAAACAAAATCAAAAGATCATAGTCCCTCGATGACGCTATTCAAAGTTGCCTTACAAAATGATCTTATTCCCTCGAAATGCTAAGATACTTTGTAACATTGTTAATCATGGTTATACGATGACCCGCACCCGTCCCGTAAAACTCAAAAGATAGAGTTGTTTACCAAATCAATGGTAAGACAACAATGTCAAAGGAATAGAAAATGCATAAGAAAGACATTTGAGTAGGTAGATTGCTTCTAGTTACTTGCTCTATTTCCAAACAATTATCCTTACTATTTTCGAAAATACACACATTTCCAAGACATTTTTACAAACATTGAAAATATTTTCAAAAAAGACAAACATCTTTGTATACATTCTTACGAACAAGAATCATTACAAAGATTGCCTAAATGAATGGCCTCTTTTACAAAATACTTTCAAAAACCACACAAAACACAATTTCAAACAAAAGCAAGTGATCTAGCAAATAACTAAGAGCCCATGGAAAACCATAGATGAAAAGGGTGCTAATACCTTCCATTTTCATAATCTACCCCCCGAACTCAAGAAAACATCTCAAAGGTCTTTCCTGTGCTTTTTCACCTTTCCTTTTGGATAAAAGAAAAGTCGGTGACGACTCTTGCTAAACCGCAACATTTGCGATAAAATGCAAAACCTCAAGTCAGTTCTCCCACCGTATCACAATTGGAAAAACTCTTCATTGATGTTTACATATTATATTTTATTGTAAGACAATTATATATTGTTTCAACGATAGGTTATAAAAGTTCATTGACTTATAAATTATTATTGTTGAAACTAGAATATATGGATATGGAATTTAAGTTAAAGACTCACTAATCAAAGACTTGATATATAAGGACTTTCATATGATTATTGTCACTAAACATGTCTTAGATTAGTGGGAGCCACTCATTCTTTATGTTTAATAATATTATTATTTTGATATCAATACATATTTTATGTTAAAATTATCTGCAGAAATAATGTTTATAAGGTTATTGTTGTTATAACCATTTCTGTATCGTTTGTGGAAATATTAAATTTTCAAACTTTAATTTAATCTCAATAAAAGATTTCATTTGAACAAGTTGAAAATATACATGATTTAGAGATCATATTGCATGTAATTTTTATACCATTCATTCATATCGATCTATGTAATCAAATGCATTTATATGGTGGTCGTTGGGGTTCTGTCACGTTATACGTTAACTGATCGTCAAAGTTCCATATTAATCAACTATAAAGCTTGACTAATCTTTTTTTCGAAATCAATTTCAACAATGTCTTTTGTTGTGAGTTCTGGTGAGAATGGTTATGTGAAGTGTTTTCGCTTTAAGCTTTTCATTTAATAAACAATGTCTATTTTTTTTGTTGATTGCCACATGCATTGGCTCGTAAGTCTTATAAACTCTTGATTGGAAAAACTCTCCATTGATGTTTACATTTGTCATCCTCCTTATCAAATTATTCTTTCTATCTTAAAATGAATGATCTAATTGACAATTTTATACATATTAAAAAATATTTAAAAAAAGGTAAGAGAGGGAGAACATACTATAGTATCATTTGTCATATATTGAAAATGATTATTTTTTTATTAATTAAAAGATAAAATTAAAAAATTTGAATTAAAAATTTAAATAAATTATTTATTTTAAAATATTATTTTATTCTAAATAAATTATTTATGAAAAAAATTAACATGTGTCTCAATAACACAAATTAATAAACTATTTATAAAAATATTTTATTAGATCGCGTGCATTTAATATTCTAAAATTTAATATAATTTTATTACATTTAATTATATTTAAATTTTTTTCAATTATATCATCTTTTAATATGTGCCTTATGTTAGCAATACTCATCATGACAGAAAGAGTATTATTTTATGCACTCACAAGATATCTTGCTAAACTAGTTTAAGGTGAACCCCCTCTTCCCTCATATAGCATGCCATTGGCAAAATAGTTTTAATGTTAACAACAACTAATTTTCGTACTAGTATTATCAAAGAATGTGATTTGGGAGAGCAGTGAGTCAACTTAACTTTCTCTAGTCAAAAGAGCGAAAATCGGCATTAACTTCCAACTTACAGCGAAGCCACTTCATAATCGCGTGGTCCCATCCCATCATTTTCTCCAGTCAACCGTTTTTCTCAATAAAAAAACACACATATATTAGTTTTAAAATCATTTATTTGTGAAAATATTTAACCAAACGAGTATGATTTTAAAAACCTTATGTTCTTTCAACTTGTTAAAAGAATAATTTTATATATAATAAGAAAATAGGCCAACATTTTAGCACACCTAATGTAAAGAAACCGTTAAATTAGATAAAGAAGTAAGAATGTTTTATTTATTTATTATTACCCAACTAGTTTATTAGACTTCAAGCCTTCAACAAGTATCAAAAGTTAAATTTTAGCTGGTTGCAGTATATCGAAAATGATCTACGATCTAGTTTTATCATTTATGGAAATATAATATGATTTATTTAAGGAAATATGTAACATTTTTATATTAATTATAATATATTAAATTTCATACTTTAATATAATTTATAATTTATTAACTCTTTTTAGAAACTACATGCAAGAATTCATATTGCCAATCAAAAACTTTTTTTTTTTAACTTTGAAGTCCCAATTTTAAATTAAAGCAATCTAATCTACAACAAGCAATAAAAAGCTCCAAACGGCAACTAATCCACCCATCCATATTTCCTTTCCTTCTGAATGTGTGCAAAAAAAAAAAAACACATTCCGACCACATTTATAAATAACAATTTTTTTTTAAAATTTATTAAATAAATGATATATTTAATTATTATTTTATATTAAATATTTCATTCACATATATTTTTGTTGTCCTATAATATAAGAGAAAAATTTTTATTTTTATTTTTTTCAATGTAAAATTAAATATAAATTATATTTAATTTATCCTCTTTCATCTTTTTTAAAACCAACTAATTAAATTATTATTTTTTTACATTTTAATATATATATTTAAAAAAAAATGAGAAATCAAATCATACTTTTACTTTTCTTAATATAATTTTATAAATGTAAAACACATATACCAAGAAACTGCAAAACAGTACTATAGACTTTAGGTAAATCTGATATCATAACCAAGAAAAGCACAATAAAGAAAGTGCCCCACTCCACTTCACAAAGTCAAAGCCATCTCAACCCTACACATCACCACAAAACAAAACACCCCCAACACATCCTCAAATTACCATCTACCCCTCATCCTAACAACATCACCACCAACCAAAAACCCCATAAACGTAATTTCCACAAAAGCCTATCCATCTTTATCTCTAGGTTGACAAGTTTTTTTTTTTTTTACGGAAAGTAGTGAACGATCTTTAATCTTCTCTTTCTTTCTACTACTCTTTTTTTCTATTTTTCAATCAAATATTTTGTTCAATTGTGCAGAAACATTACATGTAGAACAATATTTTAAAATATAAAAATAAAATACAAAAAAATAAAATTAAAATGAATGGACCAGAACCTACATAGCATAACCATTTAGTCAAACTTAAAAAGTCATTTTCACTATTTTTTTACACGTTATAGAAAAATTTGAAATTATGAGAAAACAAATAAAAGTCTTTGGAAATTCAGTCATATTTCTATTTTCTTAATATTTATTTTTTATTTTTTATTTTCCCTCTCTCATACGCGGATTCGGCCGAAATATTTTTTTCCTTCTAATTCTCAATCTTCTTCCTTCTTTATCTATCTCTTCTTCTTAACCCTTTCAGCTTCCAAACCAAACCCAACAAATAACAACAATAACTGTTTCATAGTCTGTCTTTTTTCTGTTTCTTAAATTTCCCAGAAAAGAAAATTTCATAGATCTGGTTATTGTTGCAAAATTTGTATTTCTTTAAATTATTTATTTACGAAATTATTATTATTATCTGAATTTCGAAGATTTTATCTTAGGGTTTCAGAAACCCTAGAAATGGCATCAGGGGCAATTTTCTCGTCGCTGCGGCGGCGAAGATCGCCGACGTTGGAAGCTTTTCTTGCTCCGGTTGACTTAAGCGACGTTGCTTTGGTTCAGACTCTTGTTACGGTGGTGAACGAGCTTGTTTCATGTTTTTCGAAGTGTTCGTTTTTCTTTCAGAGGAAGAACACGCGTTCTCTGATTAGAAAAGTTGAGGTTTTTCAGTTGCTTTTGGAGTATTTGAATGATTCGGGTTCTAAGGGTTGTAATCTTCCAGCTACGGCTTTGCTTTGTTTGAAGGAGCTTTATTTGTTGCTGTATAGGTCAAAGATTCTTCTTGATTACTGCGCGCAATCGAGTAAGTTGTGGCTTTTGCTTCAGAATCATTCGATTTCGGGTCATTTTCATGATTTGAATCAGGAGGTATCGACTCTTTTGGATGTTTTCCCTGTAAGGGAGGTTTGTTTGAGTAAGGATGTTAGGGAACAGGTTGAGCTTTTGTTGAAGCAATCGAGGAGGGCTAAGTTGTTCATTGATATGGGAGATGATGCTCTTAGGATTCGATTCTTTGAGTTTCTTGATGAGTTTGAGAATGGGAAGATTCCAGAATCAGATAAATTGAGGTGGTTTTATGTTGAGAAGTTGCGGATTGTTGATGCTGATTGTTGTAGAGGTGAAATTGAGGCTTTGGAGGAGCAGATTGTTAACCATGAGGGGGATATTGAGCCTACGATCTCGGTGCTTAAAGGGTTGGTGGCTATGACGCGGTATTGTAGGTTTTTGATTTTTGGATTTGAGGAAGATGAGGTTGATTCGGAAAATGGAAATCAGAAGAAGCCAAAGATGGGTTTGATTACTCAAGAAATTGCTGATACGTTTTTAACTGTTCCGAAGGACTTTTGTTGTCCGATATCGTTGGATTTGATGAGAGACCCGGTGATCATTTCCACTGGTCAAACTTATGATAGGAGTTCCATTTCTAGGTGGATGGATGAAGGGCATACAACTTGTCCAAAAACAGGTCAAACGCTTGCTCACACTCGTCTTGTCTCAAATCGTGCCTTGAGGAATTTGATTGTGCAGTGGTGCAATGCTCATGGAGTTCCTCTTGATCCGCCAGAGGTGATGGATGCAATGGGTGAAGCTTTTGGATCTGCTTCTCCCACCAAAGCTGCCCTTGAAGCAAATAGAGCTACTGCCAATCTTCTCATTCAACAGCTAGCTAATGGATCGCAATCCGGAAAGACTATAGCTGCTCGGGAGATTCGATTGCTTGCAAAAACGGGCAAAGAAAATCGCGCCTTCCTTGCAGAAGCGGGGGCGATTCCTTATCTTCGGAACTTACTCTCGACACCTAATTCTGTTGCTCAGGAGAATTCAGTTACTGCATTGCTCAACCTATCCATTTATGACAAGAACAAAAGCAGGATCATGGACGAGTCAGGTTGTCTTGGATCAATTGTTGATGTGTTGAGATTTGGGCATACAACAGAAGCAAGGGAAAATGCGGCTGCAACATTGTTCAGCCTATCAGCAGTCCATGACTATAAGAAGATAATTGCGGACGAAACTGGAGCTGTTGAAGCCCTAGCGGGGCTGTTGCAAAATGGGACTCCTAGAGGAAAGAAGGATGCAGTGACAGCTTTGTTCAATCTTTCCACACACACCGAAAATTGTGTTAGAATGATCGAGGCAGGAGCAGTAACAGCTCTAGTCGAAGCTTTGGGTTACGAAGGAGTTGCCGAGGAAGCCGCAGGTTCCCTTGCCTTGATTGTTCGGCAGCCTTTTGGAGCCAAAGCTGTAGTCAAACAGGAAGAAGCCGTAGCAGGATTGATAGGAATGATGCGTTGTGGAACGCCGAGAGGCAAGGAAAACGCAGTTGCAGCATTACTCGAGTTATGTCGGAGTGGAGGCTCAGCTGCAACAGAAATGGTGGTTAAGGCACCAGCTTTGGCCGGATTACTTCAAACCCTACTATTTACCGGAACAAAGCGAGCTAGACGAAAAGCCGCTTCACTTGCGAGAGTGTTTCAGAGATGTGAAAATGCATCTCTACATTATGGTGGATTAGGTGTAGGTTATGCATATGCTAGCAATTCAGCTCAAACTAGAGATATAAGCTTTGCTGCTGGTGATGTTTCAGTACCAATGTCAATCTCTGTACCTGTATTATAGTGATACTTTTGTATTTGTAATTGTTCAGTTCACAATTTTTATTGGAAGTCTTTACAGATTCTTTCATTGAAACTTCATAGTCATAAAAAAAATGTTACCAATACCAGGTATTTTCTTAGAGATCCATGAATGTTGTAATGTAATGTTGAGTTATATGAATACAGAATAGAGAATGCTCTACAAAAGAGTTTTAGACCATTTCTTGTGTCATGATTTTCTTTCTTTCTTGGGTACCACTGCATATTTAATGTTAACGGTCCCAATTGAAAGGGTTTTTCCTAGAGTAGTAATCCCACTTAATGTTCATGATCAATGATCAACATGGGGCCTAACTATGCTCATTCAATCATTTCATTTGAATATAAACCATTCTGCCTGAATTGTTTATTTTCTTGCATTGATTAGATGGAGACTTATGTGTTATTTGGGAAATTTTGTGTGGGTCATGATATTAGTACTTATCACCAGAAATTCATAAGCAATTTAGCAAAATTACATTCTGCTTTTTCCAATTGAGGGAATCAGAAAAAGTATAAGCACTAGTTATGTGTCTCTAATTAGGATTGGTGCATTAGGCTATAGTTTCTGAATATGGTCATGTTCATTGAACCAATTCAATTTCAAAGACTAAAATTGTGATGAGTCATTATACATACACTTTTATCTGGTTTGTAACTTTTTGCACAAAGCATGTTTGTATAAATTCAACCTATGTTTGGTAATAGTATACCACTGCAGGCTACGCTGCCGCATGTTTAAGATATTTTTCACTGTAATTTTTAGAAGCTGGTATGTACTGCTGCCGCGTGTTTAAGGTATTTTTCACTGTAATTTTGAGAAGTTGGTATATATCGCCGCCTCATGTTTAATGTATTTTTCACTATAATTTTGAGAAGCTGGTATTTGAAACTTCTTCTGTCCCAATGTGATTTTCAAGTTTTCCAAACAAACACACAATCTGTTATTCGATCTCTAGTCTTCAGTCAATAAATTAGGTGGCAGTTATTTCACTAAGTTGCTTATTGCTGGAGGAGATTCTCATGTGTCAAGTGTGTGGTACCATTCAGGAATCTTAAATTCTTAATAATCACACTCCACAAGTTCTCTACCAAGAAGAATCTATAGACTATACGGATGGAAAAAAATTTCTCTCTTAATATCCATGATGACATCAATAAACCTCTTTTAATGGCACAATGTTAGAACAGCACATAGATGTTTTGTGACTAGATCTTTTATTCATGTGTGCTATCATAAGAAAGTGCAAGAGTATATTTATTTTCTTGTAGAAACTTTATGAGCTTAACAGCAAGTACTAGTATTTTATGAAGATATTTCAAAGATGGAATTATTCTCGAAATAAAAGTTAATTGGCTGAATTGAGTGGTGCATATTAGTCACGAGACTCATCACTTATTCTTCTTATTCCACATTCGACATAATGACTCATATGACTAATTGACCACCAATTTGCTTCAATTACATTCTTGCCATTGGTGAACGTCACAAAAAATTATTGAATTGAATTCTTTTATGTGAACTGAAGAATATTGTGTTTAGTGGTTTCTTTGTATGTGTAAAGATATGACTGGTTTGTAAGGATTTGACTGCTATAATGTGATTAATGAGTTAAGTAAGAAAATCAAGAGTTAACCTTTAACTTATAAAATAAAATAAAATTGAGAGTAGTCATATATCATACATTTTATATCCTAAACTAAGAAGTTTTGATGATCAATATATATCAAATTGAGAGTTGTCACATAATTTTTTTAAGAAGCAGCCACTCACGTGGAGGAGAACTTCCACCACTTTAGTGGTCAATATTTTTAATAATTTTTTAAAGATATTTTATCCTTTTCTATAATTTATTTCGATATCAAAATTAAAAAATTATTTTAATTTTTTTTATAAAAATCATTTTATATATATATATATATATATATATATATATATATATATATATATATATATATATATATATATATATATATATATATATATATATATATAATTTTGACTATATTGTAATCATTAAGAGCAAATATTGAAGATGAGGACGAATGAAGTGAAAATCAGTTTAGTGTGCTTGATATATTTATGAAAGAGTGAATTATGAGCAATTTCAAGACAATCTTGTTATTATAGGGTTTAGGATTTAAGATTTAGGGTTTAGGAGAGTTAGCTCAGAATAAGAGTCATCCATGCTTGAAAGTAATAATACAATCAAACTAATTCACTAGTGGAGGATGCCATAGTACAATACTCAGATTTCGTAAAAGAACGAGAGATAATATATTGTTTTTTACTTTTCAAAAAATAAGAGGGTCTCAAAGAAAGATACAAAATCATGTGGTCAACTTACAATATGTGAGTTCATCAACCCAATCATCGTTATAATAATCACATAACTTCAATGAGGATGACGGGGGAAATAGAAGGATGTGAAATTGGGTTCCTCTAAGATAACAGATGATGCAAAGAATAACTGTCCAATATATTACAGCGAGAGAGATAATAAATTGATTGACAATGTGAACAACAAGAAATATCATTCCTGATAATTGTATGGTATACCATGATGCCATCCAAATTATGAAACAAAGTAGGATCTTGTAGAGGAACACAGCCAGAGGGAGCATACCTCAAATTTAACTCAAGAGGACTATCTTTTGGTCTAGTATCATAAAGGCGAACTTGTTCAAAAATGTTGGAAATGTACTTGGATTAAGAGAAAAGATAGAATCTAGGAGAGTAGGAAATTTTAATCTCCAAAAAGTACCGACAAGTACCCAATTGATTCATCTCAAACTGCTTGGCTAACCATAAATTTAATTTCATCAACATCTTTACCTATAAGGAATTCTTCAACTTACATTCTTCCCCGTGATTATAGAAACACTTAATGGAGACACATTATAAACTTTCTTTAATATCACCATTTATAAAAACAATTTTAACATTCATATTAGAGATATACCATTGACGAACAGATGCAACTACAAGAAGAGTATAAATATTAATCATTTTGGTCACTAGAGAAAACATTTCTTTATATCCAACATCATATTATTGAGAGAATAGCTTAGCAACAAGATATTCTTTGTAGTGCTCAACTGACCCATATGATTCGTTTTGATTTTGCATATCCGACGAGATCCAATAACATATTTCCTGGAGGAAGATGCAATAATTCCTATGTATTTGTATTGTTAAAAACAAAATGTCCTTCGTCATAACCTATTGCCAAAGAGGATTGAGAATAGTCTCTTCATAGGAAAATCGCTTAGAAAAACGGTCAGAAGATGTTAATAAAGAAGTAAAAGAAGTAGAGTAACCAGACAATTGAGTAGATTTATGATCAGATGAGGGATATCAAGGAGGTGAATGATGTGTATGAGGCCGAGGATCGACAATCGCATGAGGTTGTTGGGTAGCCATGGGGATAAAAGGGGTGTTAGTATCTAGAGTAACAGAAGTATCCGACCTGAAATTTTTAAAACTACAATCACTAAAAGCATTATCATTAATATCGAAAGAATCAATATGAATGATTTCCAAAGTTTTAATAATATGAGAATCAAACAAAGAGAGTAAAAAGTAATGTGTTCTAGAAAAATAACATGACAATAAATATAAAGTTTTCTTGCATGATGATCATAACAAAGATATCCTTTTTAACCATCCTCATAATCCAAGAAAACACATATAGCTTAACGGTAAGACAATTTGCTATGTTTTACTTATATACGAAGAACAAAGCAAGTATAACATACGACTTTCGTATAAGAATAATTAAGGATAGAGTAATACAATCTTTTAAAGTGAGACAAAGTTGACGTGAAAGATGATGGGGTGATATTAATATCATGTACAATATTAAGAACTACTTCACTCCTAAAACTGAAGCAGATAACAAAAGAGAATAAGTCTTTTCAACAATGTGACAATATATCCTCTTGACAACTGTATTTTGTTGAGAAGTGTCCGCACAAGATGTATTTTGAATAGTACCACCATAAGTAAGTAATTTAGATATTTTAATAGAGGTATGTCATTACCAAAATCAAAACTAAAAATATTTAACATTATCATTATATTGAATCTTAATCATAGCACGAAACATATAATAAATGTAAAAGTATCGGAATGACTTTTCATAAGATTAACCCAATAATAACTAGTATAGTTATCAATAAACCAAACATAATATTTAAATCCATCTTTGGTAATAACCAATGATGAAACCCCTAGATCTAGAAATTTAGCAAGTCTATAAACCATAGTAATCTCTAGCCTTGTTGGTTTGTAAGTTTCCCAAAGCATTAACAAAAGTCAAATGATTTAATTTAGAAACAAAAACATGACCATGATAAAAATTTCATAAATGAAAACTAGAATATGTAGCGTTAAAATAAAAAGATGATTGTAAATCAGAGTTGAAGTTGAAGTTGAGATTGTAGTATCTGATACTTATGGCTTTTATGTGATGGACATGTACTCTTGGTTTTGATGATGATTAAAAGAATTAACCAAAATAATATTCATCAACAAACAAAGGAAGAAATTTCAAACAAATAAAAAAAGGAGAAGGTTTCTAGTGATATGCATAAGTATGATCAAAAGCTAAAGAACTTCACTAAGAAAAAAAGTCAACTGCAAAAAGCTCTCTAGTGATCATTGGTCTATTTGTTTATTTATATTTCATAGGATCGTATGTAATACTAAGTGTGCATCTCTCAAAGCACTAAGATAAATACGCACACACGCACATACACACATATACACTCAAATGACTTTTTAAACTCTTCTATTTTGAACACTTACTCTTCACCACTTAAGTTAGGCTAAGATTTTTTTAATCACAAAGCTTAATCGACTATGAAGCTTAGTTATTGATTATGAAGCAAACCCTCTAATCAATTATGACACTTATATAATAAATTATGGGACAAACTCATTCAATAATAGATAAAGAAAGCTTTTTGATTGATTAGGGTTCTTATCTAACAAAATGTTTCTATTTTGCTAGGTCATAATCAATTAAAGTTGCGGTCTAATCTATTATGATACATATATATCCCAAAATTATTTTCTTTGTTGGACAATATTTTTACTATACAAAGATCACCATGTTCAAAATCTTTGTTTGGTGTGAAGACTGACCACTTCAAGCCTTGTTCGTTATTTGGTTAAAAGTTAGCCTAAAACTTCTTTTACTTGTATAAAAGGGTTCATGAGCATAACCTTCAAAAATCTTTCAAGCATAATAGATAATCTCAAGATCAAATCTTTGGGACATGATTAGATCTTCTTGGCTGAATCTTTATAATTATACAGTGTTATTTCTCTTCCCTTATCTCTTTTAGTTGCCCGCTTACTTTGAATTTATTTTCAATTATAAAATGGTTTTAAACTCTGATTTATCAAAAGATTTATTTTTTAATCATCATTTTCCAAACCTCAATTATTCACCTCCTCTTGATGATATAGTCATATGTCCTACAAGTTGTTAGCATAAATCTCAAGGGAAAATACTCGGGGATTGGAGTAGGCAGTATGGTTTAAGTTGAACCAATATAATTTCTTGTGTGTTCTTTCCTTTCCCTTATCTCTTTATTTTTCTATTATTTAATCTTTCACGCTTAATCTATAGTTTATCTCTTTTCTTAAAATAAATCAAATAAAATCAAACTTTTTTCTTTGTTTTAATATTTTTGTATCACAATTCACTCTCCTTTTCTGTTAGAAGCCACTTGGTCAACAAGTGGTATCAGAGACTAACTCATGTTTAAATACTAATTGTCTTAGGAGGAGAGATAACTTCAAACAATTATTTTAAAACAAGTTTTTTGATGAACAAACCTCCATTGTTCAATAATAAAAGGTATACTCCATAAAACAAGAATGACAATTTTGCTTAAAACTTTTCTATTTTAATTTAAAAGGAGTAACTTTTCACCATGATTACTATTAAAAACCATAGGTAATGGTTATATCTTTTAACCATGATTTCCTTTATCAAATGTGGAAAAAAGTTATACATATTTGTCTATAAAAGCTTTATATGTTCATTCACTTTTTCCATAAACCTAATTTATTCCGCCTCCAAACTTTATCTTTCATTAACACTCTATATTGCCAAACTATAAAACTTCATCTTCCACTAACAAACTCTGCACGTTAATTTACACGTTAATTTACATGTTTCCTAAACATAATTTCTTCCATAAACCAAATTTAAAAAAATACAATTTCTTATTGTGTTGTTGTTGTATCACTGACTTTGAAGATGCTAAAAGAGTATATTGTAAAAATTTAGTTTGAAGATTAATGTCAAGTTTTACTTTATCTAATAAACGGTATGATTAAACTTGACATTAATCTTCTATGTCAAAATTTTCAAGATAGAAATTTTTTGAGAAGATATTGTAACACAAAAATGACTTAAAAATAAATGAAAAACTAAATTGTATGTGTTGGGTTTCAAAACGTGTTCCCGAGGGACATTCCTCACGGTTGTAAAACTTAACAGTGGAAAAAAGTTATTTAATTTTAATTTAATAATAAAAAAAGGAACACACTATATTTCACCACGTTTGTCATCTTTAACCATGTGAAATATGGATTAAAAGTTAATAATAAAAAAAGGAGCCTAATTGAATAGATTTTACTATGGTGGATGAGATGAAAGTTCGTTATGAAATTTATATTTTGTGGTAGTGATATAGACACAATGTTACAGTTTCAAGATTTTTCTATATAATGTAAAACATATTTAATCATAAGGGTTATGAATTTTTGTGGGAAAAAAACATATTTTGAAGCAAAGGAATAGAGAAAATAAAATCGATTATTAGGGAATCATCCTTAATTGTTGTAACTTTAATTTATTACTTTTATATATAATGTTCATGATTCTTTAGTGACTAGTTCTCTAATCTTAGGTTTCCCATAGATGAATTTTCCCCAAAAATGTGAACCATGTGATCGGCTAAGCTTTATCCGCTATAAATGAATATTCCCTTAAAATTATTCAATTTTGTTAGTACTTAATGATTTTCTTCTGTCTATGTAATCGATAAAAACGATCTATGTAGCAATTAGAACTAGTTGTAGGTTTACATACCGGAATCAAATAGGATTGTGGGAACTTTATGTTTGCTAGAGGTAAGGTATATTCAGTTTTGACATGAGATGTTTTACATGCGATAAACATTCTTGCAGTTTTGTAATTAGCATTAGGGTAATTGCAACTACGAAAAGGTTTACTTGACGGTTAAATTGTCCGTAACTATTTTGTAGAATAGTTGTGCTTAAAGAGAAATCAATACAAGTTCAAACTTAGATACATCATAGGAGGAAATGATTTAAAAGGGGAATTAATCATTTTCCACATAGATATTCAAACTTTTAGTTTAGTCTAGGTATTTCATAGTTATAGTAAAACTCAATCAATTGCGCTCTACACACTCCGTTACAATTACATGTTTTATGCACTTTAATAACAAGTAAAATTCCCCAGTCATGTCGTATTAATAACAATATGTATGAATATGATATAAACTTACTCACATATTGTGATTTTTGTTGGCACAAAATAATACTAAAGACGAACATGATTTTCACACCAACAATCATTCCAAAAATCAATTACTCATCTCTAACAAAAGGGAGATTAGCCACTTGTTACTATAATAAGAAATACTAATAAAATAATAAAGATATTACACATAAAAGATTGTAAGGAGAAGATCCAACTCTAGAGTTAAAGGGCATGTTCTCTTTTTGCCTCCAAGGGGTCCTTCTCTCTTCTGTAGATTTCTTTTCTCTAAAATTTGATGATTTGATTTCACTCATGGACTTGCGTAAATAGTAGTATAAATGATTTTATTTTTGTTAGTGATTGATGTAAATTGTGATGATTAGAAGAAAAAATGCTTTTTATTTACTCATAAACGCAATGTGCCTTGTTGGAACCCAATGCATTTTCATGCTAAGTTGTGTTCTTAGATAGGATTTTCTACATATTGGACCTTCAAAACATTATTTTGGGCCTAAATTTTCCCAATTTGCGTTGGTCTTTCTCTTTAGCTATCCCGAAATTTTATAGTCTCTTCCTTTAATTTTACTCGGTCATTTACCACTTTTGGAACATTTATTAAATAATAGAAAAATGAATATAATTATCAATTTCTTGAGTTAATCAAAGTTGACATGAAATTTACAGTAAATTTATTTATAAGAATTATTAAACTAAAAATCAGTAAAAAAACTAATAACTTCTATAAAATTATTTTAAAAAAGAATTTAATTGAAATGAATGACAGTGTAAAGAAATTTTACCCCATCAGTTAATCATAATTGTTAATTTATTTTAAAATTTTGATTTTAATTTTAAGTATTTTAAAATAATATAATTTAATAGTGTTAGAAATTGATATTTTTCTAACATGTTACTTTACTTAGGTGTCATTTTACTTGTTGTGTCACTTTATTTGTTATTGTTACTATAATGATTATATTATTTGCTTGTAAAAGTAAGCAATATTAATGATGCATACTATTTAGAATAGTGTTGCTTTGAATTTTATTTTCACTCCAACAAACAAGCTTATTGATTGACTCTATATATTTTGTAGTATTTTTCAGCTTTATGCAATTCAATAACATAACTTTTTCCTCTAATAACTATCTTAATTATTTTGTGGTTTCTATTCATCTCTTCTCCACCACCTTACCATAGCTTCTATTTTTCTTACATGGTATCTAGAGCTCATTGATCTTAACGGGTCTGTGAGGAAAAAAATATTAAAAAAACATCAAGAAAACATTCACAGAAAATCTTTAAACACCATAAATGGCTTCCAACAATAGTTCTTTACCTCTATCTCATGTGTTTGTAAAAGAAAACTATTATTTGTAGACTGCAAAAATGAAAACTTATTTGAGAGCTCAAAGTTTATAGGATATTGTGAAAAATGGAAGCAATCCACCACCTCTTCTAAATAACCCAACAGTAGCTCAAATAAAAAATCACAATGAGAAAGTGACAAAAAAGGAAGAGCATTTTCCATTATACATGTATCACTACATGATGATATATTTATCAAGATCTTGAATCTTGAGATTGCAAAAGAAGCTTGGGACAAGCTGAAGGAGGAGTTCCAAGGGAGTAAAAGAACAAAGAAGATGCAAGTGTTGAACTTGAGAAGAGAGTTTGAAGCACTAAAAATGAAAGAAACCGAAACTGTTAGAGAATTTTATGACATAATTTCAAAGGTTGTTTCACAAATCAGATTGCTAGGAGAGGAACTCAGTGATCAAAGAGTTGTGGAAAAAATTATAGTGTATCTTCCAGAGAGGTTTGAAGCAAAAATATCCTCTCTCGAAGAAACGAAGGACTTTTCTCATATCACACTTGCAGAGCCTGTTAATGCTTTGCAAGTTACTGAATAGAGAAGATCCTTAAGGATGAAAGAAAATGTTGAAGGTGCTTTTGTGGCCAACACCAAAGGTAAAAATCAAAGCTACAATAGTTTTGATGATGTTGTTGACATATGTGTTGTATGTCAATTCGGAAAACAAAGTAGATTATCATTCTCTGATGCGTCAACTTGGAGAGCTTCTGAAAAATTACAGCTTATACACACTGATGTGTGTGGTCCGATGCCAACGCCAACGACATCTTTAAATGGCAACAAGTATTTTTTTTGCTATTTATTGATGATTTTACAAGGATGAGTTGGGTATTTTTTCTAAGGCAGAAGTTAGACGTGTTTGCCGCATTTTAGAGTTTCAAACTTATGATTGAAAAAGAGGTCGATTGTCAAATTAAAAAGCTCAGATCTGATAATGGAACTGATTATACAGCAGGAGAATTTAAAACTTTTTGTGAACAAGCTGGAATCCAACATCAATTTATTGTTCCTTACACTCCTCAACAAAATGGAGTAAGTGAAAGGAAGAACATGACAGTCATGGAGATGTCTCGATGTTTGCTTTTTGAGAAAGATATTCCTAAAACTTTTTGGGCTGAGGCTGTCAAAACCTCGGTGTACTTGCTGAATTTGTTGCCTACCAAAGCCTTGAAGGGTAAAATACCCTTTGAAGCATGGTATAAAAGAAAGTTGTTTGTTCAACATTTAAAAATATTTGGATGTATGTGCTATGTCCATGTTCATAATGTTAAAAGAGGTAAATTGGAAACAAAGTTTGTGGTCGGTATATTTTTGGGGTACAACAGTAACTCCAAAGAGTGTCGAATTTATAATTTGGAGACTAAAAAAATTCTTGTTAGCAGAGATGTGAAGTTTGATGAGTTCTCTCAATGGAATTAGGAGAAAAGTCAAGATGAAGGTTCAAGTAAGGTATTGTCTATGGAAGATAGTTAAGAAGATCAAAATTCAGAAGATGAAGGAGAAAATTATGATAGTGATGCTGATTTTCCAACCAAAGGTGCTAGAACCTTGCATGATATTTATTCCAGGTGCAATATAGCTACATTATAGCCTACACGGTATGCTGAAGCTGCTAATGTCGAGGGATGGAAAGTTGCCATGTAGGAGGAGATAAAGATGATAGAGAAAAATCAAATATGGCATCTTGTAGACAAAGGAAATCAGTTTGGAGTATTGCAATTCATAAAACCAAATTGCAAATATAATGACCAAAGCTCTTTTCAAGGGAAAGTTTGAAGAATTAAGATCTGGAGTATTTAAGAAAAATCTCAAGGAGGAGTCTTAGAAATTGATATTTTTCTAACATGTTACTTTACTTGTTGTGTCACTTTACTTGTTATTGTTACTATAATAATTATATCTGTGTTTGTAAAAGTAGGCAATAGTAATATTACACTACTACGAAAATGGGCTTTCACAGCGCTTTTTTTTTCCCTTTAAAAGCGCTGCCGTAGCCAGCGCTGGCGTAGGCTACGAAAGCGCTTTTTTCTGGCCAAAAGCGCTGTCGTAGGTGGACCTATCCCAGCGCTTTTTCCTTAAAAAGCGCTTTGATAGGGGGGTCTTTCCCAGCGCTTTTTGAAAAGCGCTTTGATAGGTGTGCTATTTAAATTTTTTTTTTTTATTTATCAGGCCTTTTACAGCGCTTTTTATGGAAAAAGCGCTTTGATAGGGGGGTCTTTCCCAGCGCTTTTTCCATAAAAAGCGCTTTGATAGGGGTTCTATTTAATTTTTGTTTTTTTATTTATCATGGCTTTTACAGCGCTTTTTATGGAAAAAGCGCTTTGATAGGGGGGTCTTTCACAGCGCTTTTTCCATAAAAAGCGCTTTGATAGGGGGTTTCTATTTAATTTTTTTTTTATTTATGCTGCCTACGAAAGCGCTTTTTAGCCAAAAGCGCTTTCGTAGCTCATACAAATTTTTTAAAGTGAAACCTATAATTTGAGGTTCCCTGTGCGGCCTGTAATTTTTTTTTGGTCCAATAATTTAACCTGTAATTCAATCCTTATCTATACATATATTTTAAGAAATCGGTATTATATTAACAGAAACCGGTATACCATATAATATTCAATCTTTATCTATATATATGTAACTAAATCATATATAACTAAATTTGTAACCATATATACATTTGTAACCATAACTAAATCACATACAAAGTATCGTGTTAATTTGTAACCATATATATATATACATATGTAACTAAATCATATATAATTACATCGAAAATAATGCTCCACCGACACGGTCGTCATCCTGCAAAGTATGAATATGAACAACACGGTAAATTAAACAAACAATATTAAAGGCTCCAACACAATCAAACTAACACGTACAATAATATTTTATTCATACCCATCAGAATAATCTGTTTTCAACATAAAATTGACATATTTCCTCTTTGACTTCTTCCACTTGAACTTTCGTGTACGACATAGTATAGAGGTCATCAAAGTACTACATAAGAAATTATTACTTCAGTATATGCATGATGTTATTAAATGTAGAAATCATACAAAATTATTCTAAGTTATAAATCCATACCGTGCTTGGAATCTCTACTTGATTTTTATGAAGGATTTCTTTCATAAACCTCAAGCAAAAGTATCCGCAATCTACATCGTTATTCTGTAACGAACACTGCATAGAAAAACAGAATATATTTTATAGTTGTCGTGTAATTTTATCAAGTAACATAACTATTATTATAAGCAACTAATTTTGTACCTGCACTTTGATCCAAGTAATATTTGATGATTTACTCCGGGGTACCTGTGCGTCCCTTTGACTACGAAATATTTGTATTGATCTAAGAAAATAAAAACATATATTTAGATCAATCTCACAGAAATAATTAAATATATAAATATACACGAATAGTTAGAACGATCTCACTTACTGATCAACAGTTTCCTTCATAGCGGGATAGTTAGTCCATTCCCCGTCTACCGAATTCAGAAAGTACACAACTTCTTTAATCGGATCGATAGCCAACAACAACCAGTGTTTTCTAAAAATTTAAGCAACAGTTTAGAAGAAAAGTTTCTACGCAAAATAAACAAAGATATATTAGAATAAATGAAAAACTCACCCCACTGGAACAGTGTTATACGGCAAAATAAACAAGCTATCTGGGTTGCCGACGTAGGCCGTGTATCGATTCACTAAGTACTCCCTAACTGAACCCGGTTCCCTGACAATTGTCGCTCCGCTGACAATATGGGCAGACAAGAAATGGAAGCGTCTTGCCAATACAGTCTCGCGCATTTTTTTATCGTACAACAACCTTAAATAAAAACATATAAACATTAGACTATTTTCATTGAAATGTGTAAATAAATTGTTCAACTAATTAAATGATATATTTATCGGAATACCGGATGTATGCGTGAACATTGCCGATGCCTAATTCACCATGCGTCATAATCTCAGTCATTTCGTCCATTCCTATCGTTTCTTCGCAGTCAAGACCAAAGATATCTGCATCCATAAGGATTCGACGAATACCACCTGACTTCAAATCTGAGGTTTCCAAAAGTACTCCAAGTGTATTCCGATATCGAGGTACAAAAACGCCTCTTCCCCCGCCTCTTCCCCCCTTATGCATTGACTTTTTCGGGGGTGGTCTGCTACGAACAGGCTGGGTCACTTGTTGTGACACTTTCGCAGATACCTAACAATCATATAACTTAGGTAAATTATAAAATCGTTCAGTTTTAAATTCATATCATATAATAAACAATTTAAGTGTACCTCTGGAATTGATGCCATAGACTCGCCGCCTTGCTGCAAAATCTCCTTACCCTTATTAGCGGGTTTTGTAGGAGGCTAATATTAAAAAATAATTAACTTAACGGTTCAGAATTGACATTTGAAATCTAAATGATTCATATTAACGGTTTTAAACATACCTCATCATCAATGAAAATGAGGTCCAAGGGCCATGCAACAAACGACCCTACTGCGTCTCGCACCGATCTTATATCCAAGGCCACGTCAGGTACCGGTACCAACGCATCGGGATCAATAGGATAATCTACTGATACTCTCAGGTGTCCAGCCGGGATCGGTGTATTATGAATTAAATCTCCCAAAGTGTTGTACACTTTTCCCTTGCCAACAAGGTGATAATCTGATGCCATTACGTATAGTTGGCAAGATGAAATGCCCTAAACCAATATGCATACATATTACTTTTAATTCAATAATAGAAAGAGATGGAATAAAAATGAGAAACTTGAACAATAGAGATTTATCAATATATTTATAATTACCTCAGGAAATTTATTCTGACGGTTGATACTAGCGTTGTCACTAGTTTCTTTCGCCATTGCCGCATTGCCCTTTTCCCTCATTAATACCTCTTTATCTCTTTCCAATGCATTGACTTTTGCTTGTAATTCCATAAGTACATTCATCACTTCTGCATTGGTAGGATTTCTTTTCCGATGATGCTGGTAGAAAGAGGTTGGAGTCACACCATGACCTTTACCCCTCACCCGACCGGAATACTCAGGAACATTCAGTGCTTTACTAAGTACGCTCCTCGTATCCTGGTCGTCACCGGTGGACTCCGTTTGTGACAATGTCTCCTGAAAATAATGGAGATAAAAAAATCAATTAAATAGTCATAAAAATTTGATTTAATTAAAGACACAATGTTATACTTACGCATTCATCATAAATTCTTAGAACACTTGGATCAACAGCTTGATTCTTGCCCACACGAGCTTCCTTCCACAGCAAATGTGCTGGAAGTGAGGTTTCATCACTTTTCGTCTCCTCTAACTATGCATAGAAACAAACGGTTAGATCGTCAAATACAACACATTTAGACAATTAATAAGAACATATCATTTCTATTTATTACTTACAATTTTTTCCTCTAAGCGTGCATATCCCAAACGCCCTTTTTTGTATGGATACGCGGGCTTTGATGCTCTCTCACTATTTTTGGCACTCTTTTGCCGGAATTTGTCATCTCTTTGTCTAATAAACTCAGTCCAATCTTCTTGTTTAATGAAAAGATTATACTTTTCTGGCCTTTCGGCCGGGAACTCTTCCAGCCACTTTCCTTTGTCATCCTTAAGATAGGTGTTCGTCAACAGATTTTTCCACCCTCTAAATCTTTTCCCGGCCAACCCAAGTACGAAGCCTTTACGCTCATCTGGAACGTTAAAAGACCGCTGCGTATAAACCATATAAACATATAAGTAATTTAAAAACCATATAAACCATATAAACATATAAGTAGTTTAAAAACCATATACACCATATAAACTTATAAACTTATAAACATATAACCATATAAACCATATAACATACATACCTTAACATCTTCCCAAAACATTTCTTTTCCTTGCTTCAATGCTTCACATTGTTTCGCATTCCATCTAGATATGGAGATTGGCACATGCATACGAACAAGTGTACCAACGTAGCTTGTGAATTTTGAAGCATTAACCCCAACTACTTGATTTGAATGATTCCAATCTACATTATATATCACTCCCTTATCTCTAGCACGAATGATTTCGCGCATTATGGTGATGCCTCGTGCAACATCATTTGCTGAAGTATCATCCGCTGCATGATTTGTTTCTTGTGAGTTTTCATGATCTTGTTGGTTTCCTGGTGGGTTTTCTTGTTGGTTTCCTTGCGGGTTTTCTTCATTGCTAGCCATTAGACCTGTAACAAAAGTCAAACAAGCACATTAGTACACTACATGAAAATGGATAGTCGAAAAAGATATGAATAGCACTAAAGGAACTCAAAATTGAATAAAATGCTAAAAAACCAAACTTGCAAGTAATAAACCTCACCATCAGCTCCGGAAACATTGTTCTACTAAATAAACACTAGTCACATTCGCAAAAATTCAAAACGGTTCAAAAGATATGCCAAAAATTCAAAACATTATTCACATATTACTTACAATATTAGGCTATAATTATAATAATACCTTTTTCACTAACGTCTCTTTCTTTTCTTGGTAGCAATATATTTTACGCTTCTGTTAACAACTCGGATGGTTGGATTGATCCAAATACCCTCATTATGATCATCTCTAGTACAAGGTTCATTCTCATTTTGATCGTTTCTTGTACAAGATTCAATGCCAACGCCAATATCACCTTGATCTCCAATGTTTTCATCAATTACTTTGTTAGACAAAAGCACTATAGACCATTTCGTACTTGTCGGATCATTGACATAGAACACTTGTTTAGCCTGAGAGGCTAGAATAAAAGGTTCATCTTTGTACCCCACCCTATTGAGATCCACTTGCAAAAATCCTGACTTATCCATTCGTACGCCATTATTATTTTCAACCCACTTGCAATCAAATACAGGAATCTGAAACTTCCCGTAATCAAACAACAAAATGCGCTCGATAACCCCAAAATATGACAGATTTGCAAATTTCGGGTTTAAGTCATTCGCACTTGATATGTGCATCGCTTCAGCTACCAAGGTAACACCACTATTCTGCATAGTACTTTTATCATCCTGTTCTTTGGTATAAAATGTGTATCCATTAATTGCGTATGCGCTATAAGAAAACACAATCATACTTGGACCATATGCTAAACATCTCAACCTTTCTATTACTGAAGCAGGATCCGAACGATACTTTGAATAAATTTGTTCCTTAAACCACGGTATGAAACTTCGATTGTGCTCTCGTACTATCCAATTCTCATTTCTATTCAGATTTAAACCTCGAAGAACACCCTTGTGCATTTCAGCATACGGCTCAACCTCAATCTCATTGTGCAGAACATACAAATGCACCTGATCCCGTTCGACCATTGACACTGTCACAACTTTATTTCCAATTAGTCTTTTTCCTTCTTTTTTCTCGACAATATGAGATTTGGGGAGTCCAATTGATTGAACATTTGACAGATATTCAGTGCAAAACTCAACCGCTTCTTCAACAATGTATCGTTCCGTAATACAACCCTCCGGTCGACTTCGGTTTTTCACGTACCCTTTTAAAATTTTCATATAACGTTCAGCAGGGTACATCCATCTCATATAAGCTGGTCCGCACAAATGTGTCTCTTTGACAAGATGAACGACTAGATGAACCATTATGTCAAAAAACGAGGGAGGAAAATACATTTTAAGCTCACATAAAGTAACAACCACCTCTTTTTGCAATGTTGGTAAGATCGCAGGATCGATCACCTTGCTGCAAATTGACTTGAAGAAAAAACACAACTTAGTTATTGCGCTCCTTACTTTTTCTGGCAGAATAGAACGTATACCTATTGGTAGAAAATGTTCCATTATAACATGGCAATCATGAGTCTTTAAACTCTTTAACTTTAGGTCTTTCATTGACACAAGTCTTCTAATATCTGATGAGTAGCCTTCTGGAACTTTAACTTCACTGAGGAACTTACACAATATTTTCTTCTCCTTTCTAGATAGAGTGTAAACAGCAGGTGGTAGATATGTGCGTCTTCCTTTCGTCACGGGTGCCAATTCAGTTCTAATTCCCATGTTTAACATGTCCTTCCTTATGTTAATGCCATCCTTAGACTTTCCTTGTATATTGAGTAACGTACCAATAACACTATTAAATACATTTTTTTCAATATGCATAACATCGAGGAAATGTCTTACGTACAACGACTTCCAATATGGAAGTTCAAAAAAAATCGACCTCTTCTTCCACCCACTCGTGACAAGTCTATGTGCAAAAGGCTTGCCAAACTCAGTACTCACATCTTTCACCTTTTCAAAAATCTGATCACCTGTCAACATATGTGGAGCTCTACCGTGTTCTGCCTCTCCATTGAATGCCTTTCTCCACCCACGATAGTGACGATTAGAATTTAAGAATCTACGATGACCGAGAAAAACATTCTTCTGACAAAAGTTCAATCGCATCGTATCGGTTTCATCTTCACAAACAGGACACGCTTTTTGACCCTTAATGTTGTACCCTGATAGATTTCCGTACGCCGGAAAATCATTAATTGTTCCAAACAACATCGCCCTCAAGTTGAAACTTTCTTTCCTATACCCATCGTAAACCTCCACACCGGTCTCCCACAAAAATTCAAATCTTCGACTAAGGGTGCCAAGTACACGTCTATGTCATTCCCTGGTTGTTTGGGCCCAAAAATTAACATAGATAGCATCATGTACTTACGCTTCATACATAGCCACGGAGGTAGGTTATATATCATAAGAATCACAGGCCAGGTGCTATGCGAGATACTTTGAATACCATGCGGGTTCATTCCATCAGTAGACAACGACAAGCGAAGATTTCTTGCTTCTTTTCCAAATTCAGGATAATCAATATCAACTTTCGTCCACTGTGGTGAGTCTGCCGGATGTCGCAACTTCCCATCAATAATTCTTTCATCTGCATGCCAAGTCAAGTGTCTTGAATCGGTCTCACTACGATACATGCGCCTAAATCTCGGAATTATAGGAAAATACCATAACACCTTTTCCGGAGACAACTTTTCCTTATATCGAGGGGCACCGCATTTAGGACACTCATTTAACACTGCGTACTCGTTTCGAAATAAAACGCAATCTTTTGGACATGCATGTATCTTTTCATAGCTCATGCCAATATAGGACAACATCTTTTTGGCCTCATACGTTCGATTGGGAAGAACATTATCCTCTGGTAGCATTTCTTTCACGAGGGCTAATAACTGTGTGAAACTTTTATCCGACCATCCGTTGTCCGCCTTTAAGTTGTACAACTTTAACACCGCAGACAATCTTGTGAATTTTGTACAACCATCATACAACGGTTTCTCTGCATCGCTTACCAACCTCTCGAACATTTTGGGACAATCCTCAAGATCTTCTTCAAGCGCTTCTGCAATCTCTTCGACTCGATCATAATCGTATGCGTCTGCGAAATCCTCATTTGAAGCATACGTCGTATTATAACTCGATTCAACATTCCCGCTACTTTTCTCATCATGCAAATTCCAACATGCATAACTTCTATCAATTCCATGCATCAGTAAATGCGATTCCAACTGAACCGCGTCAACCCGTCTCCCATAACAGCATCTCAAGCAAGGACATATCATTCCATTGGGTTCTCTGGCGTGCGCAACGGCAAACTTAACGAATTCTGATACCCCATCCTCATACTCTTTCGACAATCGATTGGCAGTCATCCATTTTTTATCCATGGTTTGACTATAACAACTAATTAGTCACGCAACTATAGCAAAATAATAATTAATTACCTGTAAAGAAATTCAACATATCAGGTAATCAAATTCATAGTTATTCTTGCCTCACCTTAAGCATGTGCTAAACAACTCATAACTAATTACTAACTAGTGAAGTCGGTGCTTTCGTTCAATGTGTCCTTCTTTCCATCATAACAAGTTGTATAAAATGGGAGCAACTGGTATGCTATTTAAAACTTTGTCTTGAAATTCCAAATTTCAAATTTACTGTGCCTATTTCTCAATTTAAAGGACAGTAACATAGAGTAGCAAATTCTGATAAAACTTTCTCTAATCACTTCTTTTTACTAATGCAGGCAATGAAGGCTAGACAGAGGTTATTTGATGTTCAATTTTCAGCAGAGAATAGATTGGTATGATATGGTTGAGCATATGTCTTGGCGTATCTGACTAGGAATCTCAGTACTATTCTAATGAAGAAAGAACAAAATGTTGACCAATATATCAATTTTACTAGCTTTGGCGCAATGAACTCCAATTGCGATTTATGTGGTGTCCTTAGTTTTAATAAGTGATAATAAATTGGTCACCATACATAGAGATGGTATTTTATTTTATCTGCGCCACAAAGTTAAATTACTATGAAGAACCCTCTTATGCATAATTTATGTTACCCAGATGCTCGAACCAAGAAAGATAATGACATGTAATATGTAAAGTTATTAGATATTTTTAAAATACTTGAGAGCAATATTCTGTTTTCTAAAGTATTAGATCAATGTCAAGTTCATGAAGGAAATCTTAACAAAGAATAGAAGACACACCGATGAGAAAACCATTAAGTTGGACGCTAATCGTAGTGAACTCAGCCAGAAAACTATGCTTCAGAAAGCAAATGATCCTGGTAGAGTGAAACTACCTGTCATTATTGAGAATGTCTTAGTTGGGAAAATACACATTGGTCTAGGAAATGAGGCAGACAAGAATGACATTGGAGCTGTTAGATAAATCCATTAAACATCTTTATGGAATAGCAGAAGACGTTATAGCCAAAGTTAATAAATTCTCATTTCTTAATGGTTTCATGGTGACAGATATAGAAGAAAGTGACAAGGTTTCTCTGGTTTTGGACTGACCTGTCATGAAAACCGCGGAAAGATGACTGACATCAATGCAGGACGAAGATGCTAGTCTTGATTTATTTGAAGCTATAAAGCACTCAAAAGACAAAGATACCTCTTTTAAAATGGATGTATATATGATGACATTCTAAAAGTCAAGAATAAATTGCATACTGATACCTCATTAGAAATAGCTCTGCTATACACCCTTAATGTTTTGAATGAAGAAGAGAAAGAAATTAAAGAATGTCTAAAAGATTTTGACACTAGGAATTAGATTCTATCTCAAGGGTCAAAACTAGTTGATTCCAAGCCTAAACTGAAGGTACTATATTCATATATAAAATATGTCTTTTTAGAGGAAGGTGATAGCAGACCAATGATTATGAGCAACTCTTTATTTTCCCAAGAGGAGCTAAAATTGGCGGAAGATTTACATGAATTTTGAAGGCATGGTCAAATGGGAGGTTGCATCCCCCAATTCATCGGGTCATGATGAGTGGGAATGAGGCAAGATATTCGACAGCCTTGTTCAGTATCTTTAAAGGAGGGAGCATTATAAAAGCTCTGGAGGAGTTGGTGGATGAGGAACACCCTCTGCTCTTTATGCCCTATGATCATGTTGAGTTTCTTAAGTATAATTTCTCTGAAGAAGGCCAGAGGGATCAAAATGCTTTGCGCACTTTTTGTGGTGTCTGAACTAAGGTTGTGTTATTGAAAGAGGGCGTGCCATATAATGTGTTTAAGTGCTTTATGTGGTTACAATCGAAGTCTGGCGTAAGTGGTTGGTGCAAAGTTTGTGTTATAAATTTTGAAGTACTGAATTTGATTCCTACTAATAAAATAAAAGATGTTGTACATGTTGTCAATGGCTTTGTAAATAGTATTGAGTGTTCAAATGCTGCCTACAAAATTTATCTTGAGCTTACAATATTACTACTCTGCTTTGTTTTCTTATCTTGATTAAAAATCAAATATTCTTGTGTGTAACCACATATGTAAAGTTGAAGATAATATCAAATTAATTTGAATAAGTATTATGATTGTCAAGAATGACTCTAAAATAATAAAACCTGGTCTTATTCATTGAACACTCTTCAAAAAAATCATATTCCATGTCATAGAAATAGACATCATAACTTCCCAATTAATTAAATGTGCAATTTTATGATGAATCATGTTGGTAGGGAATGGACAAACGAATGAAGATAGTATTCTTGTTTTATGCTCCCACCAATGACGTTGATTGGAAACTAGGTGCCGGATTGAAGGGTTGAATGCTTATTAAATACTAACATTAAAAAATTATAAGAGAGTAATGTGTACCTGCGGGATCCACTAAGTCACCCAAATGAGAAGAGTAATGTTATACTCCTTTGATTCTATGATCAGTTACGTTCTTTATTTCATATATTTATTCCCTACAATAGAAGTACACTGTGAAGATGGGGATGAAAGCAAACAAGAACAGTTTAAAATCCATCTTTCCTAAATAAATGCATATCTTAGAAGGAGGCTCCAACATATTTGAGGTAGAATATCTACCAAATGCATGAAGGGCCCTGAGTTATCAGAGAGAGGAAGAAATAACCATGAAATAGATGAACCTGAAGAAGTAAAAATAGCCTAACCTCCCCGTCATAAAGGTGACAACAGCAGGACCTGTACTTGATTATGAAGCTAACAAGCTAGCTTGTTATATTTCTGATGATGGATATGACCCTCTTAACTTCTATGCCCTTATGGAAACATCCAAATATGCAAACTTTAGTGTATCTTTCTGTAAGAAGTATAAGTGAAAGTCAAAGCACCCTTTAGAGACTTACCTAATTTGCCAATACCAAAGGTTAAGGATGAATAAGTAAAACAGTAAATTTCTTGTATAAGCACTGAAAATAGAGAGAAAGGAAGTTTTGGAGCTATGATTGAACTTCTAAGAAATCGTCCAGCTTAAGGTGATAACATGGCAGTAAAAATATATGTGCCTTTATAATGTCGATACATGTAATCCTTGTATTTAACAAATATTAGTATACAATTTAATATATAAACATTAAGCACATTGTTATACCCCAAAATTTGCCCTCCCATATTCCTCAAGAAATTGCCAAACCAAGTCACAAAATTCCCCAAGGGTTGTGCAGGTCAACTGTCTCCTATACAGTCAAAACTAGGGTTTGGGCTCTGATCAAGAAAATGAAGTTTTCAAAGGCTCAATCAAGTCTCATATGCTTACAAACATGGTCAAGCATCCTCATATCAAGTTTCAAGGCATTCAGCTCAAGATTGCACAGTCAAAACCCTAAATTGCACTACAGTCAACTGTAGGGGCAAAATGGTCATTTGACAGTCAAAAGTTCAAATTTTTGGTCAACATATCATTTTGAAGCCACAAACATCATTTGATCAATGCTTGATCATGATTCTCAAAATTTGGCTCAGAAAATCATCAAGATGCAAAAGTTTTCTTATTTGGACAGCTGAAAAAGTCAACTGAAATTGACCAGGGCATAACTTTCACATGGATTATCAGAAAAATTCCATCCAAAGCTCATTTTGAAGAGAAAGACATTTCCTACAACCCATCTTCATACTTCAAGTCCAAGAAATGCTCTCACAAAAAGTTATCAATTTCAACATTATAGGTCATTTTCAAAAGTCAACAAAAAGGGACTTTAAGTCAAAGGCCATAACTTGAGATTGGTAAATCAAAATGACATGGTACCAAAGGCATTGGTTAAAGGACTCAAAGACCTTTCCAAAATGTCCAAGAACATGTGAAAAGCTTAAAAATTGAGCAAGTTATGCCTTGTAGAAGTTGGGAAATTTTTGTGAAATGGCAAAAGTCAACTATCTTTGAAAATCCAATTTTGACAAAAGGGCCCCATTTTTTCCACTTGGTTCATCCTTGTCATGCCACACACGTGTCCCATGGTTAATTTCAAGACCAAATATTGATTTTTTTTATTTTATTTAATTTTTGATGATTTAATTCATTTTAATTCTTTGAAAATTCAAATAAAATTTAAAAACCAATGGAATAGTGTCATGTGAACTTGGACAATTTCTATGTATCATGAACCAACTCAAAAATCAGGCTAAGGTTCATTTGCACACTAGGTCTAGGTTTTGGCTAAAAAGTAGGAAAATGGTTAATGGAAGAAACCCTAAGACCAATTCTTTCCCAAGCATGGATTAAGGTCAAATAGCAAGCCTATTCCATTCCATGAGGATCACTGAGTCCAACCCTAACTAGAACATAGCAAAAGGCTCGCTCAAAAGCCATTGGACAATTTGAAATTTTGGCCATATAATGCAAAACTGAAATCACTACTAGGGGACTTTTCAAGCCTTAATTCTTATACCAATAGCTTCCTGAGACAATTCTGAACGCATTCCAATTCATAACATCAATCAAAACTCCTTGAACTGGTATCCTTAACTCAAACTGTACAGCAAAATATTTGAAATCGTATTCTCCATTTTAAGCATCTTCATTGCATTTCAATAGGATATTCTTGTTCCATGTGAAGTTTCCAAACTATTCATGGTGTTTAATTTCATTTTTGCTAATCATACGCTAATCCACCATTTTCGAATCCTAGGGTTACAGCTTTCTTAAATTAGGGTTTTTTCGTAGAGGAAAAATTAAGGTTCCTGAAGACCATGGTTGAACTCAGCATTTAGAGACGAAGAAGAAGATATGCTCGCGACAAATTTATGAGCTACAGGGACCTAATCGCTATTTTCTGCTAGCCCCCCTAACACTACGTTTCAAAACCGTTGCCTTATTTGTTTGTGTTTCAGGAAAATGGAAGGGATGATGGCGTGGCACAAGCAGATTGGAGGAATTTGAATTGCGCGCGTTTTGATGACTATGCATTGGTTTTGTTTTTTTATTGTTTATTAACTATTATATATTAATTGAAACATGAGTGGCTCAGTGGTAACGCGTTAGGCACATGATATCAAAGACCTGGGTTCAAGTCCCAGGTCTTGCAAAATTCAATATTATTTTTCATTTCCAGTTTCCATGCAACGCTGACATTAAAGCTCACCATGCACACTCCTCATCTATTGCACACGTGTCCTAGGAGGCTTATCAAAGGGTCCAGAACAAAGGCACATGGTGGACGCCAGTCAACATGCCACACCTGAGTGGAAAAGTCAACAAATTGCCAGCAAATGGGCCAGGCTTTTCAAATCCACACCCCCCTGGTTTGCTTTATCATTTTTATTTTTATTCTTTCTTTAATTTTTTCCTTTTATTTCTTTTTGCTATTTATTTAATTAATTATTTTTTTAACAAAATACAAAAACATTCAAAAATCAGAAAAAGACCAAAAATGATAATTTTTATATTATAATTATTTTCATAAAAAATACATGTAAGTATTTAGATTTAATTAGGTATTCAATTTTAATCCTTTTTAATAAAAATCAAAAAAATAGAATTTAGGTTTAATAATTTTGATTTTCTCTTTTTAATTTTCCTTTTCTTTTTTTTTTCAGAATAATAATATTATTTATTTATTTTCATAAACTAAAAATTGTATATAAATTAATTTAGAATTAAATTAGGTTAGAAATTAAATCTCTTTCTTAAAAACTTAAAAAAAACATTAGAACTAGGGTTTAGCATTTTAATTTTAAATAATTTTTTTCTTTTTTCTTTTAAATCTAAAAAAACACAAAAATACTATTCTTCATTTAATTTTAATTTTAGATTCCGTGATAAATTTTAATTGTTTGTAAAAGGGTCCAACGCCCTAATTTTGTTTAATCTCTTTATTTCGCGCATTTGTTTTATATTGTTTAAATAATTCTGTATATCCCCCAAAGCCATGTAATTTAAAATTCTCGCACTTTTATTTATTCGCTTTATTTATTTTCAGTCAAATCGGGTCCGGTTTAATTTTGGCGATGTGGACCCGCGCCAGTTGTAATAGTTTAGATTTATTTTCTCGCAAACTTTATAACTGTTAATAAATATGCATGAAAGAATGTATGGCCCAAAAATAAAATCGAATCGTTAGATCACCATTGCATGACAAGACAAACAATAAACTGAAAATGACACACAATTCGCACACACCACCCCTAGGGTACGCCTCACTGTTGCCTTTCGAAAGGTGATCATCGAGTAGAGGATATTTTAGTGAGTCCTTGTGTCCATTGATCTAGTTGCCTAAAACAAAGTTGCCTCGGAATAAAAGATCAACGGCATAAGGGTAGCTTCTAAGGTGTCTTCCCATTGCTCCGGTGATCACCACGTCCCTCAAACTCGAATTGACCCGAACACCTCCAATGGTGGTGCTACCTACCTCTCAATGGTGGGATGGCACTACTTTAAAGGACATTTACACAGACGAATTCCTTAGGGTAGGTAGGTTCTCGTAGGTACTTGCTCTTTTCAAAAACAAATCAAAATACTTTTCACACCCAAACACTTTCAAAAAAAACTTTCAAAACAAACTTTTCAAACACTCTGACGTACGAGTTGAATTGAAACTTTTCAAAGAATATTTTTGAAACCCACATTGAAAAGCAAGCAAACAATTTTGAAAACACATTGAGCAAGTACCTAAGAGCCCATGGGTAACCATGGATAGAAAGGGTGCTAACACCTTCCCTTTCTATAACCTACCTCCCGAACCGAGAGCAATCTCTTTAAAGGAATTTTTCTGTGCTTTTGTCCTTTCCTATTGGAGAAAATAAAAGACGGTGGCGACTCTTGCTTACCGCGACATTTCGCGAACCAGCTTTAAAACAGTCAGTTCCAGATCCACCGATCACAGAACTGGCGACTCTGCTGGGGACAAACTTAAAGTGAGGTGTACCTTAGGGCTAGTTCATAACTGTGTTTTCAATTGTATTCTTTGCTTGCTTTATTATTGTGGGACTGTCTTGGGAGTTCTATAGATCCTAACCCGGATCTGGGGGATACCCTTTTAGAAAGTAGCAACAAGGCTGTGAGGGAACTGTGCGGGGTATACCGACATGGTTGAAACAGTCTGCTACGTTGATGTGGCACTTTGGTGTGTACCGGTAACCCTTGAGTCAGTCAAGGAGAGTACGGGGCCTCCATGTGGTGTCATGAAGCATCAACAGACCTTAGGAACCTTAATTGAACCATCTTGGCCTCTTTAGGGTAGTGAGATAACTGACTTTGGTGCAGTCCGAGGTTGGTTGATACTCGATACTACACTCAATTGAGGGTTGCTTTCCTGGAATATTTCGGTCGCCAGTTCAGTGGCTAAATCGAAACGATGAACAATGAAAGCAATCCCGTGATATTGGGAACCTTAGAACCCGGTTACTTTGATTAGGACAGGATGAACCCACCAACTTCAAGAGGGTACTACCCAGACCCCATGCTGGCCTTAAACCTTAAGGGCTTGTCTTGTGTGCCTTGTATGCCTTACATGTTTGTCTTTGTAAATATCTGTGTTTAATCATAGCATCATGACATCATCCAGCATCATACGCATTGACTAACCATTTCAGGGGTTCGAATTTTCATCTTTGTTCTTGTTTTGTAGGACATGGAAACTGTTCGTAGAAAGACAATTCCAATCAGTCTTGTAAGGATCCCTCCTCAGCTTAAGGAGCTTATATCCAGAATTCCCGAGAACTCTTCATTCAGTGAAAGGCATGGAAGCCTCATCAGCTTGGTTAATACCAACATTGAGGAAGATATGATAAAGGTCTTGTTCCAATTCTTTGACCCTCTGCATCACTGTTTCACCTTCTTGGACTATCAGTTGGTACCTACATTGGAGGAGTTCTCCCGACTCCTGAAGATCCCTATCCTTGATCAGCTACCCTTCAACGGTACAGAAAAGGAACCTAAGCTTGAAGAGATTGCTAAAACCTTGCACTTACAGTCATCTGACCTCAAGGGACATTGGGAAGTTAGAAGTGGTATCAAAGGGTTCTTAGCCAGGTTTCTGTTTGAAAAGGCCTATGAATGTTGGAACTCCCTTGACTTACAAGCTTTTGAAAAGGTTGTGGCCCTCCTTGTTTATGGTTTGGTGTTGTTCCCTAACCCAGATCAGCTCATTGATATCAGTGCTGTCCAGATCTTTATGTCCCGGAATCCTATACCTACGTTGCTGGGGGACCTCCTTCACTCATGTTACACTCGAACCATGAGAAAAAGAGGTGTCCTTATGTGTTGCACTCCTCTCCTGGGAAAGTGGTTTATTTCGCACCTTCCACAATCAGTCCTGAAGAATGAGCGGGGTTTGAGATGGTCACAACGGTTGATGGCTCTTACACATGCGGATATACATTGGTGCCCTAGGTCCAGAGAAGATGTCACTATCATTGATCGTTGCGGGGAGTATCCTAATGTTCCTTTACTTGGAATCAGAGGGGGTATTACTTATAGTCCATGCCTGGCTTGGAGACAATTTGGTTATGCTCGGAGGGATGGTCCTCATGACATGTTGATCCCTGACATAGTTTTTGACTTCGACAACGATACTCAAGGACTTCGCCAGAGATTTATCAGAGCTTGGAGGATGCCTAGTAGGATAGACAACAAGACACTGGGGCACAGGAACTCCATCCCTTTGGAGCCTTACCTCAAATGGGTACGAGCCCGCTCTCAGAAGTTAGTAATGCCTTATCCTCACATGCTTCCAGTAATCAAAGAGCCTGCATTGGAAGGGGAGGTGTCTCATGTTATTCAGCACCCTGATATGCCCACATCCTGGGAAGAGATGCAGAAGAGTTGGATCCAGCTTAAAGAAGAAAGGAATTCTCTTGAGACTAGTTTGCATGCCAGTGAAAGGAAGGTCTTGGAGCTCACCCGCCTGTTGCACGAGGAGAGGAACCTCAACACTTACATAGCTCCAAAGAAGATGCGCAACATATTTTGGGATTGGGATTGATTTGATCTTTTTGTACTTTTGCCCATGAGGCTTTGATGTATTAAAACAATGATTTTCTTAATAGTAACGTGTGTTCCTTTTGGTCTACAACAAATTTGAATTTTCGAACCCTTGAATGCATCGCATAAACACATATCATTCATCATGTGCATCATAGGTACTCCTCTTTTCAGGTTGTTTACCGTTCTTCGCTGTTTATTTCAGCATCATGAACCCTCCTGAATCATCAACCGAGGCATCCATCAAGGCTCTTCAGGCGCAGAACGTCCAGTTTCAGGCGCAAAACGCCCAATTTCAGGAGCTGATCAAGGGTTTGGCTCAGGGTCAACAAGAGTTGAAGACCATGCTTCTGAAGAAGACTAAGAAGAAGAGGAGGACTGTGCTATTTAACACTGGGCGCAGACTCGGGAACACTTTGGTTGTTGAAGCTGAAAGGACTCCTCCATCTGTGACGGAAGGTAGTCACCATGAAAGGGAGGTCACTACTCCTGTGGGCTCTGATACTGAAACAGACTTCAATGACGACCAGTACCCTCCTGCTGAAGACCGGTACAAACAGCTGGAAGACAGATTAAAGGCTGTGGAAGTTCAACGGGTACCTGGATTGGATTTCGGAGACTTGGGGTTATCTACTGGAGTGGTGATCCCACACAAGTTCAAAACACCTGCCTTCGTGAAGTATGATGGGGCTTCCTGTCCCAAGATGCACCTCTGTTCTTATGTAAGGAAGATCCAGCCTTACACAGCAGACAAGAACCTTTGGATCCACTTCTTCCAGGAGAGTCTTTCAGGGACTCACCTCGATTGGTTCTATCAGCTAGATGGAATCAGCATTCGTAACTGGGAGGATCTGGCCACTGCTTTTTACAAGCAGTATCAGTATAATGCCGACCTCGCTCCTACGCGTACCCAACTCCAGGGTATGTCGCTAGGGTCGGGTGAAGGTTTTAAGGAGTACGCTCAGAAATGGAGAGACCTGGCTGGCAGGGTGCAGCCACCATTGACGGATCGGGAGCTAGTAGATATGTTCTTAGGGACCCTATCTGGTCCATTTTTCAATCATCTCATTGGTAATTCCTCTGCTGGGTTTACTGATCTGATCCTGACTGGTGAAAGGATCGAGGCCGGTATAAAATCGGGGAAGATACAGAAAGTTGCCTCCTCCAGTACTGAGAAGAAACCCTTCAAAAAGGAGGCTAGTGCTGTATATAACTCCCGGAGAACAGAGCGACCTGAACACCGCCAATCTGTCAGTGCGGTAATGATTGCCAAACCTGCTGCCGCTCCTCGGCCAACTAATCCTCAAAAGTTTGAAAGACCCCGGAGAGAGTTCACCCGGTTAAGCATGACCCTATCACAAATCCTGCCACAGTTGCTATCCACCAATTTAGTGACTGTCAAGGAGGCTCCAAAGTTTCCCAACACTGCATCTCCCAAGTTCAATCCAAATGCTCGCTGTGCTTATCACTCTGATAGCCCGGGGCATAACACAGATGACTGTTGGGCCCTAAGAAATAAGGTTCAAGACCTCATTGATGCCAAGGAGATACAGTTTGAGGCGCCCGAGAGGCCGAATGTTGTAAATGCTCCCATGCCCCAGCATGGAGTGAATGCTGTCGAGGATAATTTGTATGTAGCTTCGGTGGATGATGTTGCTACTCCGTTGTTGATGGTCAAGAGGAATCTGTTGCTAGCCGGTTTATTTCCGGGATGTAGCGAAAGTTGCCCTCTATGTGTTGCTTCCCCTGCTGGTTGTTCTCTGTTGAAGTCAGGCATCCAAAACCTGATAGATAGTAGAGAGATTTTGTTCGAAAAGACTATTGTTCCTGCTGCTCCTGTTGAAGAAGTGTCGATCGTTACCATCTTCAACAACTATTCCGAGGCTCCTTCAAAGAAGCCTATACAAATTTTGTCAGTTCACAAGAATGTTCCCATCACCATTACTGTTCCGGGGCCTATACCCTACAAATCTGATAAGGCTGTCCCATGGCACTATGGGGCGGATGTTTATGTTCTGGGTGTGAAACAAGAGTGCAACATTGATACTGGTGTCTCCAACATCACCGGGCCTGCTAAGGTCACTCGTAGTGGAAGACTGTTCTCGCCAGACATTGCTCCTCCAGCAATTCATAGGCCTTTGATCTTCACACCTGCCAGAGTGACTGTTTCTCCCCCTGATCAAGTATCCACCCCTGCTGCTGAGTCATCTGATACTCGGGGCAAGGGAATTGCTGCTGATGTGCCTGCCAGGACGGAGGCACCGAAGACCATTGTTGAGGCTTCCAAGCAGGAAATGGAAGAAATCCTCAAGATAATAAAGAAAAGTGATTTCAACGTTGTAGAACAGCTGGGGCACACCCCCTCTAAAATCTCCATGTTGTCACTGCTGCTGTGTTCAGAGGCCCATGCAAAGGCTCTGATTGCTTTCTTAAAGACTGCCCACGTACCCCAAGAGACAACTGTTGACCAGTTCACCGACTGTGTGGCCAACCTAACTGCTGATAATGGCCTGGGTTTCTCTGATGCCGATCTGACAGCAAAGGGGAAGAACCATAATGATGCCTTGCATGTCTCCATTGAATGCAGGGGCACTACTCTTGCTCATGTGCTGGTTGACACAGGTTCTTCATTAAACGTGCTGCCCAAGAAGGCTCTGGATAGGCTGGATTGTGAGGGTCTAGAGCTCAAACCAAGTAGCATTGTTGTCCGGGCCTTTGACGGGTCCAAAAGAATGGTGCATGGTGAAGTGGACATCCCAATCAGGGTTGGGTCACAGGTATTCGATTCAAAATTCTATGTGATGGACATCCATCCGTCCTATTCTTGTTTGCTGGGTCGCCCGTGGATCCACAAGGCTGGAGCTGTAACCTCCACATTGCATCAGAAGCTCAAGTACCCGGTCAGGGGGAAGATCGTAACAGTGCAAGGGGAAGAGGAGTACATGGTCAGCCACCTCAACTCCTTCAGATATGTAGAAATGGATGGGGAGTTCATTGAAACCCCCTTTCAACATTTTGAGGAAGTACCACAAACCTTGGCAGCAGCAGAAGATGAAGAGGTTTCTCCTATGAAGATGGCCTCCTTAAAGGACGCCCGGGCTGTGATCGAAAAAGGCGAATGTGCAAACTGGGGCAAGCTCCCTGATCTTACTCCTAAGACTAACAAGTTTGGGCTGGGTTTCACCACAGAAGCTCAGAAAGCGGTGCGCAAGGCAAGAATTGGAAGACCTCCGGTGCTCATCACTCAGCATGGAGTGAATGCTATTGGAGAGGAAGATGAAGTGGGAGAGTCAGAGTTCGATAGCTGGATCTACCCAACGGCCGACGGTGGATTGACCAATTGGACTGCTAAAGATTTTACACCAATAACTTTTGTCTCCCAGTAATGAATTTCTTTGTTTTTTTGATTTGTAATAAACAATAATTTGAGACTATATGGCCCGGTGTCTTACCCGGGGCATCGTGGTTTTATTTATGAGGGCTTTTGTTTGTCACCATCATATATCATGAATAAAAGCATTGGACGTTTTTCACAATTCAAATTTTGCGCTCCTTTCCTTTCCTTTCTTTACATATTGCAAAACAGCTGTATTTACACACACACTCACTCATACAGGTTTCAATCCACTCTGGATCTCACTGGTAACGACTCTGCTACTGCCAGTTATGACTTCGAAAATCCGATCAACTTAGCCGCAGACGAAGGTGAAGATGATTGCGAAGTGCCTGGTGAACTTGCAAGATTGTTACAACAGGAAGAGAGGGCAATTCAACCCCATGAAGAGCCAGTGGAAATAATAAACTTGGGTACTGAGGAAGACAAGAAAGAGGTGAAGATTGGTGCCAACCTAGAACTCAGCGTGAAGCAACGGTTGACTCAGATGCTGCATGACTATAAAGAAATCTTTGCCTGGTCCTACGAAGATATGCCCGGATTAGATACCGACATTGTGGTCCATCACTTACCAACTAAAGAAGATTTCCCTCCGGTTAAGCAAAAGGTCCGCCGTATGCGTCCAGAGATGTCTGAGAAGATTAAAGCCGAGGTTATGAAGCAGTTTGATGCCGGATTTCTTGCTGTGACTTCTTACCCTCAGTGGGTTGCTAATGTGGTGCCGGTACCAAAGAAGGACGGCAAGGTCAGGATGTGTGTCGATTACAGGGATCTGAACAGGGCCAGCCCCAAGGATGACTTCCCTCTACCCCACATTGATGTCCTTGTTGATAATACCGCCCAGCATAAAGTGTTCTCTTTTATGGATGGCTTTTCAGGCTACAATCAGATCAAGATGGCACCTGAAGACATGGAAAAGACTACCTTTGTCACTCAGTGGGGCACCTTCTGTTACAAGGTCATGCCGTTCGGATTAAAGAATGCTGGGGCAACCTACCAACGTGCCATGGTTACCTTATTTCATGATATGATCCACCACGAGATAGAAGTGTATGTTGACGACATGATTGCTAGGTCCCAGACTGAGGAAGAGCACCTAGATCATCTGCAGAAATTGTTTGACCGGTTGAAACTGTACAGGCTGAGATTGAACCCTAACAAGTGCACCTTCGGGGTAAGATCTGGGAAGTTGCTAGGCTTCGTGGTCAGTGATAAAGGAATTCAAGTGGATCCTGCTAAGGTCAAAGCCATTCAAGAGATGCCAGTTCCTAAGACAGAGAAGGAAGTCAGAGGCTTTCTAGGACGTCTGAATTACATTGCTCGGTTCATCTCACACTTAACTGCTACCTGCGAACCAATCTTCAAGCTGCTGAAGAAAGATCAGGTAGTACGTTGGAATGATGAATGTCAGGCTGCTTTTGACAGAATCAAAGAATATCTCCAAGAACCACCCATCCTTATGCCACCAGTTGAAGGGAGACCTTTGATACTTTACCTGACAGTGCTTGATAATGCAATGGGGTGTGTGCTGGGGCAGCATGACGAGTCTGGCCGAAAAGAGCATGCCATTTATTACCTTAGCAAAAAGTTTACCGACTGTGAGACCCGATACTCACTGCTTGAGAAAACTTGCTGCGCTTTGGTATGGGCTGCTCGCCGGCTGAGACAGTATATGCTGACTCACACTACCTTGTTAATCTCAAAAATGGATCCTATAAAGTACATATTCGAAAAGCCTGCTCTGTCTGGGAGAATTGCAAGATGGCAGATGATCTTGACAGAATACGATATTCAGTACACGACCCAAAAAGCCATCAAGGGAAGTGTATTGGCAGACCACTTAGCACATCAAGCTGTGGATGACTACCAATCAATGAACTTCGAGTTTCCAGATGAAAGCATTATGATAGTAACTGACTGTGAAATACCCGGACCGGATGAAGGACCTGAACCAGGATCCCGATGGTCTATGCACTTTGACGGAGCCTCCAATGCTTTGGGAAATGGTATCGGCGCCATAATCGTATCTCCACAAGGTACTCATACTCCACTCACCGTCCGGCTGTGTTTCAACTGTACCAACAACATGGCGGAGTATGAAGCGTGTATTATGGGTCTTCAAGCTGCGATCGACCTGAGGATCAAATTTCTGAGTGTCTTCGGAGATTCCGCTCTTGTGATCAATCAAATCAAAGGAGAGTGGGATACGAAACACCCAAACTTGATTCCTTACAGAGAATGTGTGTTGGCTTTGATCCCCCACTTCACAGAGATAACATTTGAGCACTTTCCAAGAGAAGAGAATCAGCTGGCGGACGCGTTAGCTACAATGTCTTCAATGTTCAAGGTCAAATGGGACAACGAGGCTCCCCGGATCATCATCTGGAAATTGGACGAACCGGCATACTGTTGTGATCTCGAAACTGAATTAGTAGCTGAGAAGCCTTGGTACCACGAAGTGAAGAAATACCTAGAAACTCAGGAATACCCTGAAGGAGCATCTGTCAATGATAAGAAGTTCCTGAGGAGGTTTGCAGCCAAGTTCTTTCTTAGCAATGGCATTTTGTACAAGCGAAACCAGGATTCAACTCTACTGCGTTGTGTAGATAAGACTGAAGCAGAAAGAATCATGGAAGAGCTACATGAAGGGACCTTTGGTACACACTCTAGTGGACATACTATGGCAAAGAAGATTCTACGGGCAGGGTATTACTGGTCTACAATGGAAGCTGATTGCTACCAACATTCTAGGACATGCCATAAGTGCCAGATCTACGCAGACAAGGTGCATGTTCCTCCGGTTCCCCTGAATGTTCTGACTGCGCCTTGGCCGTTTGCAATGTGGGGCATAGACATGATCGGTGAAATTAAACCTACGGCATCTAACGGACATCGCTTCATCCTAGTGGCGATTGATTATTTTACGAAGTGGGTTGAGGCAACATCCTATGCTACGGTAACCAAGACTGTCGTGGCACGGTTCATTCGGCACAACCTGATCTGTCGGTACGGAGTTCCTGAGCGGATTATTACAGATAACGGTACCAATCTGAACAATAAGATGATCGCTGAGCTCTGCGAACAGTTCAAGATACAGCACCACAATTCTTCTCCTTACAGACCGAAGATGAATGGGGCTGTAGAAGCAGCAAATAAGAACATCAAGAAGATCGTGCAGAAGATGACAGTAACGTATAAAGATTGGCACGAGATGTTACCGTTCGCTCTGCATGGGTATCGTACCTCAGCTAGGACGTCAACCGGGGCAACTCCTTTCTCTCTGGTTTATGGCATGGAGGCAGTCTTGCCGATCGAAGTACAAATTCCTTCTCTCCGGATAATGAAGGATGCAAATCTGAACGAAGATGATTGGATCCAGACACGACTTGATCAGCTCAACCTTATTGACGAAAAGAGACTTGCTGCTATCTGTCATGGTCAGACGTATCAGAAACGGATGATCAGGGCATTTAACAAAAAGGTCAGACCACAGGAATATCAAGTCGGGGATCTGGTGATCAAGCGAATCATCCTTCCTCAGAGTGATCCAAGGGGCAAATGGACCCCTACGTACGAAGGGCCATTTGTGGTTAAGCATGTGTTCTCAGGAGGAGCAATGATATTAACCAACATGGATGGTGACGACCTTCCTCACCCTGCCAATGCAGACATAGTTAAAAAATACTACGCATGAAAAAAGACCCGCTAGGCTGACATGCCTAGGCAAAAATTAGGGCTTCCCGTCGAACCAAAAGGGTTCGGGCAAAATGAAGGGATGAAAATGAAAAAATCTGTACACCCGGCAAGTCGAAAACCTGAAAAGGCGACTTGGGCAAAAATGGGTATCCCGGTGGACTGAAAACCCGAAAGGGCAGTCCAGGCAAAAATTAGGGATAAAAGCGTAATACTATGTCTCATCGGATCACTTTGCATCCAGAATCCGGTATCTACATCAAGACGGCATCGATCAGTCAGCTTCACCTTCAACTAAAGTCATCAAGTGATGGGACGCACGGGGCATAAAGGCAATAGCGAAGTTGAAACCCAGTGGATCATTCATCTTTCACACAGCTGTTTTATTTTCTTTTGTACAAAACTTGTATAAACTCTTTTGCTCGGCGACGTTTCTCTTACCAGGACGTCAGCCTCTTGTACACAAAACGCCTGTTCACAGGCTATTCGAAATCAATACAAATATACTTTTCAGTTAAACGTGCCAACTGTTTTTCTTTTTCCGTTTTGTTTTGCGAAGAACGTCCAAGGTTCAATTTGTGATATGTGCATTGACAATAATTTGCTAGCTCATAAATATTTGCATACGAAACAAAGAATTAATTGCAGGTGACATTAGAAACAGGGGCAATAAAGAGTCGTCTGAACAGTCTAATTGTTCTATCCTCCAAGGTACCAAGGTAGGTTCAGCTGAAGAACCTAACCAGGCATCTTAAATTCCCCAGAGAGTGAGACAGCAAGCCAGTGCATTCTTCCCCAAACAAAGTTAACAAGCCTCAAGGAAATTGGGTATCCTCCAGTAGATCCCAATATTCCCCAGCAGCATATATTCCTGACAAGCATCCCCGGCAGTCTTGATCTAAAGATTGTTCCCCGGCGGCATACATCAACATTCAAAGGAATCACTTCCCCCAGCATATCAAAACTTCCCCAGGAGAGTCCCATCCAAGTTCCCCAGGAAAGATGGAATTCATCTTCCCAAGCAGTAAGCTTATCCCCAGTGTATTCTGGAAGCCCATCCCTTAGCAGAGCACGAACGCGTCGTCCGGCTTTATTCAAAGAGTTATTTCCTCAACAGGATATAACTGGGTTATCCTCAGCCAAAAGCCAAGGGAAGGTTGTCGTCAACGTAGTTCTTTCCTATCCCCAGCGAAGTCTATTCACACTTCCGATACAACAACGGTATCCTCAGCAGGTTATCAACAACTCAGCAAGGCATCACTCTTCCCACAGAGTATTGCTTTCCAGCATGATCGCTAGAGTATCTTTTCTCCCCACAGAATCTTCCATTCGCCAAGTTTATTCCGCAACGGAGTCATCGTCTCCTACCGGTATCTTTGCAACTACTATCATCCCCAGCGGAAGCAAAAGCTTATTCTTCAATATCAGCCCAGGATACGATTTCCCGGCACCTGTCAAGGATTTACTTTCCTAGACGAAAACATACATAAAACGTCACATACATCATTACAGCATGCATAACGCACTGCATCATACAAATCTCATTTATGTTGAGAACATCATTGCTTGATCCATATCATGCATTGCATATGACTGACTTTTATCTTTCAGGAAAGATCCAGTTAAGTTCTCAAGCTACATTTCAAGACCTAGACCGGTTCAGTTAAATCGTCCCAAGATTTTACTGATTGCTTATCCGGTCAAAGGCCTTCTCTGGTTCAGTTAAATCGTCCCCAGATTTTCCTGATTGCTTATCCAGTTGAAGACATTTCAAGACCTAGACCGGTTCAGTTAAATCGTCCCAAGGTTTTACTGATTGCTTATCCAGTCAAAGGCCTTCTCTGGTTCAGTTAAATCGTCCCCAGATTTTCCTGATGCTTATCCCTTTGAAGACATTTCAAGACCTAGACCGGTTCAGTTAAATCGTCCCAAGATTTTACTGATTGCTTATCCGGTCAAAGGCCTTCTCTGGTTCAGTTAAATCGTCCCCAGATTTTCCTGATTGCTTATCCAGTTGAAGACATTTCAAGACCTAGACCGGTTCAGTTAAATCGTCCCAAGATTTTACTGATTGCTTATCCGGTCAAAGGCCTTCTCTGGTTCAGTTAAATCGTCCCCAGATTTTCCTGATTGCTTATCCAGTTGAAGACATTTCAAGACCTAGACCGGTTCAGTTAAATCGTCCCAAGATTTTACTGATTGCTTATCCAGTCAAAGGCCTTCTCTGGTTCAGTTAAATCGTCCCCAGATTTTCCTGATTGCTTATCCAGTTGAAGACATTTCAAGACCTAGACCGGTTCAGTTAAATCGTCCCAAGATTTTACTGATTGCTTATCCAGTCAAAGGCCTTCTCTGGTTCAGTTAAATCATCCCCAGATTTTCCTGATTGCTTATCCAGTTGAAGACATTTCAAGACCTAGACCGGTTCAGTTAAATCATCTCAAGATTTTCCTGATTGCTTATCCAGTCAAAGGCCTTCTCTGGTTCAGTTAAATCGTCCCAAGATTTTCCTGATTGCTTATCCAGTTGAAGACATTTCAAGACCTAGACCGGTTCAGTTAAATCGTCCCAAGATTTTACTGATTGCTTATCCAGTCAAAGGCCTTCTCTGGTTCAGTTAAATCGTCCCAAGATTTTCCTGATGCTTATCCCTTTGAAGACATTTCAAGACCTAGACCGGTTCAGTTAAATCGTCCCAAGATTTTCCTGATTGCTTATCCAGTCAAAGGCCTCTCTGGTTCAGTCAGATCGACCTTAAGATCTCCCTGATTCTTATCCCAGTAGAAGACACCCCAGATTTTTCTCAACGAGCGTTGTTGAAGTTAAAGTCACCCAAGGCTCTCTTACCATTCATGCTAAGGAAGTAATCATCCCTGGTTCTTTCATCGCTGTTTGAAGCTCCAGACTCAGCTCCTGTAACTAGTCAAGACACATCAATACCAAGCATCTAAAGATCAGCTCCTGCAACGTGTCAGGTACTCATTTTTCTGTTTTGCAGGTATGCAGGTTCTCGCTAAGGAATCTCCTACGCGAGCAACATCCAGATGGCATCTATAAGCCCATCATCCTATCCAACAACCTCCAAATGGCATCTATAAGCCCATTTCCATTACATTGCCAACATGTGAGCGCAAATTTCCGGGCACTCTAGTGTCCAATCATCTTTTACCCTCGGATTACGAAAGGCGCGTCAGCCAATCTGCATCCTCAGGTCTAAGAAGATTGAACAGGGGCAACTGTTATACCCCAAAATTTGCCCTCCCATATTCCTCAAGAAATTGCCAAACCAAGTCACAAAATTCCCCAAGGGTTGTGCAGGTCAACTGTCTCCTATACAGTCAAAACTAGGGTTTGGGCTCTGATCAAGAAAATGAAGTTTTCAAAGGCTCAATCAAGTCTCATATTCTTACAAACATGGTCAAGCATCCTCATATCAAGTTTCAAGGCATTCAGCTCAAGATTGCACAGTCAAAACCCTAAATTGCACTACAGTCAACTGTAGGGGCAAAATGGTCATTTGACAGTCAAAAGTTCAAATTTTTGGTCAACATATCATTTTGAAGCCACAAACATCATTTGATCAATGCTTGATCATGATTCTCAAAATTTGGCTCAGAAAATCATCAAGATGCAAAAGTTTTCTTATTTGGACAGCTGAAAAAGTCAACTGAAATTGACCAGGGCATAACTTTCACATGGATTATCAGAAAAATTCCATCCAAAGCTCATTTTGAAGAGAAAGACATTTCCTACAACCCATCTTCATACTTCAAGTCCAAGAAATGCTCTCACAAAAAGTTATCAATTTCAACATTATAGGTCATTTTCAAAAGTCAACAAAAAGGGACTTTAAGTCAAAGGCCATAACTTGAGATTGGTAAATCAAAATGACATGGGACCAAAGGCATTGGTTAAAGGACTCAAAGACCTTTCCAAAATGTCCAAGAACATGTGAAAAGCTTAAAAATTGAGCAAGTTATGCCTTGTAGAAGTTGGGAAATTTTTGTGAAATGGCAAAAGTCAACTATCTTTGAAAATCCAATTTTGACAAAAGGGCCCCATTTTTTCCACTTGGTTCATCCTTGTCATGCCACACACGTGTCCCATGGTTAATTTCAAGACCAAATATTGATTTTTTTTATTTTATTTAATTTTTGATGATTTAATTCATTTTAATTCTTTGAAAATTCAAATAAAATTTAAAAACCAATGGAATAGTGTCATGTGAACTTGGACAATTTCTATGTATCATGAACCAACTCAAAAATCAGGCTAAGGTTCATTTGCACACTAGGTCTAGGTTTTGGCTAAAAAGTAGGAAAATGGTTAATGGAAGAAACCCTAAGACCAATTCTTTCCCAAGCATGGATTAAGGTCAAATAGCAAGCCTATTCCATTCCATGAGGATCACTGAGTCCAACCCTAACTAGAACATAGCAAAAGGCTCGCTCAAAAGCCATTGGACAATTTGAAATTTTGGCCATATAATGCAAAACTGAAATCACTACTAGGGGACTTTTCAAGCCTTAATTCTTATACCAATAGCTTCCTGAGACAATTCTGAACGCATTCCAATTCATAACATCAATCAAAACTCCTTGAACTGGTATCCACAACTCAAACTGTACAGCAAAATATTTGAAATCGTATTCTCCATTTTAAGCATCTTCATTGCATTTCAATAGGATATTCTTGTTCCATGTGAAGTTTCCAAACTATTCATGGTGTTTAATTTCATTTTTGCTAATCATACGCTAATCCACCATTTTCGAATCCTAGAGTTACAGCTTTCTTAAATTAGGGTTTTTTCGTAGAGGAAAAATTAAGGTTCCTGAAGACCATGGTTGAACTCAGCATTTAGAGACGAAGAAGAAGATATGCTCGCGACAAATTTATGAGCTACAGGGACCTAATCGCTATTTTCTGCTAGCCCCCCTAACACTACGTTTCAAAACCGTTGCCTTATTTGTTTGTGTTTCAGGAAAATGGAAGGGATGATGGCGTGGCACAAGCAGATTGGAGGAATTTGAATTGCGCGCGTTTTGATGACTATGCATTGGTTTTGTTTTTTTATTGTTTATTAACTATTATATATTAATTGAAACATGAGTGGCTCAGTGGTAACGCGTTAGGCACATGATATCAAAGACCTGGGTTCAAGTCCCAGGTCTTGCAAAATTCAATATTATTTTTCATTTCCAGTTTCCATGCAACGCTGACATTAAAGCTCACCATGCACACTCCTCATCTATTGCACACGTGTCCTAGGAGGCTTATCAAAGGGTCCAGAACAAAGGCACATGGTGGACGCCAGTCAACATGCCACACCTGAGTGGAAAAGTCAACAAATTGCCAGCAAATGGGCCAGGCTTTTCAAATCCACACCCCCCTGGTTTGCTTTATCATTTTTATTTTTATTCTTTCTTTAATTTTTTCCTTTTATTTCTTTTTGCTATTTATTTAATTAATTATTTTTTTAACAAAATACAAAAACATTCAAAAATCAGAAAAAGACCAAAAATGATAATTTTTATATTATAATTATTTTCATAAAAAATACATGTAAGTATTTAGATTTAATTAGGTATTCAATTTTAATCCTTTTTAATAAAAATCAAAAAAATAGAATTTAGGTTTAATAATTTTGATTTTCTCTTTTTAATTTTCCTTTTCTTTTTTTTTTCAGAATAATAATATTATTTATTTATTTTCATAAACTAAAAATTGTATATAAATTAATTTAGAATTAAATTAGGTTAGAAATTAAATCTCTTTCTTAAAAACTTAAAAAAAACATTAGAAATAGGGTTTAGCATTTTAATTTTAAATAATTTTTTTCTTTTTTCTTTTAAATCTAAAAAAACACAAAAATACTATTCTTCATTTAATTTTAATTTTAGATTCCGTGATAAATTTTAATTGTTTGTAAAAGGGTCCAACGCCCTAATTTTGTTTAATCTCTTTATTTCGCGCATTTGTTTTATATTGTTTAAATAATTCTGTATATCCCCCAAAGCCATGTAATTTAAAATTCTCGCACTTTTATTTATTCGCTTTATTTATTTTCAGTCAAATCGGGTCCGGTTTAATTTTGGCGATGTGGACCCGCGCCAGTTGTAATAGTTTAGATTTATTTTCTCGCAAACTTTATAACTGTTAATAAATATGCATGAAAGAATGTATGGCCCAAAAATAAAATCGAATCGTTAGATCACCATTGCATGACAAGACAAACAATAAACTGAAAATGACACACAATTCGCACACACCACCCCTAGGGTACGCCTCACTGTTGCCTTTCGAAAGGTGATCATCGAGTAGAGGATATTTTAGTGAGTCCTTGTGTCCATTGATCTAGTTGCCTAAAACAAAGTTGCCTCGGAATAAAAGATCAACGGCATAAGGGTAGCTTCTAAGGTGTCTTCCCATTGCTCCGGTGATCACCACGTCCCTCAAACTCGAATTGACCCGAACACCTCCAATGGTGGTGCTACCTACCTCTCAATGGTGGGATGGCACTACTTTAAAGGACATTTACACAGACGAATTCCTTAGGGTAGGTAGGTTCTCGTAGGTACTTGCTCTTTTCAAAAACAAATCAAAATACTTTTCACACCCAAACACTTTCAAAAAAAACTTTCAAAACAAACTTTTCAAACACTCTGACGTACGAGTTGAATTGAAACTTTTCAAAGAATATTTTTGAAACCCACATTGAAAAGCAAGCAAACAATTTTGAAAACACATTGAGCAAGTACCTAAGAGCCCATGGGTAACCATGGATAGAAAGGGTGCTAACACCTTCCCTTTCTATAACCTACCTCCCGAACCGAGAGCAATCTCTTTAAAGGAATTTTTCTGTGCTTTTGTCCTTTCCTATTGGAGAAAATAAAAGACGGTGGCGACTCTTGCTTACCGCGACATTTCGCGAACCAGCTTTAAAACAGTCAGTTCCAGATCCACCGATCACACACATCATAAATTATCACACATCACAAACTCTATCTTCTGTTCATTTATTGTTTCCAAAATTATATGCAGTGATTTGCTTTTTAAAATTGAGATTAAGTTTGTTATATGAACATGTTAGTTTGTTCATCAAAAGAATAATCTTTGTTCACATTCATGTTTTATTTCTTGCAATTGATATGGATTTTGAACACTTACAACCAGAACAACAAAACCATTGTTCTATCTAATAAAGACATAGTAAGCTGCTTTCTCCACCTTTTTTTTGCTTTCCCTGTCAAGCTATACATTCACTGTACTCATTGATTGGACTCAGTAATTCAAATTGGACCATGCCTTCAAAAAAGAAGGCTATAGGACGGAAAGTATCATATTCATACTTGAGGAGTGAAGCAATGTATGAATGGCAAGGATTTTGAAACATACCTTTTGATACGACTCTAGACGAAAAAAGCTTCGTGCCGGCGAGGATGAGGAATCAGAACAAAAACGAGAATAGCTTCGTGCCGGCGAGGGTGAGTTGATGAACGGTGCTGATAAGGTTCGTGCCGGCGAGGGTGAGATGATGAACGGTGCTGAAAAGCTTCGTGCCGGCGAGGGTGAGATGGAGAAGACGATGAACAGAGTTTCGTGGGTATTCTGAACAGGCGCTGTTCAATATTTCATTTTATTTAATTTTGATATTTGAGCTACCACGGCGCTTTTAGCCTAAAAAGCGCTTTAGTAGCATCAGACCCTATGCCAGCGCTTTTGAAAGCGCTTTCAAAGGCCAATCTTCCACAGCGCTTTTTAAAAAGCGCCTTCATAACCCTATTATTTCGTTTTTATTAATATTTTTATTTGACCTACCACAGCGCTTTTAATGTAAAAAGCGCTTTCGTATCCCCCACCTATGCCAGCGCTTTTAAAAAAGCGCCTTCGTAGGTTTCCCTTTTTTTTAATTTTGTTTTTTGTGAAGGCTATGGCAGCGCTTTTTCAATAAGCGCTTTAGTAGAGGCGCTGCAAAAAGCAATTTTGTTTTTTGTGAAGGCTATGGCAGCGCTTTTTCAATAAGCGCTTTAGTAGATGCATACTATTTAGAATAGTGTTGCTTTAGATTTTATTTTTGCTCCAACAAGTAAACTTATTGTTTGAATCTATATATTTTGTAGTATTTTTCAGCTTTATGGAGTTCAATAACATAACATTTTCCTCTAAAAACTATCTTATTTCTTACAAATAATTATAATGCATTAATGGTATAAAATTTCTTACACCAACAATATATAGCAATTAAACTCTTTAAAATAATAAATAAGTATAAAGCCAGCTTATAACAAGTTATTTATTCAAGAGAATAAGTTTTAGTAAGTTCTCCAAAGGGGACAATTGGAGACAATTATCCAAAGATGGGAGTTCAAGCCACCTTTTTTTCAAAGTAAGGAGTTTGAAACTATACTTGCTTAGAGACACTGAATTTGTTAATGGATAGAATGACCAGGAAACTAATTCAAAGGGCTCAAAAGTAAGTTTATCAAAAGTATGAAACTCGCATCATGCATGCCAATGTTACCCTAAAGAAATGCGTTGGAAATAAAGTTATAAGACTTTTATGGAAAAAACATAGGAACTATAACTAAACATGCAGATGCTAAATTGGAAGACTATGGAGTATTTAATTCATCAAGAAATGTTAGTCACAAATTTCAATGGAAAAACTTCTATATTGAATGGTGTGATTGTATTGAAATTAAATTTATGGTCTATGATTAGATCCATCATATTTATTGTTGTTTCTTATAAAGATAACTAGTAGTGTATGTTAGATTGGAATTGTCTATGTTGTGGCAATTATTTTTTCCACTATCTACCAAACTATGGTTATGTGGTTTAAGAAACCTAAGTGGAACATGTTGAATGATGGATGTGCTTTTAAAGCGGTGGCATTTAGTATGCTAAATGGGCAAGGCGATTTCTTTCCATCCCAGTCTAGTCTCTGCTGATAACTTTTTGTTACAAAATTTTCTAGTGATGAAATATTAATATTATTATTTTTATTGAGTTGTTGCATTAGTTTGGGTCTTTTTATTTATTGTATTGCATTCATTCAGTTGTTGTATTATATTGGATATTTTTTATTTGTTGCATTTCATGTGTCATATGTCATTTTTGTGACTTTTAGTCTGAAGCTTCAATTTTAGTATAATTTGACCTAAATACCCACAAGTTTTTCAAAGAATTTCTTATCCATAAACAACTTCATCAGAGATATCTATGTTCTTTACTAAGTAACCGACCTTTAAAATAAACAACAATGATGACTACACTGTTTTGGTGCCTCTCTCCTCTAGGTTAGGGAAGATATATGAATTGGGATCTTATTTGATGCCCATACAATTTTTGTTGTCATTTATTATGTATAATGATTATTCCTTTGTAAAAAAACAACTTATAATTTATCAGAGAGTTCCATGATCAATTGGCTAGACTTTTAAACTATTTTTTTTATGTGGTGTTATAAAATTAAGATAGGATTTTCAAGATGTTTAAGTGGGTGTGATTTTCCTTCATAAATTTAAGAGTTTGTTTATATCTTTATAGTTACTGATCACTCGACCTGAACATGCGAGCTTTCACATTTCTCTTTTTAACAATTCTAAAACTTATGATTCTTTGCCACATTATCTTTGACTTTAGCAATTGATTAGAACCTTGAATCTTCTTCTGATAAGGCTTGAGATAACTATTCATTGATAAACTTCATCATCAGAAAAATTGTTTGATCATAGATCTCCTCTGATTTTACCAAATGTTGCTTGACATAAGGTGTTGTCTATCTAAATAGACATTGATAGATTGATCGCAAATCACTTAATCAACAATATTTGATCTACATAACTTGATCAACGCAATTAGATATTCAATGATCATCATAACTTAATCTTCTCAACTTCATATTCAAACACTTCAACTTTATCACACTACTATAAATATTACTTTTTACGATGAAGTTTTCACCTCGAACAATAAAAAATCGAGGGTATATGTACTGGGAGCCAGGGACGAACCCAGAATATTATCGTACTGGGGTCACTATATATATATATATATATATATATATATATATATATATATATATATATATATATATATATATATATATATATATATATATATATATATATATATATATATATATATATATTGAAGGTAGAGAAAAACACAAGAAAGGGATTTGAATTGGGTTTTAAGAAAATATTCCCCTTTAGAAAATTATTTGATGGAACTATGAAAGAATATAGAATGCAATAAATATAAAGAGACGCATTCAGTTATCCAGGTTCGCCATTAACTAGGTTACTCCTGTCCACCATCCTCAAGTGATTTTCCTTCAACAAGGACTTAATCCACTATAACCAAACTGATTACAATCGCACATGCTAAATAAAATTGTTTTTCTGGAGATTATATGAGTGCTTCTTATCAAGCAGATTACTCCTATCTTAAGTACATATTGTTTGACACAGTTCTGAGCAACAACTCTTATGTATAAACAACTTACATGAAGATTCTTAAGAAATAACACAATATGAGCAACAACTCTTCTGTTTTACAATCTTTCTACATAGATGAATATATTCTAAATTAAATGCAATATCTAGTAGTCTTCTTGTCTTCATCTTCTTTGTTGAGCAAGATATGAGCAACTACTCCTTGCTTCTTCATAATTCTTCCAATATATGATTGATAGTTGAATAACATCTTGTAGAATTCTTCATCTTCATCTTCTTTCTTCATTAAGAAAGATATGTGCAACAACTCTTTGCTTATTCATTTCATCTCTACTACGTTGTGAATATTTGCTATTAAGAACAACAACGTTGTTTGACTTAGACATTGTCTTCTTTGCCAATATTTTTGTCAAATAGAATTTGAAGCTTTAGTCTTCTTTATATAGCCTCTAGATGAAAAGAGTCGTTGTAAGGATAGAGAAGTCTTTTCTCCTTCCAATAGTTGATTCCCAACGGATATATTCAAGAGAAGTCTGGAATAGTATGAAACATCACCTCATATACCTGCTACTTGCAATAATAGCGGACGTCAAAGGGATAACAACTACTAAGAATAATGATGTTGTTGTACTCTTTTCTTCTTGACTAAGTTTCTTGATCTTTATCTTTTGATGATGTACTTCTGATTCTGATGTAGTAAGCTTAGAAGAGATCAATCACTTTGTCTTCGTTCATCTAATGATTGACTGATGAGTAGTTCATAAATTACTTTGTTGTTGTAGCGCAGGAACACCAGAGTGTCATAACCAAATCTTGTCTTCAGAATTATGGGCAACAACCTATCCGAAACACAAAGCTTTTCTTCTGATCTAGAACTACTCTTGAAGGCATATTTCTTTTCTGATCTGAGAGATGAACATTGTGTTGAGAAGATATTTTTCTTCAGTTACTTTCAATAGTGGATTCTTGTTTTCAGAATGATCGACAACATCCCATCTAAATAAAACAAGTATTTATAGTTCGTGAAAGCTTTTCTGATGAAGATGTCAAAGGCTTTTCTGTTGATAGACATTGAAATCAGATGTTACGACAACAACCTATATGATTCTCAAGTTGTGGATGATTATAAGTCAATGAAATTTGACTTCCCTGATGAGAACATCATGCTGGTAAACGACTGCGCAAAACCTGGACCGTGACGGACCTGAACCAGGATCCCGATGGACTATGGTATTCGATGGGGCTTACAACGCCTCAGGTAATGAAATTGGTGTTGTAATCATCTCTCCTGAAGGTTGCCATACTCCATCCACTTCCAGATTATGCTTCGATTGCACAAACAATATGGCCGAGTATGAAGCATGTGTCTTGGGTCTGAAAGCTGCTATTGACTTAAGGATCAAACATTTGGATGTGTTCGGGGATTCCGCCTTAGTGATCAGCCAAGTAAAAGGAGATTGGGACACTAAACATCCTAATCTTATCCCTTACAAGGAACTTGTGCTATCCCTAATTCCTTACTTCGAAGAGATCACTTTTGAGCACTTCCATAGGGAAGAAAACCAGTTGGCTGACGCCTTGGCAACCATGTCTTCAATGTTCAAGGTCAGATGGGACAACGAAGCCCCTATGATAACAATTGAAAGATTCGATGAACCTGCACATTGCTATGAGCTTGACACTGACGCAGGAAAGCCATGGTACCATGAGGTGATGAGATACCTTGAAGCACAAGAGTATCCAGAGGGGGGATCTATCAATGACGGAAAGTTCTTGCGAAGATTTGCAGCCAAATTCTTCCTAAGTAACGGGATATTATACAAGTGCAACCATGATTCAACTCTACTCCGATGTGTGGACAAGAAGGAGGCAGAGGAAATCATGGAAGACGTGCACGATGGTCTCTTCGGTACTCACTCAAGTGAACATACGATGGCTAAGAAAATCTTAAGAGCTGGTTACTATTGGTCAACGATGGAGACTGATTGCCATCAACATTCAAGAACTTATCACAAATTCCAAATCTATGCTGACAAGGTCCATGTGCCTCATATCCCTCTGAATGTCATGACCGCTCTGTGGCCATTTGCAATGTGGGACATTGATATGATTGGAGAGATCAAGCCTACCGCTTCCAAAGGACATCACTTCATTCTTGTTGCTATCGACTATTTTACCAAATGGGTCGAAGCCGCCTCGTTTGCCTCAGTCACCAAGAATGTAGTAGCCAGATTCATCAGACACAACCTCATCTGCCGTTATAGTATCCCCGAAAGGATCATCACCGACAATGGGACTAACCTCAACAATGCTATGATCACTGAGTTTTGCACTCAGTTTAAGATCAAGCATCACAATTTTTCTCTGTATAGACCAAAAATGAATGGCGCAGTCGAAGCGGCCAACAAAAATATCAAGAAGATTATGCAGAAAATGGTAGTAACCTATAAGGATTGGCATGAGATGTTGCAGTTTGCTCTACATGGCTACCGTACTTTAACTAGAACATCAACTGGGGCAACTCCCTTTTCCTTGGTCTATGGCATGGAAGCTGTTTTGCCAGTAGAAGTTCAGATTCCCTCGCTGAGAATTATGAATGAGGCAGGCCTAGGCGAAGACGAATGAATTCAAACGAGATTGGATCAGCTGAACTTGATTGTCGAAAAACGATTAGCTGTTGTTTGCCATGGTCAGACGTACCAAAAACAGATGATCAAGGCTTTCAACAAAAAGGTCAAGCCTCGAGTATATCAAGTTGGTGACTTGGTGATAAAGCGCATCATTTTACCACAAGGCGACCCCAGAGGCAAATGGACTCCCACCTATGAAGGGCCATTTGTTGTCAAGAGAGTTTTCTCTGGCGGTGCCATGATGCTGACTACCATGGATGGTAAAGATTTCCCATATCCTATAAACACGGACATAGTTAAAAAATACTACGCATAAGAGACCCGTTAGGTTGACACACCTAAGCAAAATAAGGGCATCCCGGCAAACCAAAAGGTTTGGGCAAAAATTAGGGATATATGCAAAGATTATACACCCGACAAGTTGAAAACCCGAAAGGGCGACTTGGGCAAAAAAGGGTATCCTGGTGGGCTGAAAACACGAAAGGGCGGTCCAGGCAAAAGTTAAGGATTAAAAGCGTATGACTATGTCCCGTGGAATCAACACAGTCAATTTTATCACCAAGGTCCAAGTTCAATGGTCCAAGATCAATCCAATCAACTTTTATTAATGACAAGGGACATTCGAAGATATTGGGGCAATAGTAGAGTTGGAAGGCAATAAGATCATTTCACATGGCTATTTGTTTTCATTCTAAATTTTTGTTTTCCTATCGACGATTTCTTCTTACTAGGATCTTCATCTCTCTGTACAAAAACTCCTATTCATGGGCAAAACATCAATACAAATATACTTTGAAGTGCAAAATTTATGTCTTTGTTTCGAATGCAAATTTGTCCAATGACTAAAATTGAATGAACATATGCATATGAACATAATTAAAACTATTTGGAACATGTGTCCTGCTAAGCAACAGTAAGCATCTCTTTAATGTATATGAAATATCCCCACATAGTTATCTCATCATCATTATCCCCACAAGGACGGCTGCAATAAACCTTTCCCCAACAAGTTTTATTTCCCTAACAATCATCGAGGAACCATATAACTCCCCAGCCTAGTTCAAATTTCCCCAACATACAACAACCAAGACACCACGGAGTTCCCCAGCTGAGCATATCTTCCCCAGCTGAGCATATCTTCCCCGGCCAAGGCTATTATCCCCAAGCGGAGTTTATCATCCCCAAGCGGAGTTTATCCCCCCCAGTTGAGTGTATCCTCCCCAAGTTGAGTTTGTCCTACCCGACTGAGTCTACACTCTCCAGTTTGAATTTTCTTCCAGATTATTGCAAATCATAGCGCAATTTTAAAGTAATTACTGGAACCTGAACCAGACAAGATAACAATTTAAATATCTGAAACCTGGACCCGACCAGATAACAGTTGATCTCAATTTCAAGATACTATAAAATTTGGACCCGACCAGATAATAGTCTAACTCTTCAAAGATATAGAAGAACCTGGACTCAACCCGACCAAGGTTTAACTTCTTTTCTCCAGTAGAATTTGCCTCTGCCCCAACAAATTACTGTGAAACCTGGATCCGACCAGATATCAGTTTTCAATTTCACCTTTTTAAGCAAGTTGTGTGAAGCCTGGAAACCGACCAGATAACAACTAAATCCCTAAATAGATTATTGTGAAACTTAAAGCCCGACCAGATAATAATTAACTATGATCCCCAAAGAGACACTATGAAGCATGGATTCGACCAGATAATAGTACAACTTTCCAAAGACCATGAAACCTAGATCTGACCAGATAGTAGTTACCACTTCAAGTTACTGCAAAACCTGGATCCGACCAGATAACAGTTAACTTCTGTATCCTCAGCAAGTTGTTATGAAGCCTGGATCCGACCAGATAACTATTCAATTCCAAGAAATTTTTTTGCAAAGCCTGGAATCCGACCAGATAACTATTCAATTCCAAGAATTTTTTTGCAAAGCCTGGAATCCGACCAGATAACAATTAATTCGTCTCTTCCCCCAGTAAGTCATTGTGAAGCCTGGATCCGACCAAATAGAAATTAACTACTTCATCCTCAGCAAATCGTGAAGCCTGGATCCGACCAGATAGCAGCTGACATTGAAGCAATATTCCCCAGCGGAAGCATCCTTTCAATAAAATGTGAAGATATGCATATTCTTCATTCCCAATGGCAATCAGGGATTCCACCTCCCAGAATTTCCTCAGCAGCAGTCAGGGATTTATTTTCCCGGACAAAAACATACATCTCACATTCATACATCATAGAATGTACATACCATATGCATTTAACATAATACCATATTTGGTGAGCATCATGCAGGCATCTGTATTTTTACTAACTCTTTTTCTCACAAGTAAAACATCAAGTTTTAGTATAAATCAACAAGAGATTTGTGCTGATACTTCTTCCAGTATTTATCAACTTTCCTTCAAATGGCATCTATAAGCCCATTCACAATTCATCTTCGAGTGAAAATTTTTGAGCACTCTAGTGTTTAATCATCTTCCACCTTCAAGTCACGAATGGCAGACTCGCCAATCTAACTCTTCAGGTTTAAGAAGATTGAACAGGGGCAACTATTGTACCCCAAAATTTGCCCTCTCATTTCTCAAGGATTCTATCACAAGGTCTTCTATGACGTCAAGTTTACAGTACTGACACATCAATTTAGACTTGGAATTGGCACAAGGGCAAAATGGTCATTTGCATACTGAAAAGTCAAACTTTGACTTTTGATCAAAATCAAGTTTCAAGAATCATATTTCATCAAGACATGTTGGAATGTGAAATTTGTTTCATCAAGATATTCAAAAGTCAAATTTACTTTGGAAAAGTCAAATTTCTAAATACTTAGAATTTTTCTAAGTGTTTAAGAAATATGACAAGCTCATAACTTCTGATCAGATTATCACCATCATGCAAGCTGATTTTGGAAGAACTTCTAACACAAGAGTTTTAGGTCTCAATAAGACGTAAAATATTGCAGAACAGAACTTCTCTTGGAAATGCTGGAATTTCAAGTTATAAATGTTCAAAGACACGTCCATGAAACTGAAGCACTCAACAAATTCTGGACACTTTCAAGACAGATTTTGATTAGAACTTCTGGACCAGTTTTCAAGAACGTTCAACCAGAGTTTTCAAAAATAATTAAAAGAAAGTCTACAAAGGGTATTACAAACTTTCAGAAAAGTCTGAGAACTCCTTAAGAACATGCTAGAGCGAAAAGATTAAAGGATCAGAAGTTGGATGTTTTGTTATAAGTTGCACTGATACTGAACTTCTGGCTCAGATCTAAGCTATGATGCATAATCTCATAGCGCAGGATTTGTGGTTTGATAAATCTCATCATCATTTAATTCTCACAACCACTTTTGAGTTTTTATCCAAAGGATTTTCTCACGTGTGAGATAGAAGTACCATTGTTGTCCTTGAAAAGCAAACTTTTGTACAAGTTTATGTTGGGCCCATGCTTTGCTTTTGCCTCTGAGGGTACTTTTCCTTAATTCATGCTTACAAATCCAGCTTAGGCACGGCTAAAAGCTGTTAACCTTACTTGTTTGAACTTGCTTCAAGAACAAGTCAGCGCCTAGTGTATGAGGGTTGTACTTTTGACTTCTCCAAGCTACAAAGTTCTTGCCTATAAATTGAACTTCATTGACAACTATGAGGGGGTCGGTAGAAAAATTGAAAAGAAAAGCCTTGAAACCTTGCTAAAATCTCCCAAGAACTTGAAGCTGCAGCCCAAATACAAAACTTGTTAGTCTTTGATTTTTGCATTCAAATTCCAATTTTTATTAAGTGTTTCTTGACCAAACCATATATATAGCTTCTGATATACATTTAGAAATCATCCTAACCCCTGTTTTCAGACTGTAACACGTTCTCAAAAAGTCATAACTTTGCTTCTTGACTATTCTAGAATTTTCCAACCATTCATAGCCCAAGATAAAGGTTGTTCTAGCCTGCTGGGCACGTGAGGAAGCTGATCAGAATATTACAAGCAGTCAGAACCAGGCTCCAGCTCATAGAACATTTTTCAACAACAAGGTAAGCTTCTGCTAACCCTCATCATATTCCTTAAGCATTGTTAGGCTTGCATATTCAAAAACACAATGTAGACATCTTGATTCTGATGCTGTACATATTCTGAAGTTTCATGTATTTTTCGGCCTAAATAGGGAGAATATCAGTTCAAAATTTACTAAGGAAATTAGGATTAGAATATACATGCTTGTTTTTAATTTATAGTCTTGATATTTTTTGTGCTTCTGAAACCATGATGGAAGACCTGCCATAATTTCTATGTTTATATTTTTCTGTTCTGTTGAGAAATGCTTAAGTTGCAGATGTTCTGATTAGCATGGAGAAAGAGACGAAGCTCATCATCATAATTTATTTTATGTTATATGTTCATGCTTTTGCCTCTAATACCGGATGTACAACTATCCCAATGGTAGAAAGCATGGGCATAAGACATTAAGTACTAAGGGTCCTGGGTTCTAGCCCCAGAAGCATCTCTTTTTAGGTTTATTTATTGACATTTTTCACCCATTTATCTGGCAAGCAATATTCCTAAATCAGAACTTCTAAGCAACTTTACCCAACACCATTGCCACCTCACTCTCTCCAATGGTCAGAACTTCTGATTTGCCAGTGATATATGAACTTCTAGGTTCCCAACTACACTACAGCTTCTGAACCCCTTCAACAATCATAACTTCTAGATCTTCCTTTATTCCCAGCAATCTCAGAACTTGGTGTACCCATGCCGAAAACTTCTGACCTTCTGCTTGCCTACTAACACTTTCTCTCTTGCAGTGTATCAGAGTCAGAACTTATGTTCCTCCTTGTTTCAGCAATGTGCTGATTCTGACTCCATTTTCTTGTTTATCTTATTTTTTGCTTTTAATAACCAAAAACACCAAAAAATATTTCATATTCACATGTTTTATTTCATTTCTTTTAGAACAAAAATATCAAAAATATTTTTCTTAAGTAAATTAATTTCTTAAAAACAAAACAAGTCCCTTTTACATTTCTTGTATATTATTTCAATATGGTTGTAATAGATAATTAGGATTTTAATTTCTTGCAATCCCCATTCATAAATTTGTACCCCCATCCCCTAAAGCTTTGTAATAGCTTGGTATTTTTATTTTCCGCAATTTAATGCTTTATGTACCAATTGCTAGTAATTAGAGTTTGTATGGAAAGATTAAAGCCAACAAATAGCAAACTCTAATCAAGACAAATCAAGCATGAAAAATCAGCACACTTGCACACAAGCACCCCTAGGGTAAAATCCACTTGGTTACCTTACAAAATGACCATGTTATGCATGTGAGGTATCTTAACAAAAACAAGCAAAATACAAGATCATAGTCCCTCGATGACGCTATGAAAAGTTGCCTTTCAAAATGATCTTAGTCCCTAAAAGAAGATGTTAAGATACTTTGTAACATTGCTAATCATGATTATACGATGACCCATGCCCGTCCCGTTTACATCCAAAGATAGATTTACTTACCAAAATCAATGGTAAGATAACAACGTCAAAGGAAAGAGGAAATAAACATGAAATACCTTTGAGTAAATATATTATTCCTAGTTACTTGCTCAATTTCAAAACTAAAAACATCCTTGCTATCTTCAAAATAAACACCAACACTTTCAAAAACATCTTTCAAACTTGAAAAACATTTTCAAAAGATCAACACTTTGTATACATTCTTACGAACGAGAATCATTACAAAGTTTGCCTAAACGATGACGCCTTTTCAAAATACTTTCAAAAACCACACAAAGCACATTTTTCAAACAAAAGCAAGTGATCTAGCAAGTAACTAAGAGCCCATGGAAAACCATGGATGAAAAGGGTGCTAATACCTTCCCTTTTCATAATCTACCCCTCGAACTCAAGAAAAGATCTCAAAGGTCTTTCCTGTGCTTTTTCACCTTTCCTTTTGGATAAAAGAAAAGTCGGTGGCGACTCTTGCTAACCGCAACATTTGCGATAAAACGTAAAACATCCCAAGTCAGTTCTACCACTGTATCATAGAACTGGCGACTCTGCTGGGGATATTCTAAAAGTGGGGTTACCTTAGGGCTAGATCACATTTACTTTCTTTCTTTTTTTGACTTGTATGCTTTACATTTTGGTTCTTTGTTTGGGTTTGAATCCTCTACCCGATTTGGGATACCTTATAGGTAAGTAGCATTATGTTGTGGAAATTATGCGGGATATACCGACACGGTCTAAGCAATAGCTACGTTAGTGCGACATATTTTTGAGTACCGGTAGCCCTTGTTCTGGACTGGGCCTACACTTTACCAGCGTCTTTACCAAGGGCCCAAAAGCATGCAGCCCAAGTTGAGAACCGTAGGGAATTTCCCCACACGTCCACTAGGAAGACAACTCACATGTCCATATCATCATCACCCTGCTCTCCGGGAATGACGGGTCCAGCTTCTGCTTTCTTAGGGAAGTTGACCAGGGAGGAGGCCATGTGCTGGACTCCATACTCCCGTAAATCCTGGCAGTCTTCGTTGTTGGGCCTAATCGAAGCCCAACACTAAAGACCTTGGCCTAGCGTTGGGGGCTATAAATACCCTCTCAGTTGAGAGGGTCAGATATTCAATCACTCACTCATATTCTCATACTTGCTTGCGTTTGCTCTGAACCTCACTTTGACATCAAAGTATCTTGCAGGTACCCCCCTCCCCCCCCCCCCCCCTCATTTCACATCCAATTGTTGTTCGACTTGAAGCTTGTGTGCTTTGACAATCCCTTTTGATCAGGTACGATCACACCTTTTATAGCCAAAATACATAAATTTCCAAAGAGGTTCCTGCAGAGTACCGTAGATGTTTAGGGTGCTAATATCTCCCCTTTGTATAACCAACTCCCGTACCTAGATTCTCCCCTTCTTTTTTGGGTTTATTCGTTCTTCTCCCATTTCCTTTGGAAACAATAAAGCACAGTGACGATTTTTTATTTTTATCTATGCGAGTTAAGTCAATCTAATGGCTTAGTGTCAATATTTCTACCGCTACAACACCCAACATCCCTATTCCTCTAACACATCATCATACCGTAGCCGCCATAGCCAAAATACCTAATGATCATATAACACCAACCCTTCCTCATACCATAGCCAAGAAGTCCAAACATCACAAAACCGAAACATGCAATATGACTATCAAACACCACAATAACCATTTCAACTTTTCCCAAACGAATCGTTCATACTAATGGCACCCTTCAATAGTTCCAACCACACACCCATAACCCGAACACACTCCAACTACTCTTGCATGGGTCAAGAACTCAGTTACGATAGTGTGTCATTTCATACACAAGACTTCTTAGAAATACCAGAACTTATTAGGGAATCTGCTGATGGTGATGTTCATGGGACCTCAAATCCTTAAACACTTAGGTGAATCAACATATGGGCTAAGGCCACGAGTTAGGATACACAGAGGGTGTGGAACCGATGGCCGATAAAACCACTCCAATCAACATCGCTAGTGTTTTCTTTTTGTTTTCATCCGTAAACATGTCCTGAATTTAATATTAATATTTTTAATTTCAAATTTAACACAAATTATCAATTATTATTAAATAAAAAAAACACAACACACGTGTCAATTGAATTGACGTCTCCTTTTAAAAAATACACACAAACATCATTTGAGTTGACAATACTTAATATATGTATCAATATTTAATTGAGATCTCATCTTTAATTTTAAGTGTATGTACCAACTCACTTGATATCAATACTTCATTATTTATTTTCTTTTATTTGAAAACGTGAGATATATTAAAAAATTATTTGAACTGTCAGTTATTTTAGGAAATTTAAAAAAGAAAACTGCATTATATGTAAAAAATTCCTATCTGGACTCTTCCATCAACAACTAGCAAGAACTTAAACCAAAAAACAATAAACAAACAAAAGTTGAAGCATAGACCTTTTTAGGCCGGTAATAATAGTCCAACTACATGCTAAAATGTCCCCTACAAACTATTAGAAAAACAAAATAGAAACCCCTAGAAATTATTGTCTCTTTATTTGAAACAACTTCCCTCCAAAGAAAATTGATTCTAATATACAAGCCCGGCCTAAACAATTCAAAAGTTTAAAACAAAATTTAAAATGAATCATTTTGCAAATTTAGAACGAAAAAATAATTCTCTGAGTTAATTTAATAATAGTAATAATAATAATAATAATAATAATAATAATAATAATAATAATAATAATAGAGCAATATAAAAGTTGGCAACCACCTCTTTATTACTGCTCTTAGTGGACCTAAAAATAAGTAGAAGAAAAAAAGTGTCACATGATTTGTGGCGGTTTTCTCTTTTAAAAAACAATAAGAAACCCACATTCTTATTTAACTTTCTAACTGTTTTTCACACCGCATCACTATTTCACTTTTTAACCTTACAATATCATCAATTATTACCACTTTTTTGCATACAACAAACTATGATGAAATGGGGTGGAAGTGGAACTGGAAGAAAACCTTCATCATCTTCTTCTTCTTCTGGTTCTTTTTCTTGGCTTTCAAAGTTAAAGCACATGAGAATCATCAATTCAGATTCAAATCATGCAAAAATGAAGCAGAAGGAAAAGCAGAAACCTACTACGTCGGTTAAGGATATTCCATTTCCACCTTCATGTTTTGATATTGGTGGAAGGAATGGTAAGAAAAGTGGAAGAAGATCACAATCACAAGGTGCAATCAAGTTAGAGCAGAAGGATTTTATTGGTTTAGAAGAAGAGAGAAAACTGTTGAATGATAACAAGAGTTTGATCCAGGTTGATGAGTATGATAGAGATAAAGAATATGAAAACATAAGGAGAAGATTCGAGAGAAAAGCGCAACAAGTTTTGGAAGAACAGCTTTTGAAGCTGGAAAGAGAAGCAAAGGAAGTTGAAGAACTTCAATATGAATCACCAAGAACAATTTGTACACCAAGAACAAGTACAACAACGCATTCTTTTGGTTCTTCTAATGCAGGTTTGAAGAAGATTTCTTGTAGCGTAAGAAACATCGCAATGAATGCATCATCTGAGAAGAAACAGATTTCTGAGAAGGAGAATTTGAAGGAGAATCAAGAGATGAAGGTAAAGATGCAAGAAAAACTAAGGAGGAAAGTAAAGAAAGTTTCGAGGGTGAAAATATATTCACCAAGGATGATATCAAAAGTTGAACTATGCAGAATAAAAGCATTAGAAGAAATGAGGAACAAAGCAAAGCAAAAGATGAAGAGGGAAAAGAAGGAAGAGATTATGGAGGAAATTAGTCTTAATATTAAACCAGAATTAGATAGTTTTGCTGTGATTAAGTGTTCATTGAATCCAAAGCAAGATTTTAGAGATTCAATGATTGAGATGATTGAAGAGAAAAGGATTAGTAAGGCAGAAGAAATGGAAGAGTTGTTGGCATGTTATTTGACTTTGAATGCTGATGAGTATCATGATCTGATAATCAAAGTGTTTAGGCAGGTATGGTTTGATATGAGTCAATATGGTTTTGGTATTAATTAAATCAGAAGTTTGATTAGAGTAGTTTATTAAGTATTATTAAAGGGCTTAATTAAAAAATGTAAATACTTTATTTATTGTTATTCTGCTAGTATTTTTGTTGTTCTTTGATTTTACATGAAACTTTGAGTTATTGTATATCCATATTATCATGCTTATTAATGAAAGTATCTATGGACATTATGTTTTGGATGTATTGGGAAGAGCAATGACTAAATTTATATATAAACTTTATATATTTTGAATAAGTTAATGTGCTGTCTGAGTAAATAGGGTACTGTTTCTCTATCCCCAATACTGCAGTCTTAGAAAAAGAAAAGAAAAAGCTTCTTTGCATTTGTGCAGTAAATAAATTTAATTCAACTTTTAGTTTATCAAATATCAAGATTGGCCGATATTAAATAGTTTTTTTAAAGTTAAATTGTGGATAAATAACAATCTTTATGCCACGGTTGTTGAATCGTGATTAATCTGTAAAAGATCTCTAAAATTCCAAGATGATGCAGTTGATGTTACTGTAGGATAGTTACATGTTTTAAAATGATGCTCTTTAAGATTTTTGCACACAAGTTAAAATACAATGATGTTGTTATAAAACATTACACATTTACAAAATTAATCCTATTAATGTATTGGAAGTTGTGTAGAGAGTAAAAAGTAAATGATACAATTGAAAAAATAGTAATCATTACTATATTGAAAAGTAAAAATAACAGTCATTTTAAAATAAAATTTGTGTTATTTTGAAACAGAGGGAGTAGTACAATTGAGATATCTAATACCTGTCAAATAAAATTTAAATCAAAATTATGCAGTTGTGATTTGAAGTCTCAAATAAGTTTGATTCGCCGAGCATAGTTGTCAAGATCTCGATCTAGATTTTAAAATCTTAAGATTTTACGATCTCACTCACATTCAACAATCTCGATCTTAAGTAGAACTATGTGTTGTAGCCAATTTATAGAAAGAAAATCGTAAAATTATTGATTTTGTGCAATCTTTGTTAGTTTCAGCTATGACTGACCGTTTTCTGGTCACCACTATTAAAATGTGAGAAGAATGATAAGATGCACACAACAACTACAATTTTAATAGGTAAGTGTATTCATGAGAAGAAATCATGTATTCATGATAGTATTATTTTTTTATATTAGCAAGATTTAACGATTTTTGTTGCGATTTTATCTTATACGATTTTATTAATGGAATAGGATCTTACATTCTTAACTATGATTTTATATTTTACGATCTTACTTTTATTTCATAATTTTATGTAAGATATCTATCATGACAATCTTGTTGCCTGATAATAATGTCTATTTTGCTTATATTAGCAAAGAAATACAAGGAATATTTCAATAAATTTACAACTTAAAAAAGTAAATACAAAGAGAAGAGATACAACAAAACAAAAATAGGGATCACTATCAACTAAATCCTAGACAAAAATATTGCTAGATTCTGCATCTAATTCTCTCTTAAGAATGCAAGAATACATGTCACGTCACCCGCTTAAATCCATTCATGTTATGCATTTATGTAACAGCCAGGCAATGCTAAAATAGGCAATTAATAAGGGTTGTATGAAGCCAAACAAACAGTCTCAAGTTGCAGTATAGTTTCCAGAATATGGTTGCATGGAATTATGTATAGCTGTTAAAAAGAAGAAAAGCATTAAAGTTTCTTTGTTACAAATAGTGCCATCTGCTTGAATTATGCTGAGAGCAGAAGCTTTGTCCTTAGCAACATAATATGGCAAAACTAGCTGTTTGATACCGTACGTGTATGATTTTCAGCCATGTCTATGCTATCCACAATTCAGTAGTATTTGTTGGAACTTGGAATCCAAACCTATTAGTAAATGACATTCAATGTAACGTTTCTGTAGCAGCAATGTTTTACCTGACTAGCAATCCTGTTAAGATATAAGATATAATAGAAATTGTGTAATTTAAATTCAAACTTAATTAAAGTTTTTTAATCTACCTAATGTATAAATTAGGTGTATATAAATAAACATAATTTTGTAATTCAGTTTAAAAAATTCAATTCAATTATAAAATCTTTATTTTCTTATATTTTATCTTTCTCCATGCATTAAAAGTGTTTCACGTGCTAACAAATTGATATCTAGAGTACTGATTAGATTCTTAATTGTGTTTTCAAGAATTACACGTTAGAGATTGTATTTTGGGGATCGTGGGTTGTTGTCAATCAATCATTGTGAAGATGAATGGTACTAACGGTATTCTGAATTCTCTTCCAACTCATGACGGCAAGAATTGGATTCGATGGAGAAAACATATGTGTTGTACCCCAAAATTTGTCATCTCTTTTCTCAAGACATTTCTCAAAAGATCTCCAAAGGCTCAAGTTTGCACAAGTGTTGACTAGGTCAAACCATCTCCTAAACACTAATGACTCAAATTAGGATTCTGATTTTCACAAGGACAATTGGACTTCTAATGTCTCAAATGACTATCATAGATCATTATAAACCTCCAAGAATACTCATGTTAAGTTTCAAGTCTTGAATCACAATTTTGCTCAGTCAATTGACCATATGACTAAAAATCAGCTACATTGAGTAAAAAGTCAGTTGTGGTCAACCTACAATCAAACTTCAAGATTTTTGACCAATATCAACATTTTGAAGTCATATTTATCAATTGATCAAGTTTGGATCATAATTCCCCAAGAAAAATGCCCAAATCATCAAAGGGGTAAAATTGGTAAAATTAGGATTTTGATTGTAATTGACTGATCAATAACTTTTGACCTAAGACATGGGCTAATAGTTTGAAGCACAATCTCAAGGATTCCAACACAATACGTTGACCTAATTTTATGGCTCAAATCATCTTTCAAGATCAATGGATTGATAGTTGAATTTTGGTCAACTGATGAAAAGTCAACTGATACACCAAAAGTCAAACTTTGACTTTTTGATCAACATTAAGTTTCAAAGATCAAAATTCATCAAGACATTCAAAAATATGAAGCTTGATCATCAAAGAATCAAAAAAGTCAAAAGTCAATTTAAAAAGTCAAACTTTTCAAGACTTAGAAATTTTCTAAGTGTTTTTGTACATGATAATTTCACTACTTCATGCCAATTTTTCATCAAGATGCAAGATGACTCAAAGGAAACTTTCAACATGAAAGTTTTATATCTTGATGAGATCTACAACTTCGTATTAGAGGACTCATATCCAAAAAAATGCTTAGATTTTGAGTTATAGACCCATGAAGTCATGCACTTTTTCTTAAACACTTAGTGAAATTTTGACCTAGTTTAGGCAGATGTTTTGTCCCAACTTTCTGGCCATTTTTCACATAGCTCCAATTTTATTTAGAAAAAATAGAAAATATTAAAGTTGTATAGGATGTTTCAAGCTTTCCAAAATGTCCAAGAACTTGAAGAGATCATTTTTGAGCTAAGATAATCGAAGAGAAGACGTTGGGCATCCATTCTTGAATTACAAGGCATTTTTGTGATGAACACTTGACCAAATCTCTAACTATGTTGCACAAATCTTGCTTTGCAGGCTTCTAACTTTCAAATCACTCCTTAATTTAATGTTTACACAACTGATTGATCAATTGTCCAAGTGTTTCAAGGTTTATCCAAGTTGACTTGCCATTTAGGGAAGAAAGATCACACTTCTATTATGGAAAAGTTCACTTTAATCACAAAGTCAATTTCTTGAGCCTCTAACTTGTTTGTTCTGGTCACACTCAACATAAACAATCAGAAGAAACATGTTTTAAGTGTCTAGCCACCCTAAAGGACATGGTACTTCACCTTGAAACCATATTCTTCAAGCTTGCTTCAAAAACAAGAAACATAGCCATAACTTTGCAACTTGCAAATCTGGTGTTCTCTTTTCTCCAAACCTCTTGCCTATAAATTGAGACATCATTTGCAAGATAACACACGATTTTGAAAGCCTGAAAACTCCCTCAAACCAGAAATTGCTCTAAAAACACCATTGTTGTGTCATTTCTGCCATTGAACATACATCTCATGAACCACTTGTGCGTTTTCCATTTCTATCATTCACCAAGCTTCTATAACACATATAGAAGTTATTCCAACACCTGTTACACAATTGTAACTCCATCTTCACCATCTTCCATTTTCAAGAACAACACCTTGCACTTGGACTTCTCTAGTACGATTCAGGAATCTTCAGCTCAAAGTAACTATTGGAATAGTCTCCTGGAGGTTCAAGGAAGCTAACTAGATTATTACAACACCTTGAAAGCTGCTCAAACTCAAAACATGATCTCCATCTGTAAGGTAAGTTTTCTAATTTTCTAACTCTTCATACAAGCATCATTTGACTTCTATTTTAAAAGATAAAATCTAGACATCATAGCCCTGAAACTAACCATGTCCTTAGAATTCATTTATGTTGCCTGAGTAGTGAGAATTTTGAGCCCGAACTTTCTGAAAAAATTAGGTTAAATTTGGTACCATTTAAAATTCGTGCTCATCTTTGATCCATTGCTTAAGTTATTTACATATTTGAAATCGTGGTGAAATTTCTAACAAGTTTGATGTTCATACTTTTGAGAATGGTTGAGAGTTGAGAAAGTTATAGAGCTCTGGTTATGGCGCGAGGAAGAAGATGAAGTTGTCACTAGAACTTGTTTTATAATATAATGTGTTGGTTTGGTATAAATAAACGGATGTATAGCCACTCCAGTGGTAGAGAGCGTGCGCGTAAGGCATACCTATAGAAGGTCCTGGGTTCGAGACCCAGCGAGACCTTTTGTCATTTTTACAACATTTCCCTGTTTCTTTTTTGTTCAAAAACGCATTTGGGCCTATATCTATTTGGACCTGATTTGTTTCACTCAGCTAACACCCCCTGATCATTATACAACACGCAAGTCTATCCCTTTGTTTTTGTTTTTTTATTATTTCTTTTCTGATTACAAAAAAAGGGGTTTGGGCCTAAGACATACAAAAATTGTTTTACTTTCTAACACCCTTTTCACTTTCAAACCCCCTGACCCAATTTTTATTTTATTTTTATTTTCTTTTCTTTTAAATATTATTATCATTATTATTATTCCTTTTTTTATTATTTAAATTAAAAAATACAAAATATATTTTTTATTAAATACTTAGACTAAAATTGTTATTTTTTTTTATTTCCTTTAAATGAAAGACCAAAAATATTTTCTTAATAAATTAATCTCTTATAAAAAATCATTACACTTATTATTAATTTCTTTACAATTTGGTTAATTAAGTTAAAACATTTTTCATACAAAAAAAATCATAAAAAAACATTTTTCTTTTACACTATCTCTATATTCTTGTACATTTTAAATTTTATTATTCAATATGGTTGTAATAGTAATTAGGTTTTAATTGCTTTTATCCCCATTTGTAATTTGTATCCCCTCCCCTAAAGTATTGTAATAGCGTAGGACTTTAGATTTATGCAATTTATTGCTTTCAATATTATTGCTAGTGATTAGGAGTTTTTTATGGCAAGACTAAAATCAAGCAAGTAGACAACCCTAATTCAAGACAATTTACATGAAAATAATACACTTTGCACACTTGCACCTCTAGGTTTAACCCACACTTATTGCCTTAGAATAAAACAGTCGTGTCCCTCAAACGTGGGATACTTTAGAAAAGACCCTCGATTACAAAATCGTAGTCTCTCGATGTCCCTTTGATATTACCTTCGGTAAACGATCTTAGACCCTTACGACAAATTGATAAGGTATCCTACAATTTTGCCTTCTATGAGTGTACGATGATCCACGGCCGTCCCTTCACATCCAATGATAAGGTTTCTTACTAACTAATGGTAAGACAACACTCTAAATGAGGAGGAAAAGAACTAAGATTTTTGAGTAGGTAGAACGCTCGTAGTTGTTTGCTTACAAACAAAACCATCTTCACACTCACAAAACATATTTCTTAAAAACAAACATCTTCGTGAAATATTTTCAAAAATCAACACTTTGTATACATTCTTATAGAGACGAGAATCATTACAAAGTTTGCCGAAATAAAGGCGTTTTCAAAATACTTTCAAACCCACACCAAACACATTTTTACAAAGCATTTCAAAGTGAGCTAGCAACTAAGAGCCCGTAGATAACTATAGATGAAAAGGGTGCTAATATCTCCCCTTTTCATAACTTACCCCCCGAACTCAAGAAAATTCTCAAAAGGTCTTTCTTGTTCTTTTCACCCTTTCCTTTATTGGATAAAAGAAAATTAGGTGGCAACTCTTGCTATCCGTAATATTTGCGATAAAAAGCAAACACACAAGTCAGTTCTCCCACTGTATTACAATATTCAATCTCTATTTGGCTCTCATGAAACCCTATAATGGTTACTAATAACGTTCTTGTGTTGGTTGCGGGTGCAACCGACACATATAGAATCACTCACAACAAAGTCAAGAAGAAGGATTGCAAGGCTGCATATTGTATTCAAAAGCCAGTAGATTCAGAAAACTTCGACAAAATTTCTCATGTTGAATCGGTAAAGGAGGCATGTGATATTTTTGTCAAGTACTATGAAAGAGGTGAGAAAGTCAAGGTTGTCAAGTTGTAAACCTTGCGACGATAATATGAATTATTATCGATGGGAGAAGACAAAAAGATTACAGGCTATGTGTCAAAGGTGAAAAAACTCGTCCATCTCATGAAGGGTTGTGGTGAAACCCTAATTGATAAGATGATAGTTGAGAAGGAAATATGTACATTGACCTCTCACTTTCATCATGTTATCGTAGCTATTCAAGAATCCAACCAACTTGAAACACTAAAATTGAAAGATTTAGTTGGTTTTTTGGAAGCACAAGATATTAGAATTTTCGAAAGCAAAGAAGTTTAAGACTCGATACAAGCACTGCAGGCTCAGTTATGGAAAAATAATGGTGGTTCCAACAAATTCAAAGGAAAATTCAACAAGAATCAGAGCAAGAAGTCTCGGTAGGATCTCCACAAGAATATGGTCGATGACAGAGCTTCTGAATTCTCAAAAAGAGGAGAAGAAAATTCCTATCAGAAAGACAAAGAAGGGGAAAAAAGGTGTGCAGTTTTATAATTGTGAAAAGTGGATTCACTTGGCCAAGCATTATTGGTATAGAAAAGACAAGGGATCGACAAAAGGTAAGGACACAAGAGCGAACCTTGCACGTCAAAATTCAGAAGATTCAGATGATATAATGGTTATGGCTACAGTTACTGATAACCATGTCAAATCCAAGATTTGGTTCCTCGACTCTGACTACTCGAATCACATGACTGGTCGAAAGCAGTGGCTAACAGATTTCGACGAGTCAAACAAGAGTAGGGTCAAACTTGCTGATAATAGCTCGTTACAAGAAGAAGGTACGTTCAACATTGTTATTCAAAGGAGAAATGGAGCTAAATCCTTGATCAAAGATGTACTTTATGTACCTGGTATAAAGTGCAATCTCGTACTTTATGTACTTTATGGCTCGTTCGAAGAGCAAACCATCGGTAGAAACATGTATTTTGTTTCATTTGTCGATGAGTATAGTCAAAAGATCTGTATATATGTGATCAAGCTAAAGGACAAAGTATTTGAAATCTTTAAGAGACTCAAGATACATGTCAAAAACCAGAGTGAGAAGAAGATCAAAGTTCTACGAATAGATGGAGGTGGAAAATACACATCCATGATGTTTGAAGATTTTTGTGTAGAACATGGTGTCGATCATGAGGTAACTCCTCCCTTACGCCTCAACATAATGGAATTGCATAAAGAAGAAACAAACCCATATTGGATATGGAGAGATGCATGCTGAAGCAAGAAGAATTTTCCAAAATCCTTATAGGGTGAAGTTGTTTCGGCTTCAATTTATATTTTGAACAGGTTCCCTACCAATAAATTGAAGAACAAGGTTCCTGTAGAAGTGTGAAACGGAAAACAACCATCAGTGAGTCATGTAAAGGTGTTTGGCTCTATGTGTTACTAGCATGTTCCTGATGCGAAAAGAAGGAAGTTTGATGATGATAAGAGTGAACTTATGATTCTGGTAGGATATCATAAAACTGGTGCATACAGGATATTCAATCCAATCAATGAGAAAATTTTGATAAGTTGAGACATTATGATTGATGAAAATTCTATTTGGGATTGAAATTCTAATGATGCAATTAACAAGCCATTGATGATCTATGTTTTCGACGAAGAAACCAATAAAGTCGAAGAAATTATTGATATTCCAGTCAAAGTCGAAGTAGTTGCTGACATTACCGACACATTCAAAGTCGAATAGAGTATGGATAGCAAAAGCCAAATACCTCAAAGAACTAGAGTTTGTCCAACAATTCAAGTCTATGAAGTGGCTGGTGATTATGAAGTAACACCAGAAGGAGAATTAGTTCATTTTGCTTTACTTCCAGGTGTTGAACCAATCAACTATAGAAAGGATTTAAAGAACAAACAACTTTATTATTGGGAATAATAAAAACATCTCTGAATACTCAAAGTTTCATATCTGAAGCGAGTTTTCAAGAAACTGCTAAAGTTTTAGCAAAAGTTGCTCTTCGGGGTCGTATTGATTGGTTGAAAGGTCTTAAAGAGAATGTTGTTTTAGGGGGGATGATACTTGTTGGTACCGGATTCAAAAGAATAATGCACCAAGTCATCTATGGTCGAAGAGTTATAGGAAACTAAAATAAATACACATGGGAGTTAGTCAAATTGCCAACACACACAAAAGCTATCAAAGTGAATTGGGTGTTCAAGTTGAAACACAATACTGATGGGTCGATAGAAAGACATAAGGCAAGATTGGTAGCTCGAGGATTTTTCCAGAGAGCATGGCTCGACTACTCTGATGTATTTACTCCAGTAGCCAGATTGGAGACTATTCGACTAGTGGTAGCCTTGGCATGCAAGCAAGGTTGATCGACATTTCATTTAGATGTGAAATAATCATTTGTGAATGGTCTTTTAGATGAAGAGGTTTATGTCACACAACCTCTAGGATTTGTGATTCAGAAGAAAGCGAGTAAGGTGTATAAGTTACAAAAAGCACTATATGGCCTAAAGCAGGCACCCAGGACATGGAACAAGAAGATCGACTCATACTTAGTTGAAGTGAGATTCATCAAATGCAAATCTGAGTATGTTGCACATATTTAGGTTGTGTAACAAAATATAACAATCATGTGCTTATGTATCGATGACTTGCTGGTAAATGGAAATAGCTTGGAGAACTTGTCAAAGTTGAAAGAGCTAATGATGATGGAATTTGAAATGTCAGATCTAGGAAAATTGTCTTATTTCTTAGGCATGGAATTTCAAATGTCGAAGAAGCACAATTGGTTATTTCATTAAAGTATTTTGTGCCACAATCTCATGGTGCTCGAGAAAGCAACTTGTGATGGCATTGTCATCGTGTGAGGTTGAATATATAGTAAAGAGATTTAGGTTAAAGTGAAGAAACTTCTAGTGTTGTAGATTGACAATAAGTCAGCCATTAATCTTTTAAAGAATCCAGTTTTGCATGGAAAGAGTAAGCATATCGAAGCTAGATTTAACTTTCTAAGGGAAAAGGTAAATCAAGGTGAACTTGAAGTAAGATATTGCTCAAGTGAAGCATAGTTGGCCAACATTTTCACCAAATTATTGAAGATTGACATATTCCTAAATTTGAGAAAAAATTAGGAATAGTTCAGATCGACTATGACTAGCGTAGGTTCGACAACTTGGATTATAGGGGGTTTTTGTACCCCCAAAATTTGTCCTTTCATTTCTCAAGAATTTTCTGACAAGATCTTCCATGACTCAAGTTTGTAGTACTGATACATCAATTTAGGTTTGGAATTGGCACAAGGGCAAAATGGTCAAAATGCACACTGAAAAGTCAAACTTTGACTTTTAGATCAAAATCAAGTTTCAAGAATCACATTTCATCAAGACATGTTAGAATATGAAGTTGGTTCATCAAGAAAATCAAAAGTCAAAATTACTTTGGAAAAGTCAAAGTTCTAAACACTTAGAAATTTTTCTAAGTGTTAAGAAAGTATGATAAGTTCAGAACTTTAGGCCAGATTTTCATCATGATGCAAGTTGATTTAGGAAGAACTTCTGACATAAGAGTTGTAGATCTCAATGAGATATAAAACATTTCAGAATAGAACTCATCCTAAAAATGTTGGGAGTTCAAGTTATAAATCTTCAAAGACACGTCCATGAAACTAAAACACTTAGTAAATTCTGAGCATTTCCAAGTCAAAATTTGGTTAGAACTTCTGGGCCAATTTTCACGTAGGTACAATCAGAGTTTGCAAAAATGATTTAAAGAGGGATTACAAAGCATGTTATAAGATTTCTGAAAAGTATGAGAACTCCTTCAGATCATGCTGGAGCAGGGAGAATCAAAGATTAGAAGTTGGACATTTGTTCTTAATCTAAGTTACGTTTATGCTGAACTTCTGATCCAGTTTCAAGCTATGCTGCATAATCTCATGTTGCAAGCCTTCTTACTTGTTAAATCTCATCATCATTTAATGCTCACACCAACTTTTGACACTTTATCCCAGTGTTTAAGCCTTTATCCAAAAGATCTTCCCACGTGTGGTATAAAAGTACCACTGCTGTCCTTGAAAAGTAAACTTTTGCACAAAGTTTATTTTGAGCCCATACTTTACTTTGTTTCTGAGTGTACTTCCCGATAAATCATGCCTACAAACTCAGATTAGGCTTGTTTAAAGTTGCTAACCACCCTACCTTGCCTGGAAACCATGCTTGTCTAAACTTGCTTTAAAAACAAGTCAACGATCCAAAATACATGATGGTTGTACTCCTGACTTCTCCAAGCTTCTAAATCCTTTTCCTATAAATTAAACTTCATTTGCAAACTGAAAGAGGATGGAAAAATAAAAGCCCCAAAACCTTGCTTAAAATTCCCAAGAACCTGAAACTGCAACACAAACACAAAACCTGCTAGTTTTTGATTTTTATATCTAAACTCTAATTTTCCTTGTGCGTTTCTTGGCCAAATCATCCACACAGTTTCTAGTATACACGTAGAAGCATTCCCAACTTCTTTTTTCCAACTATAATACAGTCTTCACCACTCTACATTTCAAAAAAAATTAAAACTTTATATCTTGACTGCTCCAGAGTATTCCAACCATCCATACCTCAAGTTAAGGTTTGCCTTAGCTTTCTGAGAACTTGAGGAAGCTGACCAGAACATCATAGCAGTCTGAACCAGGCTCTAACTCACAGAACAATCTCCAGCTGCAAGGTAAGTTTCTTCTGATTTTCATTCTCATTACTTTGGCATTGTTAGGCTTGCAATTTCAAAGACATAATGTAGATATCATGGCTCTGAACCTGTGCATATTTATATATTTAATTTATATGGCCTAGGTAGATAGAATTCTAGACCAGAACTTCTTGAGAAAATTAGGGTTCAGAATTAGGATTAGCAAAATTCATGCTTGTTTCTGGTTTACAGTTTTGATGCTTTGTGTTTCTGAAACCATGATGAAATTTGCCATAACTTCTATGTTTGCATTTTCCATTTTTGTTGAGAAATGACTAAGTTGCAGATACTCTGGCTGACGCAAAGAAGAAGATGAAATTCATTATCAGAACTTACTTTGTAATATATGTTTTTGCTTTTGCTTCTAATACCAGATGTATAGCCACCCCGGTGGTAGAGAGTGCGCGCATAAGGAATTAGTGTTAAGGGTCCTGGATTCTATCCCCAGAAGCATCTTTTTATGTTTATTTCTTGACATTTTTACCCCATTATTTGTCAAACCGTACTCCTGGACCAGAACTTCCAGATAAACCCCTCCATTTGTTTGTCAAAATAGTATTCCTGGACCAAAACTTCTAGATATTCTCATCTAACAACATTGACACCTCACTTACGCATTATCAGAACTTCTAGCCTTCCAGTAACACTAGAACTTCTAGGTTTCCAGCTACATCAGAACTCCTTTGTCCCCAACAACTAGAACTTCTAACCTTCTAGTAACACTAGAACTTCTAGGTTTCCAACTGCATCAGAACTTCTAGGCTCTCTCAGCAATCAGAACCTCTAGGCTCTCTCAGCAATCAGAACTTCTAGGCTTTCCTTTGTTCCCAGCAACCCCAAAACTTTAGTGCGTCTGGATCCAGAACTTCTGGCTTTCCCCATTTCTGCTAACATTTTCTTTCTGATTTGCAGTGCACCTGAGTCAGAACTTATGCTCTCTCTTATTTCTATTCTTTCAGCAACACGCTGACTCTAGCGCTTATTCTCTTATTATCTTTATCATCACTTTTATTTTCATTAATCAAAAACACCAAAAATACTTTATATTCATATACTTTGCTTTATTCCTTTTAAAATAAAAGACTAAAAATATTTCTTTAAGAAAATTTATTTCTTCCCTTAATAAAAACAAAACAAATCTATTTTACATTTCTTGTACATTATTTCAATATGGTTGTAACAGATAATTAGGACTTTAATTTATTATAACCCCCATTTGTAAATTTGTACACCTCATCCCCAAGTGATTGTAATAGCGTAGGATATTTACTTTCCACAATTTATCGTTTTCATATAAATGTTAGTAATTAGGGTTTATATGGAAAGATAAAATCAATACTTAGAAGGCCCTAATCCAAGATAAATTAAGCATGAAATACAAACACTTGCACACTTGCATCTCTAGGGTTAACTCCACTTGTTGCCTTATGAAAAAATGGTCATGTTATACATGTGAGACGCCATAGCAAAAACAATAAAAAATACAAGATCATAGTCCCTCGATGACGCTTCAAATGTTGCCTTACAAATGATCTTAGTCCCTCTAGAGAAATGCTAAGATATCTCACAACATTTCTATCATGACTATACGATGACCCACACCCATCCCTTTACATCCAAAGATAAGGCTTCTTACCAATCAATGATAAGATAGAAATATCAAAGGAGGAAAAGAACAAAGACTTTTGAGTAGGTATAAACGTTCTTAGTTGCTTTCTCATCTTCAAACACAAACACCTTTCTAAATGCACCAACACTTTCCATGAAATATTTTCAAAAAGTCCAACACTTTGTATACATTCTTATAGAGACGAGAATCATTACAAAAGTTAGCCTAAACGAAGGCACTTTTCAAAAATACTTTCCAAATCCACCACAAAGTACACTTTCAAACAAAAGTAATGATCTAGAAAGAAACTAAGAGTCCATAGATAACTATGGATGAAAATGGTGATAACACCTTCCCTTTTCATAATCTACCCCCCGAACTCAAAATAATCTCAAAGGTCTTTCCTGTTCTTTTCACCCTTTCCTTTATCGGATAAAAGAAAAGTCAGTGGTGACTCTTGCTATCCGCAACAATTGCGATCAAACGCAAAACATCCAAGTCAGTTCTCCCACCGTATTATAGGGGTGTGTTGAGATATTTGATATAATATTAGATATAATTCAAGCCCAAGCCCAATTAGAGTTTGTTAGACTACTTAGTGTACAAGTTAGGTGTATATAAATAGACATTATTTATAATTCAGTTTGAACAATTTAATTTAATAATAGAATTCTTATTTCCTTATTCTCTCTCTTTCTCCCCTCACTAAAAGTGCCTCATGCACTAACAAATCAAACAACATTGTTTTACTTGAAATAATTACTTTATCATCAAGCTCAATCATGCACGTCATGATCTCATTAGTATCTTTGGTGTATTAGGCTTGAACGAATAGCATCAACAAAACTGATTTGGGTAGCATCTTACTCGACCATCCCTATAAAATGATACTAACTAAATATAAATAACATTGTTTTCACACCATATTCATTTTAAATTTTCATGTTGTGAACTGAACATATCCATCATCATTGATTGGTTGACAACAATACTTAACAACGACCTTCTTTATTGTGTTACAGTGGTTGAAATGCAGATTTATTTGGTCTAATTGGTCATTTATATCAGACAATGTAACATCTACATTGATCCTGAACAAATGGGAAGAAGCTGACTTAGTATAGTAAACTACAATTAGGTTAGAATTCATTTTGACTAGGTATAGGTTAAAATACTTCATTGTTTTTCCCTAATGTAAACAACAAATTAACCACAAACATCATTTTTTATACAAGTTCACGTGCACGTGCAGAAATTTTTTGATGCAATATAAACCACATAATAGAATATGAAACATACAAAATAAAAAGACCTTAGCATGGGTTCAGATGATAGAAATCAAACGACACATTTCATAATGGTTTCAAATTTTCTAATTTGAATTTTTCTTTTACAACACGAAGTTCATTTTTTTATTTATAATATCACCTTTAAATTACAACAACATAATCAATAACTTAAAATGACATTAAAAAAAAATATTTTAATTAAAATTATCTCAAATAAATACATAATGTAACATGTCAAATAGAATACATAGTATAAAACACAACTTAATAGGGGAGGGAGGGTTTTTTCAGTAATTTTAGAGATGTTATGGTTTTTTCCATAAAATTATGATGAATCAATGAACAAACATACATAAATAATAAAGTGCATTAAATAAATTGATACAAGATATATTTTGGTTCTCTTTTCCAAACAAGAGTATTTCAGTCCCCTCACACGGTGAGAGATTTTACTATGTTAGAAGATGTTACATCCTCACACCAAATCTCTCTTAATTTTCTAACATAATCAAGAAAGCACACCATTTCTCATTTTACAATGCACATAGAAAGAACCCTACTTTATCCTAACTTTTCTTGTTCCTAACAACACAAGTTACAGTGATACTATTACAAACAATTGAATATAAATAAAAATATGTTAAGCACTGATGAATTTTGATAATCCACAAAATTCAAACAAGTCTTCTCTTTCAATATAACAATTCAAGAGTTACAAAATCTAAGTGTTCAAAAGTTTAATGAAACTTTTCTATAATATATGAAAATTATGTAGAAAAAGTTTTCATGATAGCTGAGAAAGAACAACTGAAAAGGATTTGAATGGTATGAAAATTTGCGTGAAAGAGGTGATTTGAACAATGAAAAATTATTCTACTTATAAGTTACAAGATACCTCTAGAAATTACTAAAAATATTTGAGAAAATGATCATGAGAATTTGCAGTGTTTTGGAAAAGGTATCATGATCAATTGCGATGAAGAGATATGACACTGATTCAGAATTTTTCTATATATTACAAAGGTATATCGGTTGACTCAAGGATGTCAATCGATTGACCTATCCATAATGTACAAAAAAATTGAGAAAAATAACTTTGTTAATCGATTTATTTTGAATGATTAATCGATTTACATATGCCAAAATGGAATGGTGAATCGATTGATTGAAGAGGTAAATCAATTGAATGCTTTTGATTTTCAAAGTTTCATTTTACAGAACTAATGTCAGTTGATTTACTTAATGGGGTCAATCGATTGACCTTATTAAAACCTTGAAAATTTTCTAAGTTAAAGATTCAACTTTGAAATCATGCATGCATCAATGTTTATGTGTATTTCTTGAGCACATGATGCTTATAATAATTGAAATGCATATTGTACCTTAGTATAAAACAATTTCCATGAATCATAAGAGCTTGATCAATCCATTGTCATAACAACTTCAATCCTTTGATTTCCAAAACTTATCCAATCTTGATACTTGATTTCAATATTTTTCTTCTTTGATCTTTTTTCGATTATAAGCTTTTGTATTCATCAAAATTAATCTAAGATAGATGAAGAACATCTTCTTCACAAAATATATGATAATATTGTACACCGAGTACACCTTAATCCAAAACAAAATGACACTAGAAAAAGTACATTTTATTGGTTCACATGGGAACTACTGGCCCTCCTATTCACCACTTCAACTGCAAGGAAGTCTTAGTTTCCTTCAAAATCCTCTAAACAATGGTATGGATACCATGCCTTCCTAGGCACTCCAACAAGAGACTAAATCAATGGTCAAATCTTGGATGTGTGCATATATAAGAACCAAATCACCATTAGTTCCATTCTCTTCTACCCCCTCTAGAAGTGCTTCCTCCATGATTGGTATAAGAGAATGTATTTCCGGTGTTGGAATAAAAAGAAATGTGATACCTTATAATACCATATTATGTATCCATGTATAGCTTTTCAATCGTGAAGAATATGTGTGCCATAGTCTGTAAGTAATGAGTGCGTCTAAGAGGGGGGGTGAGTTAGGCATTTTAAAATATTACCAGTTTTAGACTTAATTTATGCTTTTTTTTTTGTTTGATGTTAAGTGTTTGAAAGCAATAAAATGCGGAAAAATAAAGAACACAAGGATGTTGTTTACCGTTATTTTTGGTAAACAACCACTGATCTCCAAAAAGGTAAGTTCTTTTTGGTTTACTTACGGGATCGATCAATCCCAGGACATATGCTATTTTTTATGTAAAATGGATAAGCAGGAAGAACGCACGTTCGACCCGAAGGAAAGATGTTTGAGATTGTTGAAAAGTAAGCAGAAGTATAGAAATGCAAGTAATAAGACGTAAAAGAAAAAAGAGATAACTTTGTAAGATAATAGTAAAGTAATGTAAAAGACTTTCATTAAGGAAAAAAGGTGTTTCCAACGTACATTTCTCAGCTTTATCCTTTCTCACGCAGCGGTTACTTGGATAATGTTTGAGTGACTTAGTACAATAGGTTGAACACCCTGAAAATTACACAAGTTTCTTAATTTATACTAAAAATAAGTAACCGTCGAGGGAACATTCTGCGCTAGGATGAAGACAAGTGTCTCCTACATGTCCCTCGACCTATGGCTCTCAGCCACGTTGCCTCTTTTTAAACGCTGGCGAAACTGCCTTTCCCTCCAATAATTTAAAATTCAAATAGTCCTCGTATCATGTGTCAAAGCGAGGGTGCTTTCTCTCAGTCGAGTGACATAAGTCTTCCTCAGTCGAACGAACCTGAAGATGAGCCCTTGGTCGAAGATTCAAATATAACTTAGATCTTTCCCCTAAGTTATTTCATATGTCGAATCATTCTTCTTGGCTTGGTTCTTTCCAGTTTTTTGGTCTAAAAGACCAAATATAGTAAGTGTCGAATTTGGGAGCCAACAAATTGCCCCCCCCCCCAAGAATGTCTATTTCTACGCCAAAAGAAATAGCCATTCTTTGAACTTCCCATTCGACACCTGTCTTCCCAGTTGTACGCAAATTCTTGACGTGTGCTTTTCGCCTTACAACAGCTGCTGCACTCAAGAAAACCATCATTACTTTTTTTCCAAGATGTCTCTTCAAACTGTCGTTACCACGCTTGCCATGATGACCATATTCCTATAACCTGGGCAAGCATGTCAAAACGTTTCCCAACACCTGCACGGTAACCGTTTCACGCTTCGCCACGTGTCCCACTACCTGTGAAACATTAAATGGCCTTGACGAGACATATCCCTCTTCTGAAGGCTATAAATACTTCTGAGCCTTTCTATTTGGGACTTTTACCATTTCCAGCATTTCCAAATCTCTTGCTTTCTCACAACATTGTACTGTCAATTTCGTCTTCTCTCAAATCCTTAACAATGGCTTTCCTCTCCAATGCACCAAACAATCCTCAACCCAAAAACGTTGATGATGTCCAGAAACCACCATAGGTTTTTTCCACCAACTCTCCTTCTTCCTCGATTGATAGGTATATTGCTAAACCCATGACGAAAGAATGGCGAGAAGAATATGATTCTCAGCTCCTCATTCCCATTAGATACGGTGGAAACATGTATGCTATGTCTGGTCCGTTATCTTCATGCGTCGAAAATCCCTTGAAGAACCGCGCCTTCTTTCCTACTCACCCAAGGCTTAGACCCATAGGTTGCGCGAAGAAACCTAGGGAGGACCCTGAAGACGCTACTCCGGCTAACCAGCAACATCCTCAGACTACAGAGGATATCAACCTCCAGTTCATGAACAAAGGGAACTGAATCTTTCGATCAAGCCCTAACCTATCTTCTGAATATTCAGACTGGTTGAATAAAATGGAGAAGGAGCAAGCTTCTGTCTGGAAAGAGATGGGCATTTATGACTTGGTGATGTTGTCGAAGACAGGATTGCCTTACTGTCCCCTCATGCTGGTATCTTCATTGTACTTTTGGGATAGCGCATATTTCACTTTTCACCTTCCTTGTAGGATGATGACCCCCACTTTATTCGACATAGCTGCAATCACTGGTCTTCGACCGACTGGTGACTATTTCGACCCTGAAGACTTGTCTGAGGATGCTATTGGGTTTGCTGCTACAAAACCCACTTACACCACCTTTATTAACCACCTTCAATACAAAACCTCTAGTACCGTGTCGGGGTGGAGCATATAGCCTTCTTGTCTATGTGGTTGTCTCGTTTTGTTTTTTGTACTAAGTCACTTCAGGTGACGAAAAAGATGCTGACGCTCGCGACGCAGCTTCACAATAAATACCCCCTTTGCCCGGCTGAATTGATTTTGGCCAACCTATATGAGTCCATCAGTAATGGTGTGACTCAACTTAAGGTTATAGGGGACAGGGGGGCTTGCTGCTATCTGGTCCCTTTTGGCTTCTCCAACTGTGGCTCAATGCCACCTTTGAATCTTTCCTTCCCCAGAAGAATAAGATTAATGAAGAGGCTCCTGAAATCCTGAACAGGAGAGTCGAAGGCACCAGGCTTGCATTGCTAACTCCCACTGATGAAGGCCAATAGTTTCAGAAGGCTTTCACAAGCTTCGTAATGATGTTTGTGGAGCGAAAGAGCTTTGTTTCGACCATGGCTCCCTTTTCCAGTTGAAAAGTTAGTCCGGAATGGTTCACCAGACCATATCCTTTGAATGAGGAGGATGACGTGACTGATGAGTTCGTGAGCATGTGGGAATCATTTCTTCGCCCCAGGATCATGCCCTTGAGATTCAAGAGCTCAAAAAATCAATTGAGCTTAATTTCTTATCAACCAAATCTTGTCTCTCGACAATTTGGTATTGCTAAATCACTTCCCTCACCTATTTATCCTCGAGAGAAGCTGCTACTTTTTTACAATGCAGACTACTCAAAAGATGCCGCTACCAAGCACATTGGTAGGTATTCCGGTCGAACTATACTGACCTTGTTCGACTTTAACCTTCATTTTCTGAGTTCCGTTACTTTTGAGGAGTGGTGGAAACAGTATTATGACGAAGAGTTCTTCGATGAGAAGGACTTCGCCCACCATCTACGTGAGGCGTTTAAGCTGGTTCTCGATAGAGTCAAGAAAGGTATTATTCTTCTCCATCTCTTCGCCTCAGATTTGTCTTTCGACACTCGGTTAACTATAGTTTTCTTATCTTCTGTTTAGCTGTCAAGAGAACCACCTCGAAGAAAACTGCTGAGAGTACAAAAGGGGAAGATTCCGCCGTCAACCCCTCTCCCAAGGTATTTACTTTTCTTTCATACCCTTATTTTTTATCTGACATAGGTACTGATCCCTTCGACTTGGTTTCCTGGATATTCAGAAACCTACCCCCAAAAAACGGAAGGTTGAGGAGATCCAAATCTCTAGCGATGAAGAAGAGGAGTCTCCTCCTGTTCCTTTGCAGAGACGAAGATTGAAAAAACCCGTTCCTGCCGTCGAACCCCGTCCAAAAATCAGGATTAAGACTACAGCTGCGAGGCCTTCTCCTGTAGTCATCAATGAGCCTACTGAACAAGAGGTAATTGTTAGGCTAAACAATCCTAGCGAAAGTGATAACTCCAGTCCTAGTGTTAAAATTCCAGTCCAGGTATTTTACTTTGACTGCTCATCATCTATTCCTCTACTCCCTTTTGCTTTATGAGGATTCTGAAAGAAACGAATTCCTTTTATTTTCCAGGACACTGCTGGCACTTCCAAACGAATTCCTACTCCCGTCGAGGACTCTGTCACTCTCTTGAATAGTGAAGGGGATCCTACCTATAGGCCTTCTTCAGCGAAAGGCTCATTCATGAGTTCAGCTGACGAAGTAAATCAGACTTCTGAACCTCAGCACGAAACCATAGAAGAAGCCGATGAAGAAGAAGTTGTAGGAAACCAAGAGGAGACTAGGGTTTCGCTAGTTAATGTGCGAGAGACTGAGGAGGAAGGTATCCTTGGCGTTGAAACTGAAACAGAGAGGGAGAATGTAGAGATCCCAGAGGCTGACGGTGAAGAAGGTTTTGCTGAAGGAAACCAAAATCCTCCAGGCACTGAAGAAATTCCAAATCAAGTGGCCAACATGGTTGTTACAGCCAACGAAAGTATCCCTTTGACGGGATCCAGAACCAAGGAGGATTTGGCCTTGCTGAAACAACAGAATCCGTTAGGTTATCTGACTGCAATTCTAGAAGGTCAAGAAAGTTCCTCTGATCACAGTGCCTCAACTGCATCTGGAAGATCTACTTCGACTTCTCCTCTCGACGAGGCTCTTCAGAAAGTTAAAGCACAAATCTTTAAAAGAGATTTGATGTTAACTTTAGAGGGGGAACCAGCAGCTCCTTCCTTTCTGAAGACTATCCTGAAGGCTGTTGATCTCCTTGTTGCTCCTCCGGATGTGGCCAGTGTAATCTTGGATTTACTCTCCATTATCGACCAGGTATCAGCGGATTACAACCGTCAAAGAACTCTCAATCGTGAGATTGAAGAAGCCAATGGTCAAGTGGCTGCTGCTTGGCATGCTGCTACTGAGTCAGCTTCTAGGGTAAAGGATTTGTCGAAGGCCCAGGAGGCTAGACAAAAGGCGGTCGACGAGATAGATCGAGACAATGCTCAACTGAGGGTGCAGATTGAAGAGTTGGAAGCTAAAATTGCTGCCAACGACAAAAAGAAAGAGGAACTCCTTGCTGTGAACACTGAATCAGAGAGCCAAGAAGAATTGGCTGAAGGGTTAAGACATGCCGATCGAGCTCAATCTCTGGATGCTAGGCTCGAGACTCTTCACCAATCGAAAGCTCTATGTGATCGACGGCTAGAATTGCAAAGAATCAAGTATCTCCAGATTAAAACTAATCTTCCCTTTTGAATCTTGTTTCTCCTATTCATGTAATCACTTGTTTGTAACGATTTCAGAGACATTTTGGCACTTTTAATGATTTTTAAGTTTCCATTTTGGCATTCTCTATTAACAGTGACTATATATTATTTATTTTTACCTCTTGAAGCATAGGTCTATACGTTTTTAGGTATTTACCATTCACCTTCAAGAGTCTTTGATCTTCGCTTAATTCTTCGATCTCATAGGCTCCGCCCGAGAATGCTTGAACAATCCTAAAAGGTCCTTCCCACTTAGGGGACCATTTTCCAAAATTTCTGTCTCTTTGATCCATTGGGAGGATTACTTTCCAAACTAGATCTTCAGGCTGAAATGTCTTGGACTTCACCCTGCGATTGTAGGATTTCTCCACTCGCTTCTTCTGCAGTCTCAAAAGATCCAGAGCCTTCAACCTTTCTTCGTCCAAGTCTACCAGTTCATCCAACATCATACTCCAATAGACTTCAGAAGGGATCTCATGATGTATCTGAATCCTTGTCGCCTGCAAGTGGATTTCCACTGGTAACACTGCATCATGACCATAGGTCAGGCGAAATGGTGTTGTTCCTGTGGCTTCTTTCGGACAAGTTCGACATGCCCACAGGACTTGATCTAGCGTCTTGTGTCATTTTCTGGGTTTCTTTCCCACATGTTTCTTTATTAAACTGATCACTACTTTATTTGCTGCTTCGACCTGGCCATTAGCTTGCGCATAATAAGGCATAGACGTTAACAGTTTAAACCCTATTTCAGCAGTGAAGTCTTGCATCTTTCGACCAGTAAAGACTGACACTTGGTATGTAGTTATTGTTTCAGGGATTCCAAATCTATATATGATGTACCTTTGAATGAATTCAATGACATTCTCCTGGTCTACATTGACTAAAGGAATCGCTTCAATCCACTTAGTAAAATAATCAATGCCCACCAATATATACTTCTGACCTTTAGAAGATGCTAGTCGAATTTCTCCAATGAGATCCAAAGCCCATCCTCTAAAAGGCCAAGGTTTCACAATCAAGTGAAGTTCATTTGCTAGCACATGTTGAATGCCTGTATGTTTTTGACATTCTTGGCATCCTTTTGCAAACTCAACACAATCCTTTAACATAGTGGGCCAATATAAGCCTTTTCGAAACAATAACCATTTCATCTTTTGGCCTACTCGGTGTGCTCCACATGCCCCAGCGTGTGTGGTGGAAAGAGCTATATATGCTTCTATTTCACTTAGGAATTTCAGAAGCACACCTTCCAGTGTTTTCTTAAATAGTTCATTTCCCATCAACACATAACTCAGTGCTCTGTACTTTATCTTTCATTCTGTCGAAGCCGCTGGATTTTGTAAATAGTCCACTACAGGCTTTCTCCAATCTTGCTCTGTTAGGTTGTCTATGAACGAAATTTCAAAATTTTCATGATCAGTGTATCCTAACGTTGTGGTCCTTAAATCCGATGGAGATAACTTAGTGGTAGTTACTCTCCCTCTAACTTTGATAGCTTGTTGTAGCCTATCTTTCAAAACTTTATACCCAGAAGCAATTTGTGCCAAGTCGTTGGCTGCTTGATTTTCCATTCTGGGTATGTGTCGAATGCTAACTACCTCGAAGTTTTTCAACAACCATCTGGATATTACGAAATACATGATAAGGTTTTCTTTTATGCATTTGTATTCTTTCGTAATTTATTTTAGGACTAACTCTGAGTCTCCCATTATTTCGACTTGAGTTGCCCCCAATTGCAACAGGATTTCAAGGCCTACGATTAACGCTTCGTATTCAGCCTCATTATTGGAGAAGACCCCGTCTATTTTGTACTTAAATGTTGTTGGAATTTTGTTTGGATAAATAATAAGGACTCTGACTCCAACTCCATCTTTATAACTAGAGCCATCAAAGTAAAGTTTCCGTGGTTCGATCTCCAAATAATTCAGTGATCTTTCTTGTACAGAGTGGTCGACTATAAAGTCTGCGACCACTTGACCTTTTATAGCCTTGAGAGGCATAAATGTTAATGAGTATTCAGTTAATGCAAGTTCCCATTTGCCAATCCTACTGTGCAAAATGGGTTTCGACAACATATATTTGAAAACATCAAAATGAGACGAAACGTAAACATTAACTGGCTTTATATATTGCTTAAGTTTTGTACATGAAAAATATAGACATAAACACAGTTTTTCAACTTCGTTATATCTGGTTTCTGCATCGTTTAAAACTCTATTGAGGTAGTATATGGGCCTTTCGACACCATGTTCATCCTCTTGAGCCAGCATGCTCCCAAAAGTCTTATCAGACGCAGCTATGTACAGTCTCATACTTCTACTTCGACAAGGAGGCACCAAAATAGGTGGTTTAATGAGGTACTCTTTGATTTTATCGAAGGCTTCTTGATGTTCTTCGCTCCATTCAAATCCTCCTTTGTTGAGTCGAAGTAATGGCGAAAAGGCTTGCGTTTTCCCACTAAGGTTGGATATAAATCTCCTCAGGAAATTTATCTTCCCAAGTAAGGATTGCAATTCCTTTTTGTTAGTTGGTGCTTTGGCTTGCAAGATAGCCTTGGTCTTGTTTTGGTTTATCTCAATGCCCTTTTTATGGACCACAAAACCTAAGAAATCTTCTACTTTTACACCAAAAGCACACTTTAGAGGATTCATCTTCAGGTCGTAGTGTCTCATCCTCTCAAAGGATTGTCGAAGATGATCCATGTGAGTCTTCCCTGAAACAGATTTGACAACAATATCATCAATATAAATCTGTATGAAAGTGTCAATAAAATCATGCAAGATCGAATTCATGGCTCTTTGGTACTCTGCCCCTGCATTCTTTAGGCCAAAAGGCATTACTACCCATTCATAAGTGCCTAAAGCCCTAGGGCAACGAAATGCCGTTTTTGACACATCTTCTTCAGCAATGAAGATTTGATTATATCCAGTGTAGCCATCCAGCATACTCATGTACTCGAAACCAGTGGCAGAATCTACAACCATTTCTGCCACTGGCATTGGATATTCATCTTTGTGTGTTACAGCGTTTAGATCTCTGAAATCGATGCACACCCTAAAGGTACCGTTTTTCTTTATAACAGGCACAATATTTGCAATCCATTCGACGTACCTGGTCATTCTTATGAACTTGCATCTCAACAGCCTTTCGACTTCTGTTTTAATTTTTGATAAAATCTCTGGTGCAAACCGTCTTGGAGTCTGCTTAACGGGCTTCTTTCCAGGCTTTATTGGCAACTGCAGTTCTACCAATCTTCTGTCGAGACCAGGCATCTCGTCATAGTCCCACGCAAAGCATTCCTTGAACTCTTTTAGTAATTTGATCATTTCGACCCTGAGTCCTGGATCCATTTTTGTGCTTATGTACGTGGGCTTGTTCACAGGACCTTCGCCTAGATTTACCTCTTCTAGAGGATCTTGCGCCAACATTTTGACATTGTTCGCCAGCGGGTCCTTTTTGAAACCCAGAGGTTCATCATCATAAATGGCGTCTAACCTCTGGTCTCGAAAGTTTTTCGCTCCTAAGTCGGGAGGCTCTGGGTCGAAATCTTTCCCAGGACCTATCTTTGAAAGAACTTGTTCATTGGCTTCGAAAGCCACATATTTAACTTCAGCCTCTAAGGCCGCTATCATTCTGTTTTCGGCCACATACGCCGAAATCTTTTGGAGAGTTGGTGACTCAGTCATCATCACTAAACTCGCTTCCCCAGCCTGTTGGCCGTATATCACTAACTCCTCCAAAGTCGATGTTGGATAAGTCTTCTCTATCCCACTGAAAGTCGTGATCGGAGTGTAGGTATAGGGAGCAGAATGCATTAGGAGTTGGGGTTAAATCGAACTCAGGTGGGTTACATGGCCCTATGTGAGCCAAATTTCGGTCGAAACTATTCTTTCTGACACTGTTGATTTCACCTAAGTAATAACTCTGATCTGCTTAAATGTTCTCCACAATGCCGTCGGGGCGCCATATTGTGACCCTTTGGTGCATCGAAGATGGCACTGCTCCAATGCCATGTATCTACTCCCGACCAAGGAGTAGATTGTAGTTGGGTTTTGCTGAAATAACCATGAACATGGTGGGTCGAAGGATTGAGCCCACTTTGAGGTCTAGTTGAATGACATTCATTGTGGTACCAATGCCCCCTTCATAGTTGGATAAGACCATGTTATGTGGCTTTATGTCAGCATCCCCCTTACCTAACTTTTCCAGCATGAATTGTGGCATGATATTGATGGTTGCCCCACAATCAACCAGAATTTTGTTCACGGTTACCACCCCTATCTTTGCTCTAACAAAAAGGGGTTTCAGATGGCTCTTCATTGCCTCCGTTGGTGGTTCAAAAAATGCGTTTTGTTCTTCTACGCATCCATTGTTCATTATATAGTAACATACTAGCTTGTGTCTAGCCAGTTCTTGTTCGACCATTATGTCAGTCTCTTCGACTTCGACCTCACTGTTGTATTCTTTAGGCAACACGGATATGACATTCACCATGATGTCTAAACTATCACCAGAATCGGAGTCGTCTTCATCATTCGACCCACATTCCTCTGCCCAGGGCATAGGACTTCTTTCTAGAGGCTTCCTTTGTTTCTTCTGCACATTAGTGCTAACTTCTGGATGAGGTCCAACTGCCTCTTTCTCGACCTTTCGCCGTCTTTGGAACCTTCTCCACTACGAACGGGACATAGGATTTTTTTCCTTTGTAATTGCTTGACACATGGGTCATTTTATTCGACGCAGAAGCATGGTACTCCTTTATGTAATCTAGAGAAGAACCTCTTGGTACGTCGAATGCCTGTCATTTCTCTTCATTTGGTCTCTTTCTTCCCATGGTATTTAGCCAAGTATCTGTAGGCACATTAGTTGGAGGCCTAAAAGTTGGTGGCCTCCTTACCTGATTCATGGGTCTTTGTTGATGCCCCCTTCTGGGGTCAAATCGGATTTCTGAACCCATTCTTTGTTGGGCATTGGTGCCCTATTTTTCTTTCATAATCTGCATAGCTTGTATGTGTTCAGCGACTTTCTTATCAAAAATAGAGCTACATCTAGGGCATAGCATTACTTCCGATTTCTTCTTCTGGCACCTATGCAGAAAATCTGCCAGATCTTCATCCTCCTTTGTGAATGCAGTTTTGTTTACTTCTTCTTTTCGAATGGCTTCCTCTGAGGCTTTGGCGCCAGAGATTTCAACCATGTTAACCTGCATGTTGCTTTTGGCAACAAGGTTCATCTTCTGCATTTTGGCCTCTAAGTCCTCTGTCGAACCCTTTACAGCAGCCAAATAAGAACCTGTGGTGGTTCTCTTGCTGGAGCTTTCAGCAACTCCTTTGGTTATGTTTGAGTCTTCAGTAACTCGTTTAATCAGTTTCAGGCTTCCAGTGGCCTTCTTGTTCGACCCTTGGGCGACTTCCTTTTTCAAATCCATGCCTTTAGTGGCCTTTCTTACCCCTTCAATAGTTTTTCTGGAGATGTTTCCAGTAAAACTTCCAAAGATGGGTTTTGTGATGAAATCTTTAGAAACTTCCACCATGTGAATGCCAACTGGTTCGGCATAATGTGCCTCTGTCTGCAGTGGATTTGTGTCGATTTTCATTGCTGGTTTATCAGCAAATTTCAGCCTTCCTTCCTTTAGCGCTTGTTGAACGAGATCCCTGAAAAGGAAACATTGTGAGGTTTTATGTCCCAAAAAATTACGGTATTTACAAAAACCTCTTTTCTTTCTCTGTTCTAAAGGAGGCAATTTTGCCCCTGAGGGCACTATCATTTGGCCATCTTTAACTAATAGATAGAATATTTCGTCACATTTGGATATGTCGAAGCTATAAGTTTTCTTAGGAAATTTGTCACTGTTTTTCTCAGGTTCTACAAGATTTTTCCCATTTGATGGCACTAGCAATTTACAAGAATATGGTGGTCCTTGTTTTAATTCTGCTAAATCAATTTCGCCTTCTTCGACATCTATAGGATCACTGGATGTCTCTAGATCGTTATCATCCATTTCGACATAAGCTACCCTTTCTCGTCGATGAGTTTTGGCAACTTTAGCTTTTTCAGCTTTAAGGCGTTCTACTTGTCGAACTCTATCAGCAAGTTGGGCCATATCTCTTAGGTATTGTGTATCTAACTTTTTCCTGATCGAATAATCCAGGCCCCCCGCTGCTATCTCGACTAATTCATGCTCAGGCACTTGGGTAAAGCATCTGGCTTTGAGTAATCGAAATCTATTTAAATATTCATCAATTGGCTCTGTAAACCTTCTTTTCACACTAGCCAATTCTTTTAGACTTATCTTGGTTTGACCCATGTAAAATTGTTCATAGAACAATCTTTCCAATTGGTTCCAGTTGTGAATCGAATTGGCTGGAAGGGTAGTGAACCAAGTGAAAGCATTCTTTGTCAGGAAACTTGGGAAATATTTGATTCTAAGGTTTTCGTTGTTTGCTATTTCTCCGGCCTCTATCAAATATCTAGCCACATGTTCGACAGTCGACTCTGTCGTATCCCCTAAAAATTTAGTGAATTTTGGGACTTTTCCCCTAGGTGGTAAGTCTGTTTGCAGAATATATTCTGACAATGGGGATGCAAAGTTTGGTCTGTGAAAACCAACATTCATCCCGTTTTGAAGCATGATCCTCTCGATCATGGCGGTTAAATTATTGTTCGTCCATAGTTTTGGTGTCGAACTTGCTGTATTAATTCGTCAGTGTTTTGGTTTCTATTAGCCATAATAACGCCTTGATCGATTTCTCTAAGGTTTCGTGGTATCTCAATCCTTGGTTGTTCTATTTCTATCCTAGGAATCTGGGGGTTTGGATTAACGGTCAAATCCTCTTCCATAATTACCCTTTGATTTACTCTTATTGGTATCCTCTGGGATTGTCGAACAACTTGAAGTACCCCCAAAGAATTCAACCATGCGCGTCATTTGCGCTGTCATCTGTTGATTCGACTGTGTAGCAGTCTGAATAAGGGGATTGAGCATTGTACTTAGAGTTTGTGCTAACATTTGTACCATATCATGATTACTTTCGTCCATCTGTTGCGTCAAAATTGCTGTAGAAACATTTGTGAGGCTTGGTATCATGTGAGATGGCCCTCCCAAAAATTGGTTTCTACTAGCTCCAGACCCTTGTAATGGCGATGTTGCATTCACCAAAGGTTCTGAAAATGTGGACGCAGCATTCATAAGGCTAGCCATTTCAGTAGTTGGCATGCCATATGGCTGTTCTCGACCCATCCAGGTTGTCGCAAAGCCTGGGGGTACAGTTGATCGAGATCCTAGATTTATCCTTGGTGGAGGCATTCCTAAAGGACCTCTTGGACCTACATACGAAAGTAGGGGTCCAGTTTGATTTGTGGTTAACGCTGGCATTGATCCAACAGAAGTTGGGATATTCCCTTCGACAGCAGTTGTAACCATTGTCCTTGTGATTGGTGGAGGTATTTCTCCATGGTTTGGCTCGTTAGCCATACCGCTCTCTCTATTTTCCTTCCTAACAGTATATTTGTTGGTTACTCTACCACTTCTTAATAACATGCAATGTTATAATTGTACAGGAAAAAACACAATAACATAGAAAATTAGCAACGTCCCACCGGGTGTGCCAATTTGTTTACCGTTGTTTTTGGTAAACAATCGCTGATCTCCAAAAAGGTAAGTTCTTTTTGGTTTACTTACGGGATCGATCAAACTAATCCCATGACATATGCTAATTTTTATGTAAAATGGATAAGCAGGAAGAACGCACGTTCGACCCGAAGGAAGGATGTTTGAGATTGTTGAAAAGTAAGCAGAAGTATAGAAATGCAAGTAATAAGACATAAAAGAAAAAAAGAGATAACTTTGTAAAATAATAGTAAAGTAATGTAAAAGACTTTCATTAAGGAAAAAAGGTGTTTCCAACGTACATTTCTCAGCTTTATCCTTTCTCACGCAGCAGTTACTTGGATAATGTTTGAGTGACTTAGTACAATAGGTTGAACACCCTGAAAATTACACAAGTTTCTTAATTTATACTAAAAATAAGTAACTGTCGAGGGAACATTCTGCGCTAGGATGAAGACAAGTGTCTCCTGCATGTCCCTCGACCTATGGCTCTCAGCCACGTTGCCTCTTTTTAAACGCTGGCGAAACTGCCTTTCCCTCCAATAATTTAAAACTCAAATAGTCCTCGTATCATGTGTCAAAGCGAGGGTGCTTTCTCTCAGTCGAGTGACATAAGTCTTCCTCAGTCGAACGAACCTGAAGATGAGCCCTTGGTCGAAGATTCAAATATAACTTAGATCTTTCCCCTAAGTTATTTCATATGTCGAATCATTCTTCTTGGCTTGGTTCTTTCCAGTTTTTTGGTCTAAAAGACCAAATATAGTAAGTGTTGAATTTGGGAGCCAACAGATGTATACTGGTTTCCTTCACAGTCTGAATGTACTTCAGTCCCCTTTTAACACGAAAGAGATTTCACTATTGTTAGGACTTGTACAAGACCAACACAATCACCAAGAACAATCCTCTTGTGATCAACCAAGTTGAAATAAGAATAATCCTCTCACTTTCAACTCTCTTGCTTCCAACAATCCTAGACAACAAGGTATTTACAACCAAATCTGAAAAATATTTAAGTGAGAAAAGTGGATGAATATATATATATATATATATATATATATATATATATATATATATATATATATATATATATATATATATATATATATATATATATATATATATATATATAACTAGGATTGATCTTCTCTTCTAAACAAGCAATTCACAAAGATATATTAGTGCTCAAGTGTTTATGAATGAGGTAGGAATTTTTTCTGGACTGATATGTAAAACAAATGCAGAAAAATTCTCAATGAAAACTAAAGTTTCAAAACACTTATTTGAAAATGAGTGAGAATATGATTTCAAATTGAAAGGAAGTGGTGAGTTTTAAATCTGAAAATGAAAGTGTATATAACACTCTAACACATATCTAAAAGTGTATAAAATCATGAATGAATGCAATGATTAAGGGATGCAAAAATAAACTCATTTGGATCAAATTTGAAAAAGAGAAAATGCTATTGTTTCCGAGGTAACCGGTTACCTTGCTGAAACGTAAAAAAAAATCAAAATTTTGGCCCATGTAACCGGTTACCTCAGTGATGTAATCGGTTACATTAGTGAAGGTTTGCAAAAATACGTAAAAATGAAGTTTCTGCCAAAGTCCAGATAACTAGTTACCTTGGCCATGAAACCGGTTACCTCAAAGGAAAAATTGAAAATTTTTGTTTTCAGAGTTTTCAAACCAATGGCAAAAGGGTTAAATGTTGATTATGCATATGTATGCAAATATAAGAGATTTTGAGCACTAAAAATATATCAAATATTGAATTGTAACTTGTACAAAAAACTTGAAGATCATACAAACAAACTAATCTTCATGAAGTTGCGATCTTAAACCATAGCCATTTGATCTTTTGCTCACCCTTTCTTGATACACATGCAATTTAATTGACTTCATCAAAGCATAGAAATGGAGAAACTTAACTTCATATTCTCCCCCTTTTTGATGATGTCAACCATTTGAAAATTGAAGAGTTTGAGTGTCTTTGAAGGTATACACAAGAGAATTCTCCCCCTAAGTTTGATACTCCCCTTGAAACAATGCTCTCTCTTGATGCAGAAGTTTTGGACAGATTTAATCATATATGTTTCTGCATAAGTTAGACAAGAGGTATACACAAAGACACATGCATCTCTTCTCCCCCCTTTAACATTATCAAAAAGGACGGGGAAAAGACAAAATATAACACATATGAATGTATAAAAACAATAGCACATCATAGAGAAAATAAACAAATAAGGAACTAACATCAACATAACATGGAAACATTGTCAAAGCATTACACATACAAAACTAAGGGAAACAATGATACAACGAATTTAACAAGAGCATACTATTAATATAAAATGAAACAAACGAAAATATAATCGAAACATAAGACAATGTCAAAAGAAACAAGCAAAACATTTTAGTCATCTTCCATATCTCCCTCTTCACTCTTTTCTTGGTTATGGTTGGAAATCCTAATTTCAGAAAGAAGTTCTACACAGAGGTCTTGGATGCGGGTGTTAAATCCAGTCTTCCATGGAGCATATAGAATGGTAAAGGAATTCATTTGTATAACCACCTTCCGAAATAGGAAATGGATCCAGAGTCAGAGTTGGAGTTGGAGTTAGAGTTGGAGCCACATTAGAGAAATAATGGGCTTGTTCAATGTGCTTATAAATCCCATCAACATCTTTGAAAATACCCATGTTTTTTTCCCGCTTTAGCACTATTTTTAAACGGAAATATAATAGCAACATAAGACAATGCCAATTTCACAATGTTCCAGAATTTTTGTAATTGCCCGACCGTAGGGAAGTCCACCCCGACGCCTCTTTTGATGCAACATGTTGAACATAATCACATATGCCCAGTTCACAAGGATACAATTCGTAATAGCATAGATGAGTTGCATATCAATATCACTAATTTGAGAGTGATTGGAGTGTTTGGGCAGAAGGATGCATGCAATCAAGTAATGCAACATATGACCACTAACCGACAAAGTGGATGAGTAAACGTGAACTCGGTTTGTTGTCGATGATTTGTAAGTGAGCTCTTGCTTCGAGACAAGACTGATGTGAATTAAAAAACCCATTCATTATACTGCTTGAATTCCCCAGCACCACAAACATATTTGTGTTTGATACAATCACCTGCATAAGGAATACCCAAACAATCTCCAAATTCCTCTAATGTTAACAAAATCTCTTTGTTATTAACAAGAGAGGAGACAATACAATCATTTGAAATTTTCAGATTTACATAGAACTCTTTAACTAGGCCAGGGTACACATAACCAAAATCCTCAATGAAACCACTAATCTTTTGATGATTGAGAAATAGTTTAAAATTGAAACTAGTAGATGGGAAAAAGGTAAGATTACCATATTTAGGAGAAGTCAAAGGTTGGTTGCTGAAGTTAAATATCAATCTTCTTGACTTCAAAGACTTTTTCACAACCTCAGTGTCATAATCTGAATGAGGGTTAGAGGAACCTTCAACCATTTTTTCCTTTCATGTGTTTCTTCTTGGAGGAGCCATGGATAAAGCTTGAGATTTTTGAGAAACTTAGGGTTTGAAGAGATGATTTTCAGAATAGCTTATTTTGAGATGCACTTTTTCGGATTGGCTTATGGAGGAAATACGGGGTTGTGAAAAGTGAGAGGTATTTAGAGAAGGTTTTTATGAGTGGAGGTTTAATGAGATTTTGTTGGTATTTGGTGTAATATGAGTGGGTAGTAAAAGATGAGGTTAATGAGTTGATGGTACCAAGTAAGAGTAGGTGGAAGAGTGATTAAAGTTTTGACCAAACAAAATAATAACAAATTAAAAGCAAAAACAGAAGAAAAATAAAATTATGGTTCAACGATGTAACTGGTTACCTGAAGGATGTAATCGGTTACATCCATGCACAGAAGACAAAAAACATACACTTTCACAAATGAAATTATGAAAAAGTTCAAAAATTGAAGTATGATAGCATTATCTTGTTTGACGAAAACTCGTATTGATCTTTTAAAAAGAATTCAGAATAAGACTTTGAAAGATTCTCATAGGTCATGTTCATCCAATATGCCTTGCTCTCTGCAGATCTTAAAGAAAGGTTCTTTTGCAAGTGGTTTTTTGAAAATATACTCTAATTGATTATTTGTATCAACGAACAAAACTTCAACTTCACCTTTAAGAACGTGATCCCAGAGAAAATGATGTCGAATAACTATGTGTTTTTTCTTGAGTGCATGACAGGACTTTTGGTTATGTTAATGGCACTTGTGTTGTCACATTTTAACGGAATGCGTCCAAGATTTAAGTCATAGTCGCTAAGTTATATGTTTTAACCATAAAATTTGAGCGCAATAACTTCCTGCTGCAATATATTCTGCTTCATTCATGCTAAGAGCGACGCATGCTTGTTTCTTACAAGACCATGATACTAATGCATTTCCTAGAAGATGAAATGTACCACTGGTTCTTTTCAGGTCAGATTTACAACCTTCATAATTTGAGTCAGAATAACCAAGTAAATCACATACACTAACTTTTGGATACCATAGAATGACATTTGTTATTCCTTTAAGGTACTTCATGATTTGCTTCACCGAGGCAAGATGGGATTCTTTTGTATTTTCTTGAAAACGAGCACAGAGACAAATACTAAACATAATGTCAGGACGACTTGTTATAAAATATAACAATGAACCAATCATACCTCAACATTTTGTAATATCAATTGAAACACCAGATTCATCTTGATCTACATATGTTTCGGATCCTATAGGAGTAGCCATTGTTTTGCAATTGTCCATATCAAATATTTTCAATAATTCTTTGAAATAATTGGATTGATTGATGACTATACCATTCTTTAGTTGCTTAATTTGTAGTCCAAGAAAATAGTTTATTTTACCCAACATAGACATCTCAAATTCTCCTTACATCATTAATGAAAATTCTTCATATAGGTCCTTATTTGTTGAACTGAATATAATGTCGTCAACGTAAACTTAAACCAATAAAGTATACCTTTTATTTTCTTAATAAATAAGGTTTTATCAACTTTATCTTTTTCAAATACTTTTTTGCATAGAAAGTTGCTAAGTTTATCATACCATTCTCTTGGTGCTTGCTTTAAGCCATAAAGAGCTTTCTTAGACTTAAAGACATGTGAAGGATTATTGAAATCTTCAAAACTGGGAGTTCGTTTAACATAGACTTCCTCATTGATATATCCATTCAAGAAAGCGCTCTTGATGTCTCTTTAGAAACGCTGAGAATTTAGTGAACAAGCATAAGCAAGTAATAAACGAATAGCTTCACCCTTGCAACTAGAGTGAATGTTTCTTCAAAGTCAATTCCTTCTTCTTGATTATAACCTTGAGTCACAAATCTTGATTTGTTTCGAACAATTATACCATTATCGTCAAGTTTTTTTAAACACCCATTTGGTACCTATGATGTGTTTATCAATTGGCCTAGGAATAAGTTCCCAAACTTGATTTCTTTCGAATTGATTTAATTCATCTTGCATGGCAATAATTCATTGATCATCTCTTAAGGCATCATAAATCTTGTAGAGTTCTACTTGGGAAACAAATGCCATGTTCAAGCAAGCATCCTTGAGATTTAGTCTTGTTGAAACTCCTTTGCTTATCTCACCAATTACTTTGTCAATTGGATGATCATGATGGATTCTCCATTCTTGGGGAAGATCACTTTAATTTTTATCTTGTTGTGAAACTTCTTCTTTTTGGTGTTCCAGTTGACTCACACTTTGATCATTAGTAACTTCTTCCAAGAGTAATTCTATAATATCAGCATAATCATCACAAACAATTATGTCCTCCTTAGAGGTGTTAGTTTCATCAAAATAAACATGCATAGATTATTCAATAGTTAAAGTTATTTTATTATAAATTTTATAAGCTTTACTAGAGAGGGAATAACCAAGAAATATACCTTCGTAGGATTTCTCGTCAAACTTAGCGAGATTGTATTTGTCATTGTTGAGGACAAAGAACTTGCATCCAAAGATATGAAAGTGAGCAATGTTTGGCTTTCTTCCTTTGAAGAGTTCGCATGGAGTCTTTTTCAATATATGTCTAATAATAACTCAATTTCAAGCATAACATGTCGTACTAACGCATCCGCCCAAAAGTACTTTGGAAGGTTTGAGTCGTTAAGTATTGTTCTTGCAAGTTCCACTAGAAATCGATTCTTTATTTCAACTACTCCATTTTGTTGTGGAGTCCTTGGTGCTGAAAAATTATGAGAGATACCATGTTCTTCAAAAAAAATCTTCAAAAGATGCATTTTAGAATTCTCCATCATGGTCACTTCTAATTGATTTAATCTTCAATGTCTTTTCATTTTGAATTTTCTTTGCATACTTCTTAAAAGCGTTGAAAGCATCACTTTTCTGCACAAAGAACAAAGTCCAAGAATATCTAGAAAAATCATAAATAATAACTAAGGCATATACATAACCTCTTAAGCTTCTTGCTCTTGATAGACCAAATAAGTCCATATGCAACAATTGAAGTGGCATTGTTGTTGATATCACATTCTTCGGCTTGCAAGTTAATTTGATTTGTTTTCCCTTTTGACAAGCATCACATAATTTATCTTTGGTAAACTTTATCTTTGATAAGCCAATGACAAGATCACCTTTGACAAATGTTCCAAATAAATATGGACTTCCCTTTTATGCCAAAGCCATAATTCATTATTGTTTACCATAAGACATTTTACTTTCAAATATAAATCATCTAAAGATATCATAAAAATATTTTTAATTCTTTTACCATTGAGTTTTAACTCATTGGTGGCCTCATCATCAATCAAGCATTCATCTTTGGTGAACGTAATTTTTAAGCCTTTGTCACATAGTTGGCTTATGCTTAGAAGATTATGCTTTAGTCCTTCAACATAAAGTACATCTTCAATGTATGTGAAAGGTGGTGCTCCAATTTTTCCAATGCCAAGAATTTTCCCTTATTGTTGTATCCATAAGTGACAAAACCCTTGGCCTTAAGCACTAGATTTGAAAATTTGCTTATATCTCTTGTCATATGCTAAGAACAACCACTATCGATATACCATAGATTTGTAATGGTCTTCAAGCATGCCTACAAAATAAATTGGTTTGGTTAGGTACCCAATATGCTTTGGGTCCTTCATAATTAGTTCCTTTATGAACCCACACATAATGCCAACTTTCTACACTAAAGTTTCTTACATAGCAAGCATTAGGTGTATGGTCACTTATACTACAATAAAAACATGTAGGAACAAAATTACTTCTATATCTAGGAACATAAGATTTCTTTTTAAGAAATCTCTTCTTAGGATGATGATGAACCTTTTGTGTTCTATTTACTTTTTCCTTGTTGGATTGGTCACTTGCTTTAAAAAATATAGTTTTACTAGTACTTGATTTGTTAGATTTAGAATAACCAAGACCACTTTTATCACTTGAGCACCTTTGTTGATTAAAGATATTGTCTAATTCAACTTGTCCTTTTTCATATCTTTCAAGAACTCTTTTTAATTGAACAATTTGGAAATAAAGTTATTCACACTCTTTGCATGTAAGATTTATTTTTTCCTTTTCAAGAAAACTTTGTTTTTCAATTTCAAAATCATTTTCCTCGGTGTCAATCTTTTCTTCAAGAGACACAATTTGTTTCTTTTGAGTTGACACTGTTTTATAAAATCTTACATTCATTAAGAAGTTCATCAATAACATCTTGAAGATTATTATCAAAAAGAGAAAATTTATTACTAACCTCTTCATACTCATCATTGGAATGGTGTGATACCATCAATGTAAGATTTACACATTCTTCGCTTTCTAAATCAGATGATGAACTTACTTCATTATCATCTCATACAATATAGGCTCTTTTAGACTTTGACTCCTTTCTTTCCTTGAAACTAATTTTTTTCTTCAAGATTTGGACATTCCGGCTTTATATGTCCTTGTTTCCATATTCATAGAAAGTTAAATTTTGTGTTGATGTAGAGGCTTCTTTCTTGTTAAAGAATTTCTTCTTTTTCATAAAGTTAGTGTTTTTATTATCACCAAAAACTTTACCTATCCTTTTTACAAGAAGGATGAAGTTCTCATCATCTTCTGGATTATCTCCCTTTTCAATTTCTTTGGATTCAACTTTTAATGAAATACTTTTGAATTTCTTCTCTTGATTCTCATGCTTTTCTATTCTTCCAAGTTTCGTCTCAAATTCTTGAAGTTTTCCAAATAACGTTACGAAAGTCATTATGGATAAACTTTTCTTTTCGGATATTGTCGTCACTTTTGGTTGACATTCGCTGGTTAAGGATCTAAGCACTTTAAGATTAAGTTCATAATTAATAAGAGTCTTACCAAGTGCCTTTAAATGGTTTGTCAAATGCACAAATCTTTTTTGCAAGTTAAGGATTGATTCTCTGGGCTGAATTCTAAATAACTCGTACTCTTGACTTAACGTGTTCAATCTAGATCTTTTAACTTCAGCGGTTCCTTCATGAGTTTCCACCAATGTATCCCATATTTCCTTTGTTGTTGTGCATGTCTACATACAAAATAATATGTCCATACTAAGTGCACCTTGAAGAATATTGATTGTCTTCTTGTCATAGAGGACCTTTTGTTATCATCGTTATCCCATGAACCTTTAGGCTTTGCCGTTCCAACACTGTTGACAACACATGTAGGAACTGTGATACGATGGGAAGAACTGACTGTTTTTTGGAATGCTGGTTTGTGTTTTGCGTTTGTTTTCGCAAAATGTTGCGGTAAGCAAGAGTCGCCACCGACTTTTATTTTATCCAACAAGGAAAGGAAAAAAGCACAGAAAAATTCCTTTTTCGAGATATTTCTCGGGTTCGGGGGGTAGATTATAGAAAGGGAAGGTATTAGCACCCTTTCTATCCGTGGTTATCCACGGGGTCTTAGGTACTTGCTCATATTGTTTTCAAAATTTGCTTTATTTTGCTTGTGGGTTTGAAAAAGTTTTTGTTTTGAAACTTCGATTTAACTCTTACTTCTGACCTCAAGAGCGTATGAAGTGTTTTTAAAAACTTTGTACGAAAAGTGTAAGTGTGAAAAATATTTTGTTTTTTGAAAGAGCAAGTACTTAAGAACCATCAACCTACTCGAAAAAGGAATCGTTATATGCTATCTTCCTTTGGACAATGCTATCCTACTATTGATGAGTAGGTAGCATCGTCGTTAGAGTTTAAGGGTCAATTCGAATGCGGGACTTATGGTCACCAAAGCAATGTTAGGGTGCCTTAGCGGTAACCCTAATGTCTTAGATCATTTGTTTTGAGGCAACAATATCCGAGGCAACCGTTTCGAGGAGACTATGATCTTTTAGACAAGAGGGCGACCTCTAAAGTGACCTATACTTAATGACCGCGTACGAAGGCAACCAAGTGGGAGTGTATCCTAAGAGTGCGCATGTGCGAGTGTGTCGTTTTCAGTTATTTTATCTTTGTACATGTTAATGGTGATCTAAGTTAATTTTAGGTTAAAACATTCAGTCTTGTCATACATCCCTATTATCAAACATCTAACAGTTATAAGTTGCGGAATTAAAAGTGCGGAATTTAAATTACAAGGCATCGGGTACTTACATCGCCAAAGAAAAACCCTTTAAAAATAAATAAAGCGATAAATAAATAAAAGTCCTATTAAGCTATTACAATCCGGGAGCAAGTACATAATTGGATAAAAGAAAATGAATCGCGTGCGGGAAATTAAATTGAGTGCAAAGTTAGAGTTTTGACCCTTTTTGTTAAAGAAAATATCTTTTTGTTGTTTTTGAATTAAGAAAGAAACTATCCTAAATTAATTACTAAATTAATAAATTAATTAATTAAATGAAAAGAGTTATTTTTGGGTTTTTGGTATTTTAAGAAAGAAAAAATAAAAATAATTAATAATAGTAAAAGCCTAATTAAATATAATTTAATTTTAATTATTAAAAAAAAGGAATTAAAGTTATTCTAATTAAAACTAAGTTAATTTATTTGGTATTTATTAAAAAAAATAAAAATTAAAAGTTTGATTTGATAAAGAAAACATTTTTGTGGTTTTTATTTTATGAGAAAATAATTTTTGATTGGTTAGAATTAAAACAAAAATAATAAAAACAATTAATAAACAAATAAGTAAAATAAAAAGAGAGAGAGGTTTGGGCCTGAAAAGGGAGTTTGAGAAGCAAATCTGAGGCCCATTAAACACTGGCCCTGTTGACCTTTGGTGATCCAGTGAGCATGCTTTGACCAAAGCCTTGGTGGACGTTCAGATCCTGGCCACCAGATTTGGCCTTTGGCCATCTGACCGTTGGATAGATGATAGTGCATGATGCGCTGCATGCTTGGACGTACATGTGATTACCTGAAGAAGGAAAATAACAAAGAAAGTGGGGGACCTGGGATTCGAACCCAGGTCCTGAAAGTGATATGCTTGCACGCTTGCCACTGCACTGCTTTGATTCTATTGTTAGTAAAATACAAAGAAATTATAATATAAACAAAATGAATTATATGCCAGAAAATAAAAATGCGCGAAAATTAATTTGAATTGGCCAATGGGAGAACGACAGCTCGTCGTATTCTACCTCCAAATCCTGCAAATATTACCTGCGGATTTGGATCCGCAGCTAAATACGCAAGCTTGCTCTAAAATCTTCCCTAGGCCACATAAATCAATTCCAAAAACATGGCTGAGTTCGTCTTGGCTTCCTGATTAACATTATGTCCTTCTTGAGTCCTGATTTTTCCTGAAAAAGAAAGCCCTAAAAACAAACACGCAACCCTAGCTATGGTGTTTTGGGGTTACAACGCCTATAAACCAAATTAATGCAAAAAGTTTACAAATGTCATGAGGGTTACGAATATGCAAGCAATTTGTTCAAATGATGCAAGAATAATGAATCACGAATTCTAGAACCAAGGTTATTTTCGTGATACTTACAGTGCTTTGTGGTATGTGAGAACGCTTGCTCTTGATCCAGGAAGGTTGAATGAACACCCAGGAAGCGATTGGGGTAGCCTTTGGCTTCTGAAAACGCCTCTTGTTATGATCTCGAATTCAAGCTTTTTACCACTTTTTCAAACTTTTGTTCTGCCTCTTCTTGCAGCCTCCAACCACTATTTTCGTGCCTTTGCCTTCCTTATGTAATGTATATTGCATTAGGGTAAGAAACTTGGTACAAATCTCTCTAAATCAATGCTCATGAATTGGATTTGATTCCACCATTACAACCTTCCAAATTTGGTATAAATCATATCTTCTTGTAACCAATGCACTTGATGCGAATTTAATTCACATAATAGCTGTATACAAATCCTAAAGCAACCAAAGAATAATGAATTATAAATACTTTTGATTTTATATGATTTTATTTGATTTAAAATGAATAAATTCAATTAAAAATAAAATTAAATAATAAAAATAAGATATGGGCTCATGGCTGAAGCTAGGACACGTGGACAATGATGCAAGCTCAAATCAAGTGGAAAAGAATGGGCCCATTTGACAAAATTTGAAGTTTTGGGGATAGTTGACTTTTGGCAATTTTGCAAAAATGCCCAACTTCAACAATGCATAACTTCTTCAATTTTGAACTTTTGGAAGTGTTCTTGGACTTTTTAGAAAGCTTGATATGTCCTCTAACCAATCCTTTTGGTATCATCTCAATTTGATATTCCATGCTCAAGTTATAAGTTTTGACAAAAAAGGTGTTTTTGTTGACTTTCAAAAATGACCTATAATGAGCTTTGGGGTATGAAGATGGATTGTAGGAAATTGCATCCTCTTAAAAATGATCTTTGGATGGGTCATTTCTCATAAAGTATGAGAAAGTTATGCTTGGTCAAAGTTGAGTTGACTTTTCCAACAAAACCCTAATTTAGCAACTTTTGAGTCTTGATGAATTTTGAGCAATCCTTGATGAATCATGATCAACCCTTGGTCAAATGATGAAATATCCTTAAAAATGAGAATTTTGACAAAAAATCTTGAAGTTTGACTGTTTATAGGTCACAATTGACTTTTGCCCTAGCACTGTCGATTTTTGGACCCTTTGAGCAATTGACTAAGCAAACTTCCTCTGCAAGGCTTGAAACTTGACATGGATGACCTTGATAACATATTAGGACATTGGGGAGCACTTGAGATCATTTGGATTCAAGGATCTTGATGCAACACAAAACCCTAATTTGGGGAAGACTGCCTTAGGAGATAGCTTGACTGTCCAATTCTTGAGCAATCTTGAGACACTTGCATATTTTTCTTGCAATGTTTGGAGAAATATGAGAGGGAAAATTTTGGGGTACAACAGCTTCCCCTATTCAATCTTCTTAAACCTGAGGATGTAGATTGGCTTTCGTGCCTTTCGTGATCCGAAGGTGGAAGATGATTGAACACTAGAGTGCCCAGAAATTTGCACTTGCATGAAGTGGTATCAGCCTGGTGATGTCGGGAATGGGCTCACAAATGCCATTTTGAGATTGTTGGTAGGAGGATGGGCTTACAGATGCCATCTGCAGGAGCGTCGATCGCATAAGAGATTCCTTAGGGAGAATTTGCATACCTGTTGTTTGTAGAAGATTCTGCTGGGGAAGTCTATCTTTTATTGAGATTTAGGAAGTGTCTGGTCTTCAACATAGTATACCGTTGAGATTATAGAACTCGTCCACACTATGACGGAGGGAAACATCTTCATCAAGATCTAGGAACTGTCTGGTCTTCAACGTAGTATACCGTTGAGATTGTAGAACTCGTCTACACTATGACAAAGGAAAACATCTTCATCAAGATCTAAGAACTGTCTGGTCTTCAACGTAGTATATTGTTGAGATTGTAGAACTCGTCCACACTATGACGGAGGAAAACATCTTCATCAAGATCTAGGGACTGTCTGGTCTTCAACGTAGTATACTGTTTAGATTGTAGAACTCGTCCACACTATGACATAGGGAAACATCTTCATCAAGATCTAGGAACTGTCTGATATTCAACGTAGTATACTGTTGAGATTGTAGAACTCATCCACACTATGACGGAGGGAAACATCTTCATCAAGATCTAGGAACTGTCTGGTCTTCAACGTAGTATACCGTTGAGATTGTAGAACTCGTCCACACTGTGACGGAGGGAAACATCTTCATCAAGATCTAGGAACTGTCTGGTCTTCACCGTAGTATACTGTTGAGATTGTAGAACTCGTCCATACTATGACGGAGGAAAACATCTTCATCAAGATCTAGGAACTGTCTGGTCTTCAATGTAGTATACCGTTGAGATTGTAGAACTCGTCCACACTATGATGGAGGGAAACACCTTCATCAAGATCTAGGAACTATATGGTCTTCAACGTAGTATACCGTTGAGATTATAGAACTCGTCCACACTATGACAGAGGGAAACATCTTCATCAAGATCTAGGAATTGTCTGGTCTTCAACGTAGTATACCGTTGAGATTGTAGAACTCGTCCACACTATGACAGAGGGAAATTGTCGAGATTGAGAACCTTATCTGAAATTCAACCGAGGATAATTCAGTTGAGATTTAAGAACCGGTCAGGTCTTCGACATAGCTGAGAACTTAACTGCCTCCTTCCTGAAAGGTAAAGGTCAGTCATATGCAATGCATGATATGGATCAAGCAATGATGTTCTCAAAATAAATGAGACTGCGTTGTATGATGCGTATATGCATGTATCATGATGTATGGAAATGTAATGTTTTAGCTGGGGAAAATAAATCCCGGATAGCTGCTGGAGAAAAGAGTTGAATTCTTCATTTCTGCTGGAGATGACGAACAAAGATGATTGCATGAATAGACCTGCAGGAGAGAATAACTCCGTTGGGGAATATACTGATGAGGAGATTACTCTGTGGGGAAGAGATGCTCTGTTGAGGATTCCACCGATAAATTCTGTTGGGGATGAATTACCGTTGCTGGTGATACTGAATCCTGTTGGGGATTGAATTCCTGTTTGTGAAAGGAAAGAACTCCGTTGAGGATGATCTTTCAGTTGCGGCTTCACTAGGGATAACCTGTTAGACTCTTGTGGGGATAATCCTTTGAGCTTTGCTGGGTACAATCTTCCTTTGAACTCGACTGGGGATATTTATTTTTATACTCCGCCGGGGACGAACTTCCAGAGTCTACTGGGGATGATTCTCCAAACTCCACTGGGGAAACTTTTTCAGGCTGTGCTGGGAAAATTTTAACTCCACTGGGGATATCTTGTATTCTGCCGGGGAATATTCTTATACTCCGCTGGGGAATATTAAGACTGCCGGGGATATTAAGCCTTTTCAGTTTTGATGGTAGATAAATTTTGCTTGGGGAGAATATTACCGACTCATTCACAGTTGCAAGCCTCAGCTGGGGAGAGCTATCTTTACTGTCTTACTCTGCGGGGAGTGAATGTTACTGGGACGCGTGCTAAGGATATGACGATGGCTTGCATCGAGACTTTTTTGCCCCTGTTTCTGCGGGAGAAGGTGCCTGCGGAGGCCCTGTGGATCGAGTATTATCCCCACCTATGAGGTGCTTGGTATCTTTCGGTCAAAATGACAAGTCTTCTTTTGGTAGGCCAGTGACGAGATGACGAGACATAGTCGTAAGCTTTGATCCCTAATTTTTTCCTGGACCGCCCTTTCGGGTTTTCAGTCCACCAGGATGCCCTTTTTTGCCCAAGCCGCCTTTTCAGGTTTTCGACTTGCCGGGTGTACAATTTTTCATTCTCATCCCTAATTTTTGCTCGAACCCTTTTGGTTCGCCGAGAAGCCCTTATTTTTGCCTAGGCCAGTCAACCTAGCGGGTCTTTATTCATGCACGGTATTTTCTGACTATGTCCACGCTTTCAGGATGTAGGGAGGTGTCATTGTCGGTAGTGTTGTGTTACCATACTACCTGAAGATCTTCGTTTGATCATGCAAGATTCGTTGCTGGAATTCATGTACAATGCCCCAATTGATTCAGATGGAGATTTTCCCCTGGCTATTTGGCATTTTGAGAGATTCCTTGAATCTTGACTTAACTGCCCCAGATGATGGACAATGTTCATGCCGTGCCCCTTGGTTGGAGGTGTTTTTTCCACTTGAGGTGACCCTTTTTATTGAAAAGGTTTTTTGTTCACTAGATATTCACCGTGCGAATTTCTATGCTGTTTGAACAAATAGTCATATGCAAACAATGTTATTTTAAGAATGCAAAGCTTATGTCTATCTTGAAGTTTTTGAAAATGCATTTTTTCAGTAAGATAGGAAAATTTTGTAAAATGTGACGTCAACTCAGGATTTACAGCAAGCCCTACAGGAGTCAGGATACCTGTTGTAACAGTATGCTTTCGGACTAACCCATGCTTCAGCTAGGACTTTTTAAGGGTTATAACGTGGCCTGGTTCACGGTTTAAGAAAAAAAGGATAAAGGCTCAAATTTTATTTGTACCCACCCGTTCTTCGTGATGTTCTTCGATCCTAAACTCAGCTAATCGTGCATTAGATCTTGTTTGAGTCTTTACTCTGATATACCAGTGATGGTTCGTGTTGTACCCCAAAATTTTCCCTCCCATATTCTTCAAGATTTGCTAAGAGCATGCTTCAAAATCTTTCAAAGGTTGCACAGTCCAATTGCCTCCTAACAGTAAAAAATTAGGGTTTTGGTTCTGGCAAAGAAATTGAAGTTTCCAAGGGTCCAATCAAGTCCCACATGCCCATAAACATTGTCAAGCATCCATATGCCAAGTTTCAAGACTCACAGCACAAAATTGCACAGTCAAAAACCCTAATTGCTCAATAGTCAACTGCAGGGGCAAAATGGTCATTTGACAGTCAAAGGTCAAAATTTTTGGTCAACATCTTATTTTGAAGCCACAAACATCATTTGATCAATTCTTTATCATGATTCTCAAGGCATGGCTCAAAAAGTCTCAAGATGCAAAAGTTTCTATTTTTGGACAGCTGAAAAGTCAACTGCAAATTGACCAAGGCATAACTTCCACATGGTTTATCAGAAAAATTCCATCCAAAGCTCATTTTGAATAGAATGACATTTCCTACAACTCTTCTTCACACTTCAAGTCCAAGAAATGCTCTCACAAAAAGTTATCAATCTCAACATTATAGGTCATTTTCAAAAGTCAACAAAAAGGCACTTTAAGTCAAAGACCATAACTTGATATTGGTAAATCAAAATGACATGGGACTAAAGACATTGGTTAGAGGACTTCAAGACCTTTCCAAAATGTCCAAGAACATGATCAAAGCTTAAAATTGAGCAAGATATGCCTTGTGGAAGTTGGGAAATTTGTTGGAATTTTGAAAAGTCAACTTTGCTTCAAATGCCTCAAAATTGCTAATGGGCCACAATTTCTTCCATGAATCATCACCCAAAAGCTATGCACGACCCATTGACCCAAAAGGGAATTATTTTATCATTTTTGATTAATTATTTGAATTATTATTATTATTAATTCACTTAATTAAAATTAAATATGACAAAAATAGCAAATCATGTTTTCCAAACCCTTTTGTGCAGCATATTCTCTCATTAAGGCCTAAATATTTCGTGTACCACATCAAAGGGACCAAATCTTCCAAATAGGCAAGTTCCATGGCAAGAAAAGATTGATAAAGATCATGGAAATCACAAATTCAAAAGCATTGAATACGTGGATCATGGGCTTGTTTTGCTTGACCTAATGCATTCACACATATATACACATTGCAACCCTAATGCAAAGAAGAAGAAAAGTTGCGCCCAAGATCAAGATCAAACTTGCATTTTTGACAAAAAAATCTCAAAACTGTTTTCATAGCAAGAGCTTGTTTCAAAGATCAAAAAGCACTCCAATACAATCCTGACACTCCCAGGAAGCTTCTCCAATTGAAACCAACCCTCCATACGCAAGGAATCGGTATAACAGAGTCTGACTTTTCTTGAAAATTTTCATATTCGTGCTTCATTATTCATGCATTATTTGTGATTTTCAATCATTGATTTGGACTAACGTGAGTATTCTGAAGCTGATAGCATGCTTTAATTGAAGTATTAAGCCCTGTATAAGATTACACCATGAATGCATATTAGGGTTTCAGAGACTTTGAAAGAGGGCTTCGTTCATCTGGAAAAATTGGCCAAACACACCTATGCCATTGGACTCAGGACCTCAAAACGAATTGAACTCACTATTCACGCCCAATTTATATTGCTCCATAGCCTAATCGCTATTTTTGCAGGTTTGACTTAGTGGGGGTTCAAAACCCCCGCTATTTGCTTTTAGTTGCAGAAAAAAAATGGAGACGAAGCTGAGGTGTCTAAGCGTGAATGGGTGATTTGAATACTGGCGCGCTTTTTTTTGATTATTCCAGAATAATACTTGTTTTCTCTTATATTATTTCTATTCCATTAAACTAACAAAGAAACGCTTTGGTTGGATTGGTAGCTTAGCTGTCATGCAGGCGCTGGGACCTGGGTTCGATTCCCAGGTCCCCCCATGTTCTCAATATTTTTTCTTGTAATGCATTCAGGTACAATTCCCTTCCAGTGGTCCACCAAACTCCCCAACGCTTGTGCCTGCCACATGTCTTCAGGGACCAAGCCAATGGCCAGAATGGGAGGATCACCATGGACGCTAGTCAATCATCCCATACACGTGCTGGAAAAAGTCAAACAGGCCTTGAATTCAGTGGGCCTAATTCCTTGCACATACCTCCTAATTGGGCAGAAACCCCCCATAGTTTGCATATTTAGATTTTTATTTTAACTCTCCTTTTTGTTTTAATTATTATTTTTATTGTTCTATTTAATTCCAAAAATAATTTTCATAATACAAAAAAAAAATCGGAAAAGTCAAAAATAAAATATGTTTATTTAATTTTTAATTCTTTAAATAGTTTTGTAAATAAATTCCAAATAATCAATTTAGTTTAATTTTAGGTTTAACTTTAATGTTTTCTTAAATAACTAAAAAAATATAGAAAAATAGGTTTTTAGCATTTCTTATTCTTTTTCTTAATAAATAACCTTTTTTTATTTCTTATCATTATTAATTATTAATTATCTTTGTAAATACTCTTATAATTAAACAATTAGTAAATTAGGTTTAAACTTAAATATTTTTCTTTAACAAATTAAAAATAGTGTAGAATTAGGGTTTCCAATAATAACTAATTTTCTTCCTTTATTTTCATTAAATACAAAAAAACATCAAAAAATAACTTCTTTTCTTATTAAAATAATTTAATTAATTTGTAATTTCAATCTAATTTCTTTAAAGGGTCCAACGCCCTCGCACTCGATTCTAATTTCTTTTCGCACATTTATTTTTATTTTCATTTTAAATTTATGTAATTGCACCAAAGCGTTGTAATAATAATTAGGACATTTACTTTCCGCACTTTTATTCAAATCGGGTCTTTGTCTAATTTGGCGATGTATAGACCCGCGCCTTGTAATAGCGTAGGATCTTTATTTTTCCGCATTTTAATTTCCGCACCCTTTTAACTGTTAATCACATGAAAGAATGAATGGCCAAAAATAAAATCAACGCGTAGCTCACCCAATGCATGACAAGATAAAACATAATTGAAAATGACACACAATTCACACACCACTCTTAGGGTACGCCTCACCGTTGCCTTGCCCCTCGAAACGTGGTCGTCGAGTATAGGACGTTTTAGTAAGTCCTTATGTCCATGAACATGGCATAAGGGTAGCTTCTAAGGTGTCCTACTGTTGCTCTGGTGACCACACTGTCCCTAAAAACAAATTGACCCGAACACCTCCAACGGTGGTGCTACCTACCTCTCAATGGTGGGATGGCACTACCTTAAGGACATTTACACAGCCTAATTCCTTAGGGTAGGTAGATGACTCGTAGATACTTGCTCTAATTCAAAACAAATCAAAAACTTTTTTTCACACCAACACTTTGCAAAAAGCTTTCAAAAACAATTTTTCAAACACTCTTGAGGACTGATACAAGAGTCGATCTGAAACTTTAAAAGAAACTTTTTCAAACCCACTCACACTTGAAAAGCAAACAAACATTTTTGAAAACACAAATGAGCAAGTATCTAAGAGCCCATAGATAACCATGGATAGAAAGGGTGCTAACACCTTCCCTTTCTATAAATCTACCTCCCGAACCGAGAGCAATCTCATAAGGAATTTTTCTGTGCTTTTGTCCTTTCCATGTTGGAGAAAATAAAAGACGGTGGCGACTCTTGCTTCCGCGACATTTCGCGAACCAGCGTTAAACAGTCAGTTCCAGATCCACCGATCACAGAACTGGAGACTCTGCTGGGGAATCTTATAAAGTGAGGTGTACCTTAGGATAGTTCATAACTGTGTTTTCAATTGCTTTGACTTGCTTGCTTTATTATTGTGGGACTGTCTTGGGAGTTCTATAGATCCTAACCCGGATCTAGGGATACCTTCTTAGAAAGTAGCAACAAGGCTGTGAGGGAACTGTGCGGGGTATACCGACATGGTTGAAACAGTCTGCTACGTTGATGTGGCACTTTGGTGTGTACCGGTAACCCTTGAGTTCAGTCAAGGAGAGTATGGGGCCTCCGCGTGGTGTCGTGAAGCATCAACTGACCTTAGGAACCTTAATTGAACCATCTTGGCCTCTTTAGGGTAGTGAGATAACTGACTTTGGTGCAGTCCGAGGTTGGTTGATACTCGATACTACACTCAATTGAGGGTTGCTTTCCTGGAATATTTCGATCGCCAGTTCAGTGGCTAAATCGAAACGATGAACAATGAAAGCAATCCAGTGATATTGGGACCCTTAGAACCCGGTTACTTCTGATAGGACAGGTTGAGCCCACCAACTTCAAAAGGGTAATACCCAGACCCCATGCTGGCCTAAACTCTAAGGGCTTGTCTTGTGTGACTTGTGTGCCTTATCATGTTTGCCTTTGTAAATATTTGTGGTGTGTTTAATCATAGCATCATAACATCATACAGCATCATATGCATTGGCTAACGATTTCAGGGGTTCGGATCTTCATCTTTGTTCTTGTTTTGTAGGACATGGAAACTGTTCGCAGAAAGACAATTCAGATCAGCCTTGTAAGGATCCCTCCTCAGCTTAAGGAGCTTATATTCAGGATTCCCGAGAACTCTTCATTCAGTGAAAGACATGGAAGACTCATCAGCTTGGTCAACACCAACATTGAGGAAGATATGATAAAGGTTCTGTTCCAGTTCTTTGACCCTCTGCATCACTGTTTCACTTTCCTGGATTATCAACTGGTACCTACATTGGAGGAGTTCTCCCGGCTTCTGAAGATCCCTATCCTTGATCAACTACCCTACAATGGTACGGAAAGGGAACCCAAGCTTGAAGAGATTGCTAAAGCCTTACGCCTACAACCATCTGATCTCAAGGGACACTAGGAAGTTAGAAGTGGTATCAAAGGGTTCTTAGCCAGGTTTCTGTTTGAGAAGGCCCAAGAATGTTGGAACTCCCTTGACCTACAAGCTTTTGAAGAAGTTATAGCCCTCCTTGTCTATGGTTTGGTTTTGTTCCCTAATCCAGATCAGCTTATAGATATCAGTGTTGTCCAGATCTTCATGTCCAGGAATCCTATACCTACGTTGCTTGGGGACATCCTTCACTCATGTTACACTCGAACCATGAGAAAAAGAGGTGTTCTTATGTGCTGCACTCCTCTCCTGGGAAGGTGGTTTATTTCGCACCTTCCGCAATCAGTTTTGAAGAATGAGTGGGGTTTGAGATGGTCACAACGATTGATGACTCTTACACATGCAGATATACATTGGTGCCCTCGGTCCAGAGAGGATGTCACTATCATTGATCGTTGTGGGGAGTACCCTAATGTTCCTTTACTGGGAATCAGAGGAGGTATTACCTACAACCCATGTCTGGCTTGGAGACAGTTTGGTTATGCTCGGAGGGATGGCCCTCATGACATGTTAATTCCTGACATAGTTTTTGACTTCGACAACGATGCACAAGGACTTCGCCAGAGATTTATCAGAGCTTGGAGGATGCCAAGTAGGATAGACAGCAAGACCCTGGGGCACAGGAATTCCATCCCATTGGAACCTTATCTCAAGTGGGTACGAGCCCGCTTCCAGAAGTTAGTGATGCCATATCCTCATGTTCTCCCTGTGATCAAAGAGCCAGTCTTAGAAGGAGAGGTGTCCCATACCATTCAACATCCTGACATGCCCACATCATGGGAAGAGATGCAGAAGAGCTGGATCCAGCTTAAGGAAGAACGGAATTCTCTTGAGACCAGTCTACATGCTAGTGAAAAGAAGGTCTTGGAGCTCACCCGCCTACTGCACGAGGAGAAGAATCTCAACACCTACATTGCTCCAAAGAGGATGCGTAGTGTCTTTTGGGATTGATTTACTTTGTAATGTGTGCCCATGAGGCTTTGATGTATCAAACAATTATTTCCTTAATGATAACGTGTGTTCCTTTTTGTCTACAACAAATTTGAATTTTCGAACCCTTGAATGCATTGCATAAACACATATCATTCATCATGTGCATAGCAGGTACTCTTCTTTTCAGGTTGCTTACTGTTCTTCGCTGTTTATTTCAGCATCATGAACCCTGAATCATCTACCGAGATGTCTATCAAGGCCCTTCAGGCGCAGAACGCACAATTTCAGGAGCTGATCATGGGTTTGGCTCAAGGCCAAGAAGAGCTGAAGGCTTTGCTCCTGAAGAAGGAGAAGAAGAAGAAGAGAACTGTTCTTTTCAACTCGGGCCGGAGGTTTAACACTCTGCAGAACGAGGAAGCTGGTTCTTCTGTAGGCAAAGACAGTCCCCGGGGGGGAAGGGCTCCAAGTCCGGTGGTCTTTGACAATGAGACTGATTTTAATGAGGAACAGTATCCTCCGGCTGAAGACAGATACAAGCAGCTGGAAGACCGTCTGAACGCCATGGAGATCCAACAAGTGCCTGGTTTGGATTTTGGAGACTTGGGTTTATCTACTGGTGTGATCATCCCTCACAAGTTCAAAGCACCATCTTTCACCAAGTATGACGGGGCGTCCTACCCTAAGCTACACCTCAGATCTTATGTGCGGAAGATTCAACCGTATACACTGGACAAGAACTTGTGGATCCACTTCTTCCAGGAGAGTCTTTCAGGGACTCATCTCGAATGGTTTTATCAGCTGGATGGAACCAAAGTTCGTAACTGGGAGGAGTTGGCTACTGCTTTTTACAAGCAGTATCAATATAATGCCGACCTTGCTCCTACACGTACCCAACTCCAGGGTATGTCGCTAGGATCAGGCGAAGGTTTTAAAGAGTATGCACAGAAGTGGAGGGACCTGGCTGGCAGGGTGCAGCCTCCGTTAACAGACCGTGAGCTGGTAGATATGTTCTTGGGGACCCTATCCGGGCCGTTTTTCAATCATCTTATTGGCAATTCATCTGCAGGGTTCACTGATCTTATTCTGACTGGGGAAAGAATAGAGGCTGGAATGAAGTCCGGAAAGATTCAGAAAGGTGCATCTGCAAATTCTGAGAAGAAACCTTTTAAGAAGGTGGCCAGTGCTGTGTATGGGCCTAGGAGGCAAGATAAACCAGAGCGCCGCCAATCTGTCAACGCGGTAGTGATTGCAAAGCCTGCTGCCGCTCCTCGGCAAACTAATCAACCCAGGGCTGAAAGACCTAGAAGAGAATTTACCCGGCTGAGCATGACCTTGTCACAAATCTTGCCGCAGCTACTATCAACCAACTTGGTGACTGTCAGAGAGGCCCCGAAGGTTGTGAATACTACCTCTCCCAAGTATAATCCAAATGCCCGCTGTGCTTATCACTCCGATAGCCCGGGGCATTCTACTGATGACTGCTGGGCCTTAAGGAATAAGGTTCAAGACCTTATTGATGCGAAGGAGATACAATTTGAGGCGCCTGAGAGGCCAAATGTGGTGACTGCTCCTATGCCCCAACATGGAGTAAATGCTGTTGATGAAGATTTGTATGCCGTTTCTGTGAATGATGTAGCTACCCCTCTGATGACTGTTAAGAGGAACCTACTACTGGCCGGTTTATTTCCGGGTTGCAGCAAGGGTTGCCTTTTGTGTGCTGTTACCCCTACTGGTTGTCCGTTGCTGAAGTTAGGCATCCAAAGCCTGATGGACAGCAAAGAGATTCTCTTCAAGAAGACCGTTGTTCCTTTTGTTCCTGTGGAAGAAGTATTCGTCGTTACAATTTTCAATAACTCAATCAAGGCTACCCCGAGGAAGCCAGTTAAAATCATGACCGTCGCACCCATTGTTATTACTGTTCCGGGGCCTCTCCCCTATGAATCTGATAAGGCTGTCCCATGGCACTATGGGGAAGATGTATATGTACATGGTGTAAAGCAAGAGTTCAATACCGGTACCAGCATCAGCAATATTACCAGTCCAGCTAAAGTTACCCGCAGTGGCAGGCTCTTCTCGCCTGACATTGCGCCACCGGCCATTCGAAGACCTCTCATTATAACACCTGCAAGTGCGCCCGTTTCCACTTCTGATCCAGTTGCTTCCGCTGCTGCCGAGTCATCTAATACTCGGGGCAAAGGGATTGAAGATGAGCCTGCCCGAATGGAGGCACCAAAATCTGTGAATGTTGAAGCCTCCCAACAAGAGATGGAGGAAATTCTGAAGATAATCAAGAAGAGCGACTTCAATGTCATTGAACAGCTGGGGCATACACCCTCCAAGGTCTCTATGCTCTCATTACTACTGTGCTCAGAGGCCCATGCTAAGGCCCTGATTTCATTTCTAAAGACGGCCCATGTGCCACAAGAGACCTCTGCAGACCAGTTTACTGATTGTGTAGCCAATTTGACGGCTGACAATGGTTTGGGTTTCTCGGATGCTGACCTTACTGCTAAGGGAAAGAACCACAATGATGCCCTGCATGTCTCTATTGAATGCAGGGGCACTACTCTTGCGCACGTGTTAGTGGACACCGGTTCTTCCCTGAATGTGCTACCCAAAAAGGCCTTATACCGGTTGGATTGTGAGGGCCTGGAGTTGAAACCTAGCAACATCATTGTTCGAGCCTTTGACAGATCGAAGAGGATGGTTCATGGAGAGGTAGACATTCCTATTTGTGTGGGTTCTCAATTATTCGAATCAACTTTCTATGTGATGGATATTCGTCCATCTTATTCCTGTTTACTGGGTCAACCTTGGATTCACAAAGCTGGGGCAGTGACCTCTACCCTACACCAGAAGCTCAAGTACCCTGTCAGAGGGAAGATTGTCACTATGCAGGGAGAGGAGGAATATATGGTGAGTCATCTGAATTCCTTCCGGTATATTGAGATGGACGGGGAGTTTATTGAAACCCCCTTTCAGCATTTTGAAGAGGTACCTCCAACATTGGCAGCGGCAGAAACAGTGGTTGAAGAGGACTTTCCTGTGAAGATGGCTTCCTTGAAGGACACCCGGGCTGTAATCAAGAAAGGTGAATGTGCTAACTGGGGTAGGCTCCCTGATTTCACTCCTAAAATTGACAAGTTTGGACTGGGTTTTACTGCAGAGGCTCAGAGGGCTATGCGTAAAGCTAGGACCGGAAGATCTCCTGTGCTCATCACCAATCCAGGAGTGAATGCCATTGGGGATGAAGATGAAGTGGAAGAATCGGAGTTTGATAGCTGGATCTACCCGACGACTGACGGTGGATTGAACAATTGGACCGCGAAAGATCATACTCCTGTTACTTTTGTTACGCAGTAATGAATTCCCTTGTTTTTGTTATTTGTAATAAACAATGAATTGAAACTTTATCGGCCCGGTGTCTTACCCGGGGCACCGTGGCTTCATTTGTGAGGGCATATTAATTGTCATTTCATATATCATGAATAAAGACCTTGGACGTTTTCTCGCACTTCAAATCTTATGCTCCTTTTCTTTCTTTCTTTCTTTATATATTGCAAAACAGCTGTATTTACACACACTCACCCATACAGGTTTCAATCCACTCTGGATCTCACTGGTAACGACTCTGCTAATGCCAGTTATGACTTTGAAAATCCGATCAACTTAGCTGAAGACGAAGGTGAAGATGATTGCGAAGTGCCTGGCGAGCTTGCAAGACTGTTACTCCAAGAAGAGAGGGCAATTCAACCACATGAAGAGCCAGTGGAAACGATAAATCTGGGTACTGAGGCAGACCGAAAGGAAGTCAAGATTGGTGCTAACCTGGAGCTCAGCGTAAAACAACGGTTGACTCAGATGTTACATGATTATGTGGAGATCTTTTCCTGGTCCTACGAAGACATGCCTGGGTTGGATACCGATATTGTGGTCCATCATTTGCCTACCAAGGAAGACTGCCCTCCGGTTAAGCAAAAGGTCCGCCGTATGCGTCCAGAGATGTCTGAGAAGATCAAAGCCGAGGTTATGAAGCAATTCGATGTCGGGTTTCTTGCAGTAACTTCTTACCCTCAGTGGGTTGCTAATGTGGTGCCGGTACCAAAGAAAGATGGCAAGGTCAGAATGTGTGTTGATTACCGGGATCTGAACAGGGCCAGCCCCAAGGATGACTTCCCCTACCTCACATTGACATTCTGGTTGACAATACCGCTTAGTACAAGGTGTTCTCCTTCATGGATGGCTTTTCAGGTTATAATCAGATCAAGATGGCTCCTGAAGACATGGAAAAGACTACCTTTGTTACTCAGTGGGGCACCTTCTGCTACAAGGTCATGCCATTCGGATTGAAAAATGCTGGGGAAACCTACCAACGTGCCATGGTTGCTTTATTTCATGACATGATCCATCATGAAATTGAAGTGTATGTCGACGACATGATTGCAAGGTCTCAAACTGAGGAGGAACACCTGGATCATCGGCAGAAACTGTTTGACCGTCTGAAACTGTACAAGCTGAGGTTGAACCCGAACAAGTGCACCTTCGGGGTAAGATCTGGAAAGTTGCTAGGCTTCGTTGTAAGTGATAAGGGTATTCAAGTGGACCCTGCCAAGGTTAAAGCCATTCAAGAGATGCCAGTTCCTAAGACAGAGAAAGAGGTCAGAGGCTTTCTAGGACGTCTGAATTACATTGCTCGATTCATCTCGCACCTAACCGCTACATGTGAACCAATCTTCAAGCTGCTGAAGAAAGATCAGGTAGTACGTTGGAATGATGAATGCCAGGCTGCTTTTGACAGAATCAAAGAGTATCTCCAAGAACCACCCATTCTCCTGCCACCGGTTGAAGGGAGACCTCTAATACTATACCTGACAGTACTTGACAACTCGATGGGGTGTGTGTTGGGGCAGCATGACGAGTCTGACCGAAAAGAGCACGCCATTTATTACCTTAGCAAAAAGTTTACCGACTGTGAGACCCGATACTCACTGCTCGAGAAAACTTGCTGCGCTTTGGTATGGGCTGCTCGCCGGCTGAGACAGTATATGTTGACTCACACTACCTTGTTGATTTCAAAGATGGATCCAATAAAGTACATATTTGAAAAGCCTGCTCTGTCTGGGAGAATAGCAAGATGGCAAATGATCTTGACAGAATACGACATCCAGTACACAACTCAGAAAGCCATCAAAGGAAGTGTATTGGCAGACCACTTGGCACATCAGGCAGTAGACGACTATCAGTCAATGAACTTTGAATTTCCTGACGAGAGCATCATGATAGTGACTGATTGTGAAGTACTTGGACCGGATGAAGGACCTGAGGAAGGATCCCGATGGTCTATGCACTTTGACGGAGCCTCCAACGCTTTGGGTAACGGTATCGGCGATGTGATCATATCCCCTCAAGGCACTCATACTCCACTTACTGCCCGACTATGTTTCAACTGCACCAACAACATGGCGGAGTATGAGGCATGCATCATGGGTCTCCAAGCTGCGATCGATCTAAGGATCAAGTTTCTGAATGTCTTCGGAGATTCCGCTCTCGTGATCAATCAGATCAAGGGCGAGTGGGATACGAAACATCCAAACCTTATTCCTTACAGAGAATGTGTGTTGACATTGATCCCCCATTTCAGAGATAACCTTTGAACATTTCCCACGAGAGGAGAATCAGTTGGCGGACGCGTTGGCTACGATGTCTTCTATGTTCAAGGTCAAATGGGATAATGAGGCTCCCCGGGTCATCATCTGGAAACTGGACGAACCGGCATACTGTTGTGATCTTGAGACTGAGTTGGTGACTGAGAAGCCTTGGTACCATGAGGTGAAGAGATATTTAGAAGCTCAGGAATACCCTGAAGGTGCATCTGTCAACGATAAGAAGTTTCTAAGAAGATTCGCAGCGAAGTTCTTCCTCAGCAATGGCATTTTGTACAAGCGAAACCATGATTCGACCTTACTGCGTTGTGTGGATAAGACTGAAGCAGAAAGGATCATGGCAGAGCTACATGAAGGTACCTTCGGAACGCATCCCAGTGGACATACTATGGCAAAGAAAATCCTTCGGGCAGGGTATTTCTGGTTCACAATGGAAGCCGACTGTTACCAACATTCTCGGACATGTCATAAATGCCAGATATATGCAGATAAGGTGCACGTTCCTCCGGTTCCCCTGAATGTCTTGACAGCACCTTGGCCGTTTGCAATGTGGGGGATAGATATGATCGGCGAGATTAAACCTACGGCATCCAATGGGCATCGCTTCATCCTAGTGGCGATTGATTACTTCACGAAGTGGGTTGAAGCAGCTTCTTACGCCACTGTAACCAAGAATGTTGTGGCACGGTTCATTCGGCACAATCTGATCTGTCGGTACGGCGTCCCTGAAAGGATCATTACGGACAATGGTACCAATCTTAACAACAAGATGATCACTGAGCTCTGCGAGCAATTTAAAATACAACACCACAACTCTTCTCCCTACAGGCCGAAGATAAATGGGGCTGTAGAAGCAGCGAATAAAAATATCAAGAAGATTGTGCAGAAGATGACAATGACCTATAAAGATTGGCACGAGATGTTACCATTCGCTCTACATGGGTACTGTACCTCAACAAGGACGTCAACCGAGGCAACTCCTTTCTCCTTGGTCTACGGTATGGAGGCAGTCTTACCGATCGAAGTGCAGATACCCTCTCTCCGGATAATGAAGGATGCAGATTTGAACGAAGATGATTGGATCCAGACACGACTTGATCAGTTAAATCTAATCAACGAAAAGAGACTTGCTGCTATTTGTCATGGTCAGACGTATCAAAAACGTATGATCAGGGCATTTAACAAAAAGGTCAGACCACAAGAGTATCAAGTTGGGGATCTGGTAATCAAGCGCATCATCCTTCCTCAGAGTGATCCCAGGGGCAAATGGACCCCTACATACGAAGGGCCATTTGTGGTTAAACATGTGTTCTCAGGAGGAGCCATGATTCTGACCACCATGGATGGTGACGACCTTCCTCACCCCGCCAATGCAAACATAGTAAAAAGATACTACGCATGATAACAGACCCGCTAGGTTGACATACCTAGGAAAAAATTAGGGCTTCCCGGCGAACCAAAAGGGTTCGGGCAAAATGAGGGGATGAAATGAAAAAATCTGTACACCCGGCAAGTCGAAAACCTGAAAAGGCGGCTTGGGCAAAAATGGGTATCCCGGTGGACTGAAAACCCGAAAGGGCAGTCCAGGAAAAAATTAGGGATAAAGCGTAATACTATGTCTCATTGGATCACTTTGCATCCAGAATCCGGTATACACATCAAGTTCAGACGGCATCAATCAATCAACTTCATCTTCAGCTAGGTCATCAAGTGATGAGACGCTCGAAGATATAAAGGCGATAGCAGAGTTGGAACCCAGTGGGATCATTCTTTTCACATAGCTGTTTTGTTTTCCCTTTGTACAAATTTGTATAAACTCTTTTATTCGGCGGCATTCTCTTACTAGGATGTCAGCCTCTTGTACATAAACGCCTATTTACAGGCAAATTCAAAAATCAATATAAATTCACTTTTCAGATCAATTGCCAATTGTTTTTTCCTTTTTCTGTTTTGTTTTGCGAAGAACGTCCAAGGTTCAATTTGTGATATATGCATTTGACACTAATTGCTAACTCATAAATATTTGCATACGAAACAAAGGATTAATTACAGGTAACATTAGAAACAGGGGCAATAATGAGTTTTCTAAGCGATCTAATTGTTCTGTCCACCAAGATACCAAGGTAAGTTCAGCCAAAGAACATAACTAATATACCTTAATTCCCCAGAGAGTGAGTCAGCAAGTCAATGCACTCTCCCCAAGCAGAGTTATCCTGTCAGCCTTAAGGAAGTGGAGTATCCTCCAGCAAATCTCAACATTCCCCAGCGCAATATACGGACATTCTTAACAAGCATCCCCGGCAGTCTTGATCTAAGATTGTTCCCCGGCGGTCTACTAGACATTCAGCGGAGCCACTTCCCCAAATGTATCTCAGGAGAGTCCAATCCAGATTTCCCCAGGAAAGTTTGAATCCATCTCCCCAGCAGGAAGCTTATCCCCAGTAGATTCTGGAAGCTTCCCCCCTGCAGAGCACGAACGCGACTCCCAGCTTTATTCAAAGGTTATTTCCCTACCAGGATATAACTGGGTTATCCTCAGCCAAAAGCCACAGAAAGACCGTCCTCGGTAAAGTCTTCTTATCCCCAGCGAAGTCTATTAATTCCTTCAACATAACATAACAACGCTATCCCCAGCAAAGTTATCATCAACATCCCAGCAAAGTACCTCTCTTCCCACAGAGTATTTGTTCCCCAGCAAGATCGCTAGAATAATTTTCCCCCGCAGAGTATTCTATTCGCCAAGTTTATTCCCCAACGGAGTCATCTTCTCCTACTGGTATTCTTGCAACAATCGTCCCCAGCGGAAACAAAGCTCTACATCATCCCAGGATTTAACTTCCCGGCACTCGTCAAAGATTCATTTTTTTAGACAAAACATACATTCATAAACATCGCATCTTCATACGTTATAGCACGCATATACGCATCATGAACATATAATATCATCACGCATGTCATACATCATGACATCGCATACAACTAACATTTTGTCTTTTCAGGACAAAGGTTAATACCAAGACGATTACCATCAACGGTCGCAACTAAAGATCCGATTCCTGTATCTTGCCAGGGTGTATCTGTTGACGATCGATTCCAGACCCGATTCCTGTATCTTGCCAGGGTGCGTCTGAAGAGTTTGAGGATCCGATGCCTGTATCTTGCCAGGGTGTATCCGTTGAAGACTAACATTACCAGATCCGATTCCTGTATCTTGCCAGGGTGTGTCTGAAGAGTTCGAGGATCTGATGCCTGTATCTTGCCAGGGTGTATCCGTTGAAGACTAACATTACCAGATCTGATTCTTGTATCTTGCCAGGGTGTGTCTGAAGAGTTCGAGGATCCGATGCATGTATCTTGCCAGGGTGTATCCGTTGAAGACTAACAATACCAGACCCGATTCCTGTATCTTGCCAGGGTGCGTCTGAAGAGTTCGAAGATCCAATTCCTGTATCTTGCCAGGGTGTATCTGTTGACGACTAGCATTACCAGACTCGATTCCTGTATCTTGCCAGGGTGCGTCTGAAGAGTTCGAAGATCCGATTCCTGTATCTTGCCAGGGTGTATCTGTTGACGACTAGCATTACCATACCCGATTCCTGTATCTTGCCAGGGTGCGTCTGAGAGTTCGAAGATCTGATTCTTGTATCTTGCCAGGGTGTATCTGTTGATGACCAACATTACCAGACCCGATTCCTGTATCTTGCCAGGGTGCGTCTGAAGAGTTCGAAGATCCGATTCCTGTATCTCGCCAGGGTGTATCTGTTGACGACTATATTCTCCGGACTCGATTCCTGTATCTCGCCAGGGCACGTCTGAAGAGTTTAAAAATTCGATTCCTGTAACTAGCCAGGGCGCATCTACATAAAAAGTTTGAAGATCAACTCCTGTAACAGGCCAGGTAATTATCTTTCTTTTTCAGGTACGCAAGATCTCGCTAAGGAAACTCTTACGCGATCAACATCCAAATGGCATCTGTAAGCCCATTCCCGACAAAGTTCAGTCACACTTCCAAATGGCATCTATAAGCTCATCCACCTATCCTTCACCTCTCAACATGGCATCTATAAGCCCATTTTCCCATCCGTCAGTCTTCAAATGGCATCTATAAGCCCATTCCCAACATCACACTGCTAACATGTGAGCATAAATTTCTGGGCACTCTAGTGTTCAATCATCTTCCACCTTCGGATTACGAAAGGAACGCCAGCCAATCTACATCCTCAGGTCTAAGAAGATTGAACAGGGGCAACTTTTGTACCCCAAAATTTTCCCTCCCATATTCTTCAAGGTTTTCTAAGAGCATGCTTCAAAATCTTTCAAAGGTTGCACAGTCCAATTGCCTCGTAACAGTCAAAAATTAGGGTTTTGGTTCTGGAAAAGAAATTGAAGTTTCCAAGGGTCCAATCAAGTCCCACATGCCCATAAACATTGTCAAGCATCCATATGCCAAGTTTCAAGACTCACAACACAAAATTGCACAGTCAAAAACCCTAATTGCTCAATAGTCAACTACAGGGGCAAAATGGTCATTTGACAGTCAAAGGTCAAAATTTTTGGTCAACATCTTATTTTGAAGCCACAAACATCATTTGATCAATTCTTGATCATGATTCTCAAGGCATGGCTCAAAAAGTCTCAAGATGCAAAAGTTTATATTTTTGGATAGGTGAAAAGTCAACTGCAAATTGACCAAGGCATAACTTCCACATGGTTTATCAGAAAAATTACATCCAAAGCTCATTTTGAAGATAATGACATTTCCTACAACTCTTCTTCACACTTCAAGTCCAAGAAATGCTCTCACAAAAAGTTATCAATCTCAACATTATAGGTCATTTTCAAAAGTCAACAAAAAGGCACTTTAAGTCAAAGACCATAACTTGAGATTGGTAAATCAAAATGACATGGGACCAAAGAAATTGGTTAGAGGACTTCAAGACCTTTCCAAAATGTCCAAGAACATGATCAAAGCTTAAAAATTGAGCAAGATATGCCTTGTGGAAGTTGGGAAATTTGTTGGAATTTTGAAAAGTCAACTTTGCTTCAAATGCCTCAAAATTGCTAATGGGCCACAATTTCTTCCATGAATCATCACCCAAAAGCTATGCACGACCCATTGACCCAAAAGGGAATTATTTTATCATTTTTGATTAATTATTTGAATTATTATTATTATTATTAATACACTTAATTAAAATTAAATATGACAAAAATAGCAAATCATGTTTTCCAAACCCTTTTGTGCAGCATATTCTCTCATTAAGGCCTAAATATTTCGTGTACCACATCAAAGGGACCAAATCTTCCAAATAGGCAAGTTCCATGGCAAGAAAAGATTGATAAAGATCATGAAAATCACAAATTCAAAAGCATTGAATGCGTGGATCATGGGCTTGTTTTGCTTGACCTAATGCATTCACACATATATACACATTGCAACCCTAATGCAAAGAAGAAGAAAAGCTGCGCCCAAGATCAAGATCAAACTTGCATTTTTGACAAAAAAATCTCAAAACTGTTTTCATAGCAAGAGCTTGTTTCAAAGATCAAAAAGCACTCCAATACAATCCTGACACTCCCAGGAAGCTTCTCCAATTGAAACCAACCCTCCATACGCAAGGAATCGGTATAACAGAGTCTGACTTTTCTTGAAAATTTTCATATTCGTGCTTCATTATTCATGCGTTATTTGTGATTTTCAATCATTGATTTGGACTAACGTGAGTATTCTGAAGCTGATAGCATGCTTTAATTGAAGTATTAAGCCCTGTATAAGATTACACCATGAATGCATATTAGGGTTTCAGAGACTTTGAAAGAGGGCTTCGTTCATCTGGAAAAATTGGCCAAACACACCTATACCATTGGACTCAGGACCTCAAAACGAATTGAACTCACTATTCGCACCCAATTTATATTGCTCCATAGCCTAATCGCTATTTTTGCAGGTTTGACTTAGTGGGGGTTCAAAACCCCCGCTATTTGCTTTTAGTTGCAAAAAAAAAATGGAGACGAAGCTGAGGTGTCTAAGCGTGAATGGGTGATTTGAATACTGGCGCGCTTTTTTTTGATTATTCCAGAATAATACTTGTCTTCTCTTATATTATTTCTATTCCATTAAACTAACAAAGAAACGCTTTGGTTGGATTGGTAGCTTAACTGTCATGCAGGCGCTGGGACCTGGGTTCGATCCCAGGTCCCCCCATGTTCTCAATATTTTTTCTTGTAATGCGTTCGGGTACAATTCCCTTCCAGTGGTCCACCAAACTCCCCAACGCTTGTGCCTGCCACATGTCTTCAGGGACCAATCCAATGGCCAGAATGGGAGGATCACCATGGACGCTAGTCAATCATCCCATACACGTGTTGGAAAAAGTCAAACAGGCCTTGAATTCAGTGGGCCTAATTCCTTGCACATACCTCCTAATTGGGCAGAAACCCCTCATGGTTTGCATATTTAGATTTTTATTTTAACTCTCCTTTTTATTTTAATTATTCTTTTTATTGTTCTATTTAATTCCAAAAATAATTTTCATAATACAAAAAAAAATCAGAAAAGTCAAAAATAAAATATGTTTATTTAATTTTTAATTCTTTAAATAGTTTTGTAAATAAATTCCAAATAATCAATTTAGTTTAATTTTAGGTTTAACTTTAATGTTTTCTTAAATAACTAAAAATATATAGAAAAATAGGTTTTTAGTATTTCTTATTCTTTTTCTTAATAAATAACCTTTTTTTATTTCTTATCATTATTAATTATTAATTATCTTTGTAAATACTCTTATAATTAAACAATTAGTAAATTAGGTTTAAACTTAAATATTTTTCTTTAACAAATTAAAAATAGTGTAGAATTAGGGTTTCCAATAATAACTAATTTTCTTCCTTTATTTTCATTAAATATAAAAAAACATCAAAAAATAACTTCTTTTCTTATTAAAATAATTTAATTAATTTGTAATTTCAATCTAATTTCTTTAAAGGGTCCAACGCCCTCGCACTCGATTCTAATTTCTTTTCGCATGTTTATTTTTATTTTCATTTTAAATTTATGTAATTGCCCCAAAGCGTTGTAATAATAATTAGGAAATTTACTTTCCGCACTTTTATTCAAATCGGGTCTTTGTCTAATTTGGCGATGTATAGACCCGCGCCTTGTAATAGCGTAGGATCTTTATTTTTCCGCATTTTAATTTCCGCACCCTTTTAACTGTTAATCACATGAAAGAATGAATGGCCAAAAATAAAATCAACGCGTAGCTCACCCAATGCATGACAAGATAAAATAAAATTGAAAATGACACACAATTCACACACCACTCTTAGGGTACGCCTCACTGTTGCCTTGCCCCTCAAAACGTGGTCGTCGAGTATAGGACGTTTTAGTAAGTCCTTATGTCCATGAAAATGGCATAAGGGTAGCTTCTAAGGCGTCCTACTGTTGCTCTGGTAACCACACTGTCCCTAAAAACGAATTGACCCGAACACCTCCAACGGTGGTGCTACCTACCTCTCAATGGTGGGATGGAACTACCTTAAGGACATTTACACAGCCTATTTCCTTAGGGTAGGTAGATGACTCGTAGATACTTGCTCTAATTCAAAACAAATCAAAAACTTTTTTTCACACCAACACTTTGCAAAAAGCTTTCAAAAACAATTTTTCAAACACTCTTGAGGACTGATACAAGAGTCGATCTGAAACTTTAAAAGAAACTTTTTCAAACCCACTCACACTTGAAAAGCAAACAAACATTTTTGAAAACACAAATGAGCAAGTATCTAAGAGCCCATGGATAACCATGGATAGAAAGGGTGCTAACACCTTCCCTTTCTATAAATCTACCTCCCGAACCGAGAGCAATCTCATAAGAAATTTTTCTGTGCTTTTGTCCTTTCCATGTTGGAGAAAATAAAAGACGGTGGCGACTCTTGCTTCCGCGACATTTCGTGAACCAGCGTTAAACAGTCAGTTCCAGATCCATCGATCACAGTTCGGATACTGACTTTTATTTTGAACAAGCAGTCATTTTGTTGAGAGTTTGTAGGATATCTTCCCTTTTGGTTTTTATTATCCCTGTTTTTTGCATGAACTGTTTCTTTTTGTGATTACAGTCAGCGGGATGCCCCCGTTTTTCTTAAGTCTCCTTCACAGGTTTTGACTTATTGGGCTTTTATTTTGAGAGATAATGACTGTCTATCCTTACGATTATACGGAATCAACCCCATTTTTTGTTTCGGAAGAACTTCTTTGATGCCATTCATTGTGCACCTGGATCAACTGATAAAACTACCCTGCCCCAGGTTATAATTAAGGGTTTTAATTTGTGAAAAGAAAAACTCCAACTTCTTTGGCTCAAAGGGGTTGACTAGGGATTATCTTCCTTATAACTCCACTGTTTAAGATTTGAAATAATGCCTGTACCTCGTCAGCGGGGTCTGTTCAAAAGCATACTGTAGAGATTTTGATATCATTTTCGTCATCCTCCCTCTAAAGGCTTAGAATTTTTTAATCGAGAGTTGATCATCACAAAAAATGAAAGCAATTTGAATATAGTGAGATATGAATGGATTGATTCAAAACAGACATATGCAATGCATTGATAAAGTAATAAAGTTTGACATGAATAAATGTTCGAACAATCAAAAGAAAATTACAACTTGAAAATTCTAATGAACAAAAAGTCTTCTCGTCTCAGTACTTGTCACTTCAAATGGTGAACTTTGGGGGGATGGAAAAAGAATTCAATCTGACCGTCTTGTGTGAGTTCCAATGCTTATTCATCAATCAGGTCTTGAATTTTGTTTCTCGATGCCCAACAGATGTTAGTATCATGCCCCGAGCTGTTGGAGTGGTATGCACACCTTGCATCAGGATTGTACCTTGGGGAGGCTATGTTGGGATTCTTAGGAGGGTCCCTTAACGTCACCAGATTCAATCTCAATAGGTGTTGTAAAGCCTGAGACAACGACATGTTGAGCTTGGTAAATAGCCTCTTGGGCATATTTGGCTTACTCTGATCAACCCGTTGTTTATGGCAAGGTTGTTATTGGACCCGTGAGGTAGTAGCAACTTGGAGAGGTCTATTATTCATCAAACCAAACCTTTGACTTCTCGGAAGTTGATAAATGACTTGGTCCCCGACCTTGATTGTTTGCTTCATGTTGTTGTATCTGTCTTGATGAAGCTGGTTGATAATGGTTCTCAGCTCTTCTTGTTCCCGAGCTAAGCCTTGGATAAGATCCATCTACCCCAGCATATGGGTTTTCATGGCATTGAACTCAGCTTGCAGTTGTTCCAACCGTTTGTCCCTATTGTCTTCATGACTTTTCTTGACCAAGTTCCCAACGAGGAGTGTTTTCAACTCTTCCTGCCCCTTGAATAAGTTTAGGAATACGTCCCTGAACTGAACTTCTCGAGTTTGAAGATCTTGGTTGTCTGGTTGGAAAGTCATTGTTGAAATAAACAGCGAGAACATGAGAGACCTGTATTGGGAGACCGGTTATGCAATGATATGTATGTATGCAATGTTTTTAAGGATCCCGCGGGGTAAACAAGAAACTTGTTAGAATTTGAATTTTGCAGCTTTGATTAAAGAAACTTCATGTTGTTAAGAGTCCTTCTTCAAGAGTCAAGCTCACCATATCGAGTGGGTCATAGCCCCCGACTCAAGTCATCGTGTTTTGATCTCTAGACGACATTGGCTAGAGGAAAATAAATCCCCTTTTCCCCTTGCTAGACATTTGATTTACCATAACCTGCATCACAAACCCTTGAGATCCCTGAAATGGTTAAGGAAATGTTAAGGCATGATGTTATGATGTGTATGCTATGTGTTTAAGCAAAAGTGCGAGGTGATGTAAGTGAACCCTGCAATAAATCCAGATTATTGGATAAGGACTGTAAATAAAACCTGCAAGTAACTTATGTTGTCAAATAACAGACATGTGCAAGTAGTTCAAGTTTGAAAGCACACAAGTCACACAATAGCCCTTAAATTTCAGGCTGGCAAGGAGCTTAGGTACTACCCTCTTTCAGTTCAGTTGGTTTAAACCTGTCCTAAAAATAGTAACCGGGTTCTAGAGGATCTCAATATCACTAACTACCCTCGATCGGTCATAATTCCAGTTTAGCAACCTTTTCTTGCGGCCAGAATCATCGCGAGAGTTTAGTCTCAATGAGTGTAGCATACTGCTACTGTTCTTATGGCCAAGTTGGTCAATTTAAAAGTTCTAAGGTCGGTTGGTGCTTAATGACCCCTTAGCAGACCCATATTCTCCTCGTTGCGCCACAAGGGATATCGGTACATACTAAAGTGCCACACTAACGTGGCTACTGCTTCAACCGTATCGGTCTATGCTGTACAATTCCCTCACCGTTTATTGCTACTTACCTAAAGGGTATCCCCCAAATCCGGGTTAGGATCTATAGTAACTCCGATTCAACCCACAAAGATAAAGCATACAAGTCAAGCAATTGAAAACATTATGATGAACTATTCCTAAGGTACACCCCACTTATAAGTATCCCCAACAGAGTCGCCAGTTCTGTGATACGGTGGGAAGAACTGACTGTTTTTTGGAATGATGGTTTGTGTTTTGCGTTTGTTTTTGCAAAATTTCGCGGTAAGCAAGAGTCGCCACCGACTTTTATTTTATCCAACAAGGAAAGGAAAAAAGCACAGAAAAATTCCTTTTTCGAGATATTTCTCGGGTTCGGGGGGTAGATTATAGAAAGGGAAGGTATTAGCACCCTTTCTATCCATGGTTATCCACGGGCTCTTAGGTACTTGCTCGTATTGTTTTCAAAATTTGCTTTCTTTGTGCTTGTGGGTTTGAAAAAGTTTTTGTTTTGAAACTTCGATTTAACTCTTGCTTCTGTCCTTAAGATCGTATGAAGTGTTTTTGAAAACTTTGTTCGAAAAGTGTAAGTGTGAAAAAGATTTTGTTTTTTGAAAGAGCAAGTACTTAAGAACCATCTACCTACTCGAAAAAGGAATCGTTATATGCTATCTTCCTTTAGACAATGCTATCCTACTATTGATGAGTAGGTAGTATCGTCGTTGGAGTTTAAGGGTCAATTCGAATGCGAGACTTACGGTCACCAAAGCAATGTTAGGATGCCTTAGCGGTAACCCTAATGTCTTAGATCATTTGTTTTGAGGCAACAATATCTGAGGCAACCATTTCGAGGAGACTATGATCTTTTAGACAAGAAGGCGACCTCTAAAGTGACCTATACTTAATGACCGCGTACGAAGGCAACCAAGTGGGAGTGTACCCTAAGAGTGCGCATGTGCGAGTGTGTCGTTTTCAGTTATTTTTATCTTTGTACATGTTAATGGTGATCTAAGTTAATTTTAGGTTAAAACATTCAGTCTTGTCATACATCCCTATTATCAAACATCTAACAGTTATAAGTTGTGGAATTAAAAGTGCGGAATTTAAATTATAAGGCGTCGGATACTTACATCACCAAAGACAAACCCTTTAAAAATAAATAAAGCGATAAATAAATAAAAGTCCTATTAAGCTATTACAATCCTGGAGCAAGTACATAATTGGATAAAAGAAAATGAATCGCGTGCGGGAAATTAAATCGAGTGCAAAGTTAGGGTTTTGACCCTTTTTGTTAAAGAAAAGATCTTTTTGTTGTTTTTGAATTAAGAAAGAAACTATCCTAAATTAATTAATAAATTAATAAATTAATTAATTAAATGAAAAAAGTGATTTTTGGGTTTTTAAGAAAGAAAAAATAAAAATAATTAATGTTAGTAAAAGCCTAATTAAATCTAATTTAATTTTAATTATTAAAAAAAAGGAATTAAAGTTATTCTAATTAAAACTAAGTTAATTTATTTGGTATTTATTAAAAAAATAAAAATTAAAAGTTTGATTTGATAAAGAAAACATTTTTGTGGTTTTTATTTTATGAGAAAATAATTTTTGATTGGTTAGAATTAAAACAAAAATAATAAAAACAATTAATAAACAAATAAGTAAAATAAAAAGAGAGAGAGGTTTGGGCCTGAAAAGGGAGTTTGAGAAGCAAATCTGAGGCCCATTAAACGCTGGCCCTATTGACCTTTGGTGATCCAGTGAGTATGCTTTGACCAAAGCCTTGGTGGACGTTCAGATCCTGGCCACCAGATTTGGCCTTTGGCCATCTGGCCGTTGGATAGATGATAGTGCACGATGCGTTGCATGCTTGGACGTACATGTGATTACCTGAAGAAGGAAAATAACAAAGAAAGTGGGGGACCTGGGATTCGAACCCAGGTCCTGAAAGTGATATGCTTGCACGCTTGCCACTGCACTGCTTTGATTCTATTGTTAGTAAAATACAAAGAAATTATAATATAAACAAAACGAATTATATGCCAGAAAATAAAAATGCGCGAAAATTAATTTGAATTGGCCAATGGGAGAATGACAGATCGTCGTCTTCTACCTCCAAATCCTGCAAATATTACCTGCGGATTTGGATCTGCAGCTAAATACGCAAGCTTGCTCTAAAATCTTCCCTAGGCCACATAAATCAATTCCAAAAACATGGCTGAGTTCGTCTTGGCTTCCTGATTAACATTATGTCCTTCTTGAGTCCTGATTTTTCCTGAAAAAGAAAGCCCTAAAAACAAACACGCAACCCTAGCTATGGTGTTTTGGGGTTACAGCGCCTATAAACCAAATTAATGCAAAAAGTTTACAAATGTCATGAGGGTTACGAATATGCAAACAATTTGTTCAAATGATGCAAGAATAATGAATCACGAATTCAAGAACCAAGGTTATTTTCGTGATACTTACAGTGCTTTGTGGTATGTGAGAACGCTTGCTCTTGATCCAGGAAGGTTGAATGAACACCCAGGAAGCGATTGGGATAGCTTTTGGCTTCTGAAAATGCCTCTTGTTATGATCTCGAATTCAAGCTTTTTACCACTTTTTCAAACTTTTGTTCTGCCTCTTCTTGCAGCCTACAACCACTATTTTCGTGCCTTTGCCTTCCTTATGTAATGTATATTGCATTAGGGTAAGAAACTTGGTACAAATCTCTCTAAATCAATGCTCATGAATTAGATTTGATTCCACCATTACAACCTTCCAAATTTGGCCTAAATCATATCTTCTTGTAACCAATGCACTTGATACGAATTTGATTCACATAATAGCTGTATTCAAAGCATAAAGCAACCAAAAAATCATGAATTATAAATACTTTTGATTTTATATGATTTTATTTGATTTAAAATGAATAAATTCAATTAAAAATCAAATTAAATAATAAAAATAAGATATGGGATCATGGATGAATCTAGGACACGTGGACAATGATGCAAGCTCAAATCAAGTGGAAAAGAATGGGCCCATTTGACAAAATTTGAAGTTTTGGGGATAGTTGACTTTTGGCAATTTTGCAAAAATGCCCAACTTCAACAATGCATAACATCTTCAATTTTGAACTTTTGGAAGTGTTCTTTGACTTTTTAGAAAGCTTGAGATGTCCGCTAACCAACCCTTTTAGTCTCATCTCAATTTGATATTCCATGCTCAAGTTATAAGTTTTTGACAAAAAAGGTGTTTTTGTTGACTTTCAAAAATGACCTATAATGTCCAAATTTATAACTTCTTGTGAGTGAATTTTCTGATCTTGGGGTATGAAGATGGATTGTATGAAATTGCATCCTATTCAAAATGAGCTTTGGATGGGTCATTTCTCATAAAGTATGAGAAAGTTATTCTTGGTCAAAGTTGAGTTGACTTTTCCTACAAAACCCTAATTTAGCAACTTTTGAGTCTTGATGAATTTTGAGCAATCCTTGATGAATCATGATCAACCCTTGATCAAATGATGAAATATTCTTCAAAATGAGAATGTTGATAAAAAATCTTGAAGTTTGACTGTTTATAGGTCACAGTTGACTTTTGCCCTAACATTGTCGATTTTTGGACCCTTTGAGCAATTGACTGAGCAAACTTCCTCTACAAGGCTTGAAACTTGACATGGATGACCTTGAGAACATATTAGGACATTGGGGAGAACTTGAGGTCATTTGGATTCAAGGATCTTGATGCAACACAAAACCCTAATTTGGGGAAGACTGCCTTAGGAGATAGCTTGACTGTCCAATTCTTGAGCAATCTTGAGACACTTGGAGATTTTTCTTGCAATGTTTGGAGAAATATGAGAGAGAAAAATTTGGGGTACAACAGAAACATACATACCATTTTAGATAACATCCCATATTTCTTCTCCTTGTGCTTCTAAGTGATCCTTCATGTGAATTTTCCAGAAATCAAAGCATTCACCACAAAATAATGGAGGCTTGTTATTGCTATCACCGTCTCTAAAAAATGGATTTGTATTTGTGGAAACCATTCTGGATCTTTAGGACCAGGTTACCTATAACATGCTTTGATTCCAATTATAAGTAATGAGTGCGTCTAAGAGGGGGTGAATTAGGCACTTTAAAATTTTACCAATTTTAGACTTAATTTATGCTTATTTTTCTGGTTTGAGGTTAAGTGTGTGAAAGCAATAAAGTGCAGAAAAATAAAGAACACGAGGATGTATATTGGTTCCTCTCACAGTCCGAAGGTACTCCAGTCCCCTTTCAACATAAAAGATATTTCACTATTTTTAAGACTTGTACAAAACCAACATAATCAACAAGAACAATCCTTCTGTGATCAACCAAGTTGAAATGCGAACAATCCTCTCACTTTCAACTCTCTTGCTTGCAACAATCCTGGACAACAAGGTACTTACAACCAAATTTGGAAAATATTTAAGTAAGAAAAGTAGATGAGTATATATCAATCACTAGGATTGATCTTCTCTTCCAAACAAGCAATTCACAAAGATATATTAGGGCTCAAGTGTTTATGAATGAGGGAGAAATTTTTTCTGGACTGATATGTAAAACAAATGCAGAAAAGTTCTCAATGAAAAACTAAAGTTTCAAAACACTTGTTTGAAAATGAGTGAGAATATGATTTCAAATTGAATGGAAGAGGTGAGTTTTAAATATGAAAATGAGAGTATATAGAAAATTCTAACAACTATATAAAAGTGTATGAAATCATGAATGGATGCAATGATTAAGGGATGCAAAAACAAATTCATTTGGATCAAATTTGAAAAAGATAAAATGGTATTGTTTCTGAGGTAACCGATTACCTTGGCCATGTAACCGGTTAGCTCGATGTAACGTAAGAAAAATTTCAAAATTTTGGCCCATGTAATTGATTAACTCAATGATATAACCAGTTACATTACTGAAGGTTAGTAAAAATGAAGTTTCTTTCAAAGTCTAGGTAGCCGGTTACCTTGGCCATGTAACTGATTACCTTAAAGGAAAAATTGAAGTTTTTTGTTTTAAGAGTTTTCATACCAATGCCAAAAGGGTTAAATGTTGATTATGCATATGTATGAAAATATAGGAGATTTTGAGCACTAAAAATATATCAAAGCTTGAATTGAAACTTGTACCAAAAAACTTGAAGATCAATCAACCAAACTAATCTTCATGATGTTGCAATCTCGAACCATAGCCATTTGATCTTTTGTTCATCCTTTCTTGATACACGTGTAATTTAATTGACTTCATCAAACATAGAAATGTAAAAGCTTAACTTCACATAGTCCTCAGTGGAAAAAATATGGTATATGTACTTAGGATATGTCTAACTAATCTAGGTTGAAATGATAACATGTGGAACATAGAAAATATGACGTCTCTGCATATCTTGCATGTATGGAACTAGTGCAAGAATTTGTTGGCCAAGTGACTCCAAACACAAGAGAGGGAAAGGTGAGATGGAGAGAAAAACATGACAGAAATAACATAAGTAGTGGAAATAAAAGAGAGAAGATATTGGGAAAGTGAACCAAAGATTTATATAGGTTTGACCTAACCATTTGACTACTTCTATTCTCGGGAGTTTTCTCTTGAGACACTAACTATAAATAATAAATTTTATGACAAAAATTTCACATCACCCTACAAAAAATAGAGGTATAATACCAAGATACACCATGTTTTATTTATTTTTAAATAAATACAACATATTCTCTCAGTTCCTGAATACAACAGAGGAGTAAAATAATTCAGGACATGCTTTGAATCCCAACAAATGCATTTTATGTTTTTATTTCTTTATAAGTGTCATCTTTCTTTTTATTATACTTTTTATTTGTAAATTAAATGATATATTCCTTTGTTTTCTGTAATAACTAAGAAATTAGATAATCAAATTTTACTATAAAATCACTCGTTAATAAAGTTTTATCCTAAAGCTAACTTATATATAACCGCTCCAAATTCGTACACATCATTCTTTGGGTTGGATTACAAGACAGGAAAAAATTCAATGTTATGTGTTGTACATTGTTCTTCTAACAACATATTTTTCTTCCTTACAATCTATATCACATAATGGTGTTGATGTTGTTGTTATAAACAAAACCAATCATGAAATATGTACATCATCATTTACCAAGTATTATACTCACACCTTTGTATCATAATAACATATGCATATCTTCATCATAAATCATTGAAAACACATTCTTCATTCATACAGCACGACATCAAATCAAGGCAGTGAAATACAATGCACCCGACAACAACTAAATGCATGTGGTACCAACATGGCATAATCCCCAAACATAGTGCCAATTGGGCAACACTAGAGCATAATCCCTCAACACAACGCCATTCCAGGCCAACAACAGAGCATACGCCCTCACCAATAAATGCATGCAACATCAACATGCAACAACACAGTTATACAACCACAAGGCATAAGCCTTCAACACTATGCCAATTTAGGTCATCAACATCATTATCACCATAGCATCATCAAAAAATCATATCATCATCACAACATCATTATCATCATATCATCATGACATCATATCACCATAAAAAACAATCATATATGTGATACGGTGGGAGAACTGACTTGGGTTTTGCGTTTGTTTTTGCAAATGTTTCAGTTTAGCAAGAGTCGCCACCAACTTTTTATTTTATCCTAAGGAAAGGTTAAAAAGCACAGGAAAAACCTTTGAGATGTTTTCTTGGGTTCGGGGAGTAGAGTATAGAAAGGGAAGGTATTAGCACCCTTTCTATCCATGGTTATCCATGGGCTCTTAGTTACTTGCTTAGATCACTTGCCTTGCATTTTCAATTGTTTGAAATGGTGCTTTCAATTGTTTGAAATGATGCTTTGTGTGTGATTTTGAAAGATGTTTTGAAAATAGGCCATTTGTTGTGGCAACCTTTGTAATGATCCATGTTTGGATGTATACAAAGATGTATTTGTCTTTTGAAAAGTTTTCAACATTTTGAAAGTTTGTTTTGAAATTGTGTTGTGATGTGTGTTTTGAAAAATGGCAAGGATTTGTTTTGCAAGTTTGATCAAATAACTAAGAGTTGTCTACCCCTAAATTTACTCAAAGATTTTTCCTATGTTTTAACCCTTTTAACAGTATTGTTCCACCATTGTATTTGGTGGACAATCTTGTGTTAGGATGTTAACGGGACGGGCGCGGGTCATCGTTTAGACCATGAATGCAATGGTGCCAAGTGTCTTTGGCAATTTTTCCTTTAAGGGACTTGATCATTTTTTAGGCAACTTGAGAAAGCGCCATCGAGGGACTATGATCATTTGATTTGTTTTTGTTTTGCCAAAGACACCCAACATGCAACATGGCCCATTTTTGAAGGCAACAAGGTGAGTAACCCTAAGGGTGCAAGTGTGATTGGTGTTGTCCATTTTCATGCTTTTTTGTCTTTGTATTAGTCAAGCTATTTGTTGGTTGATTTTGCATACAAACCCTAGGTCTATCATGACATAATTGGAAAGCTTTTAAATGGGGAAATTTAAAGCCCTAAATTATTACAACATGATTATGGGGATGGGGGTACAAATGTTTGAATGGGGGGATATTTAGCAAGAAATTAAATCTAAAACTATTACATCCATATTGAATATACAAATATCAAATTGTGCAATAATTAAATAAATACAATAAATATGCAAAAGGTATTATGCACAAAAAAGGATTTTTTATGTATGAGAAAGTATTTTTCATGTGAAATATAAACAAAAATAAAAAAGTCAATTTTAGAATATTTTTATGTTTTAGGGCAAAACCCTAGTTTTCTAAATAAATAATATTTATTTATTAATATCATACAATATTATATGTTAATTTATACAAAAATAAAAAAGAAGTATATTGTAAAAAAAAGTATTTTTTAATGTCCAATATTAATAAAATAAAAATGTATTATTTCTATATTTTTGCTCTAATTATCTAATAAAATATACAAGTATTTATATTATATATTAAATATACTAAATATATACAAAAATAAAATATTAATTATTTACAAAAAAATGTATTTTTTGTGAAAATGTTTTCAAAAATGTAAAATAAAAAATAATGACTGAAAATATATATATTTTGTATTATTTTTTAATATTTTAAATAAAAAGAAATATATTTGTTTATATATATATGCTAAATAAAACAAATAAATGCCAAATAAATGCAACAATGGGTGGAAAAAATATTTTTAATGTTTTTTTATGTTTTGACAAAAAATAATAAGTCAGAAGAAAAAATAAAAAGTCAAAAATAATGGATATTTCACACAATGGGCCAGGGGGGTGCAAAATGAGAAAAGAGGTGCAAAAAGCAAAACTGACTCAGGCCCAGCCCAAGCCAGTCATCTTCAACCTCTAGCTTTGTTTGAACAAGCCAGAACGCGCGCTTCCTAACTCCTGATTCCTGGACTTTCATGCAAAAATCATAACACCAATAATGTAGAGCATCAAGAGACGAATTCATACATATAAAAAACTTGACCTAACTCTAAGAAACGAGGGATAATTTCTTCATCCCCAATTTCTGACCTAAGTTTTTTTCAATGTTCATGGCCAAAATTCTCACAGCACGTATAATATAAATGAAAAGTAAATACATGGATGGTTTCAGGGCTATGAGTAGAACATGTTTTCTTCACAAACCTAAGCCTAATCATGCCTGGATGGAGAGATAGAAGTTCATATTTTTACCTGTTCAGCTTGAGTCGTGTACAGCAATGGAGGTATCTTTAATAGAGTTTAAACTTTGGTACAACTTGCCTGAAGTCCAAGGATGCTTCTCCTATGCTTAGCTTGCTTTGAATCTCTCTGAATCAAGCTATGGAAGTCCACCTGCAAAACTGAAAACTGAAAATGGCAAGTGATGTTAAGGATGTTACAGTTTGTGTTCAATGCTTGGGATAGCTTCAGTGGGTGATATGGAACATGTTTGAACTCTTTTTGGCCAAAGTGCACGAGTGTAATGGACTGTGGAAGTCAATCTGCAGCAGGGACTCTGTTTTGCAAAAAAATTGTGCTTTTGGATATGAGGATGGATTAAGGGTGAAGGAATCGTGCTTTAGGTTAGTTAGGGAGTGTGAAAGATGAGAACAAAGTTTGCTTAGGTTGGTGTTTACAGGAATGAGAGATCGTATGTGTTTTACAATCTTGCTTGCTTTTGAAGTAAGGAAATGCAAGTTGGGTTATAGGCCTGTACCAAGTCCTTGAGCATGATGCATATCTTCTCCTTGATCAGAGGGATTTGTGTACAAATGCTAGCTTCAAAGATCTGGCCCATGCCTCTTGGATTTTGAATTTGACATAAAGTGCACCTTTTCAAAAATGGCAAATATGGTTTTTCCATTTAAAGATTAATCTTGCATGTAATGACCAAATGATCAAAATAATGCTTGAAAACAATGGTTTGGCATTTAATTATTGAGTGTGAAGAGGATTAGAGGCCTGTAATCTAGCATAAACCATGCTGAGTTGAAAATGCAAAGTGTTATGAACAAACCTTGGCCAAGAACAAAAGTTGATTTTGCCCAACTTTGCAAATTCGATTCTCCCTAACCACAAGGGTGTTTGAGAAGTTCTTGGACAATTTAGAAAGCTTGGAATGTGTAATATAATCCATCTTTGCAATGAAAATTGAAACTCCAAGTGGAACCATGTGAAAAGTGGCCATGAAGTTGGACAAAAATCCTGCCTAGAATAGGTCAAAATTTCTCTAAGTTAAAAATGTTTTGCACCCTTATTCCAAAAATCATAACTTGAGCTACAAGCTTCCTTTGAGAAAATTTTGTGAATCAAAGTTGTAGATTTTGCAATGGACTACAACTTTCATGTTTTGAGTTTTGTTTGAATCTAATTGTATATTGATGAAAAAATGGGACAAAGTTAGGAAAAAATAAGGAAGTTTCATAACTTAGAAAAATTCTAAGTTATGAAATTTTCTCATTTTAAACCCTAATTTGCAAATTTGGATTTCTTGATGAACAAGTTTCATAATTTGACATGTCTTGATGAAAAATGAATCTTGGCACTTGATTTTGACCAAAAAGTCAAAGTTTGACTTTTCAGTGTACAGTCAAATTTTGATCAGTTGACTGGAAAATTCATCTGTCAATCATGTGCATTTGAGATCTTTTGAACTTGTTGAATGTATCAAGACAATGCCATTGAGTCCTTGAGTCCATATATGAGCTTGGTTTTCCATTGGTTAGGTCAAACAGTCAAAAATTGCCTTTGTACAATCAAAAACCCTAAAAATGACCATTTTGCCCTTTTGATGATCTGATCAAATTTCTTGTGGAATTGTGATCCAAACTTGATCAAATGGTCCATGTGAGTTCATAATATTGATGTGGGTCAAATTTCATGAGGTTTGACTGTCAATTGGCCACAGTTGACTTTTTCCCCAATACAGCTGATTTCTAGGTCAACTGTCCAATTGACTGGGCAAAGATTGGAATCAAGGCTTGAAACTTGGTATGGATAAACTTGTGAGTCCAACATGAAGCATGAAAGTCACTTTGGGAATTTTAGGTAAAAACACCTTTGTGCAAATTCAAACCCTAATTTGGGTCAACAGTGCAAGGAGAAGTCTTGAGCAGAGCAAACCCTAACTTAATCTTGAGCTCCAAGGGTCTTGTGGTGAGAAAATATTGATGAAATGAGAGGGAAAATTTTGGGGTACAACAATATCATTATCATAACATCATTATCATCAACTAATCATTATAGTATCCAAGCATCATCATAACATACAACTCATCATCATGTCCTCATATTATATAAGGTATCATCATTATTATCTTCTAATCATCTTTTATAAACCACCATTATCATAATCCAACACAGAGAACCTAAATTCATTCTAATATAGATATTAGGGATATACTTCCTATTCTTCATTTTACTACCCCTAAATAAAGTTCACCGCGTTAGCTATCCAACGCTTCGAATGACATCTCAAACTGAGTTCTAAAACTCAAGTTACGACTCTTCTAAGAAAGTCCAACTCAACGTCTCAATTCTGGACACGATCACCCGATGAAGACTCTTGCTCGCCCGACAAAACTCCTTTCTTCCTACATCGACCGACGAAGGTGCGAGCGAATCACTCCAGTAGCCATCCTCTTTTATGCATTCCACCGCCTTCTACTTTTTCTTGGCGGCGGCCTAACAAAGTTCCATCGCCTGACGAAGCACATTAGAAATCAATTACATATTGAGATCCTACACTTGTTCAGTCCCAAATGCTCTTGCGATCTTACACCAAAACAATCTCAATCCTCATGGTTTTCAACATAGAATCACTATACAATAACTACATAATATTATACATTATATATACCAGCTCATGGAAATTCAACATAGTACTTTCATCAATTTCAACACGAGTTCTTCATAACACAATATATCACCAAAACCATAATAAAATAACCACAATAGCATGTATTATATTAGAACATGCATATCACCAAATTATCATCATGAATCACATCAGTTACATCACAAAAACATCATTAACAAATAACCACGGTAAAACATCATAATCAACATCATGTTTATCATTAAAATAACACATCATGGTATAGAAACATGTAATAAATCAATGTCATAAACATATAGGTATTGTAATCATGCATCAAAACACTCATTTAATTGAATCTTAATATAGTACATCACGTTAGCTATCCAACGCTTCGAATGACGCGTAAAACGGACTCGTAAAACTCAAGTTAGAGTGTTTTGAAGATTTATGCTGCATCGCTTCTGCCATTCGTCGCCCGGCGCAGCCTTTGCATCGCCCGACGATGCTTGAGTCTCCTTTGCGTCGCCTCTGCATTGCCTGGAGATGCTAACCAGACATCACTTCTCCTACCTGTAATTTTCCATGGTTGGAGGCCTTCCAGACCTCCGAATTCGATTCTGTAAAAAGTCTCGGTTTCAGAATTCGAAATCCTATAATTATAAAATATTCTTAACAACCTATAACACTTATTTAAAGGTCTTAACATCACACATTTCTCAAGGATTCATTCATTCATTCATTCATTCAACACATGGTTTTCCTCAATTTCATCAATCCTCATCAAAATCAACACATAAAACACAACCTACCAACACTTTAATCAGATATCAATTATAATAAATGTAATTAAACCCCTTACCTTAGAAATTGTTGCTAGCAATCGAATCCTCTTCGTGCTCTACCGAAACTCATATGCTCCTTCTTGCCTCTTTGTGCCCTAAATCTGCCTCTTTCTCCCAAAAACTACCGTACAAAATGAGCGATCAAAATTCACAAACCTTCCTTATGCCAAACTTAACCTTTGGACCCCCTAATATTGGTCTTACCATCATGTCCTCACTTATTCCATATTACTTTACCATTTAGCCCTTCTTGTTTCTACACCATAATTTCCTTTGTAATAATAATTCTAAATATTATTATTAAATCCAATAAATCCCAAATGATTATTTAAATTCTAAATAATTATAAACTAATCAAATACTCCTCATATATTATTATTTCAACATTATCCCACAACATACCATCACCAAACACTGTGATGCTTCATATAAATCATAATAATTCCCAAATAATCAAAATTAACTAATTAAATAATTGATTATGATTTTTGGGGTGTTACAACTCTCCCCCACTTAAATAATTTTCTTCCTTGAAAATTTACTTGATGTACACAACTCTTGATACGACTCTCGCATCTTCCTCTCCAACTCCCGTATCATGTTTGGAAACATTTCGATCATCACTAATCAACACTCCACGTTGTTAACCACAATAATCTAACAAGATGCAACGCTACCGAGTTATGAACACATAGGTTCATTCACTCATTGTCTCATCATCTTAGGATCTTGTTCACTCTTGAACATGAGCTACTCGAACTCCAACCCCCGACAACAAGGTAACAACATAATTTGAGAACATAGAGTTTCAGGACAAGAACATCGTCTCTATAATTTCATCACACAGCAACACCGTCATAAGAACATCAACATAACCATAACATTGACAACATTGACACACAACATTAGTACAACAATGCTACAATTTATCAATTGAACATGTAACTCGATACATCTATTGACATGTCGGTGACTCGAATAATATATAAACCTTTCACTTACCACTTCCATTCTGGATTGCCCAATGGTTTGCATCATTCCTGTAGGCTTCCGATGTTTAACCCTTAACTCATAACAAGTCAGACCCGCATAACGAACTGCACCACATCATGCTTCAGTTGCGCTACTCTGATTATCTACCTTAAAGTCATTGTCCTTATTTTGATTTCTATCAACCATCAGATCCACAAGTTTCACCTATAACCTCTGACTCTCTTTAATACCCACTAGAAAATCATTATTCACTTTTGATAACCTCAACTTTCCAATCTGCGACGTTAGCTTGCATACAACCTCAAGTCTCCAAACTATTCAATAAGTCCCAACTCTTTCACAATCACTTACTCATTAGCTTCACCCGAAATGATGAGCGAATATCCTCTTGATAGAACGCCAAACACTTTACACACCATTAAGCTAATAAGATAAGTCTATCCCATCCAACACGATCCCGTCTACTATCAACAGGAGATTAAGGGTGATCAGTTCCTCAATTTTTCAATAGGTAGCCGACAACCATGATGGCACATAAACCATCATTACTAAACTATAATATCATTTTCTTTAGAACTTATGCTCAAATTTACCTACAACACCATGGTCCGATTAATCTTTGTCATTCTAACCATTCTTATTCAGCATAAGTTGCATCTCCACGCGCTTCTCCAATATCTTCACATCCTTCCTAGTACCAACCATCTCATTCCCTCAATTCTTTCGTTTACAACATTTCGTACTTGACCTCGTCTCAAACAAGATGCGATAATAACTAGTTAATCCCAAGAAGCTTCTTGTCTCTGTGACCAACTTAGGAGTCTCTAAATGTAGAACTGCATCTACTTGGGATGGATCCACAAATATCATCACCCGAAATATCATGCTCAAGAAAACTCACCTTCTCAAACCATGATCTACACCTTGACAACTTAGCATAAAGTTTCTTCCCTTTCAACATTGTAATTCAAATCACAATGTTCAACATTCCCTTATTCTGACTTAGATTAACTCATAATGTCCTCAATAAACACCACAACAAACATAAAAATATCCTTAATGCTTTCACAAGTTCTAAAATTTGTCCTCTAACTATCTCAGAGAAGCAAAAGCTTCTCCCCCACTTGTTTCAAACCAACTCCTACAGAAAAACAGTTAGAAAAATAAGCAAGTACCGACAATGTTGCACACACATGTCGCGTACTAAGGAGCAACATTAGACAACCTGGTCGGACGGACCGACCTGCTCTGATACCAATTGTAACACCCAACTTTCCCATATAAATAATCATAATATAACATATTAAAATGTATCATAGTACATAAGTAGGATGTCACATCTTAAAAAATTCATAAAATTTCAAATCAATTTATTACTTCATTTCTCATAAAAGAATCTTCTACACAGCAGAAATATCCAATTATTCATTTTCATAGCACCACGACTTTAATAACAATATTCTCCACAAAATTTGTGGTTCAACATAAGCTTGAATTAAGATATGTAACAATAAAATAATGCAAAAACATAGCAAGTTCCCAAATCATGTGTTACGTATCAGATCAAGACCTTCTCTATCCAAAATAAACACACTAAAGACTCCAAGTTATAATCACACTTCTATGAACTATTCTCGGTCACCTGCGTGTTATCCACGTGGAGGCAACATTCAAACAGAAAGGGTGAGTAATCACAATTCATTACAAAAGATATAAGGAAAAGATATAGTAGTTATAAACAAAACCAATCATGAAATATGTACATCACCATTTACCAAGTATTATACTCACACCTTTGTATCATAATAACATATGCATATCTTCATCATAAATCATTGAAAACACATTCTTCATTCATACAACATGACATCAAATCAAGGCAGTGCAATATAATGCACCCGACAACAACTAAATGCATGTGGTAGCAACATGTCATAATCCCCCAACATAGTGCCAATTGGGCAACACCAGAGCATAAGCCCTCAACACAACGTCATTCCAGGCCAACAACAGAGCATAAGCCCTCACCAATGAATGCACACAACATCAACATGCAACAACACAGTTATACAACCACAAGGCATAAGCCTTCAACACTATGCCAATTTAGGCCATCAACATCATTATCACCATATCATCATCAAAACAATCATATCATCATCAAAACATCATTATAATCATATCATCATGACATCATATCACCATAAAAAACAATCATATCATCATCATAACATCATTATCATCAACTAATCATAATAGTATCCAAGCATCATAATAACATACAACTCATCATCATGTCCTCATATTATATAAGATATCAACATTATTATCTTCTAATCATCTTTTATAAACCATCATTATCATATCCAACACGGGGAACCTAACTTCATTCTAATCTAGATATTAGGGATATACTTCATATTCTTCATTTTACTACCCCTAAATAAAGTTCATCGTGTTAGCTATACAACGCTTCGAATGACACCTCAAACCGAGTTCTAAAACTCAAGTTACGACTCTTCTAAGAAAATCCAACTCAAAGTCTCAATTCTGGATATCATCGCCCGTCAAAGACTCTTGCTCGCCCTGCGAAACTCCTTTCGCTCTTACATCGACCAGCGAAGGTGCGAGCGAAGCACTCCAGTATCCATCATCTTTTGTGCCTTCCATCGCTTCCTACGTTTTCCTAGCGGTGGCCTAGCAAAGTTCCATCGCCCGACGACGCCTCCTTCATCGCCCGATGATGCACACTAGAAAACAATTACCTATTGAGATCCTGCACCTGTTCAGTCCCAAATGCTCTTGCGATCTTACACCAAAATAGTCCCAATCCTCATAGTTTTCAATAGAGAATCACTATACAATAACTACACAATATTAAAAACATTATATACACCAGCTCATGGCAATTCAACATAGTAGTTTCATCAATTTCAACACGAGTTCTTCACAATACAACAAATCACCAAAACCATCATAAAATCACCACAATAGTATGTATTTATGTTACAAAAAAGTCATTAACAAATAACCACAGTAAAACATCATAATCAACATCATATTTATCATTAAAATAACACATCATGGTATAACAACATATAATAAATCAATCTCATAAACATATAGATATTGTAATCATGAAACAAAACACTCATGTGATTCAATCTTAATATAGTACATCACATTAGCTCTCCAGCGCTTCAAACGGTGCGTAAAACAGACTCATGAAACTTAAGTTACGCCGTTTTGAAGATTTCTGCTGCATCACTTCTGCCATCCGTCGCCGGCGCAACCTTTGCATTGCCCGACGATGCTTGAGTCGCCTTTGCATCGCCTCTGCATCGCCCGACGATGCTAATCAGATAACACTTCTCCTCCTTGCGATTTTCCATGGTTGGAGGCCTTTCGGACCTCCGAATTCGATTCCGTAAAAAGTCTCGGTTTCAGAATTCGAAATCCTATGATTATTCAATATTCTTAACAGCATATAACACTTATTTAAAGGTCTTAACATCACACATTTATCAAGGATTCATTCATTCATTCAACATAGGGTTTTTCCCCAATTTCATCAATCCTAATCAAAATCAACACAGAAAACACAACCTACCGACACTTTAACCTGATATCAATTATAATAAACGCGATTAAAGCCCTTACCTTAGAAATTGTTGCTAGCAATCAAATCCTCTTCGTGCTCTACCGAAACTCCTATAATCCTTCTTGCCTCTTTGTGCCCTAGTTCTGTCTCTTTCTCCCAAAAACTATCATACATAATGAGTGATCAAAATTCTCAAACCTTCTTTATACCAAACTTAACCTTTGGACCCCTAATATTGTTCTTTCCATCATGTCCTCACTTATTCCACATTACTTTGCCATTTGGCCCTTCTTGTTTCTACACCGTAATTTCCTTTATAATAATAATTCTAAATATTATTATTAAATTCATTATATCCCAAAAGATTTTTTAAATTCTAAATAATTATAAATTAATCAAATACTCCTCATATATTATTATTCCAACACTACTCTACAACATACCATCATCAAACACCGTGATGCATCATATAAATCATAATAATTCCCAAATAATCACAAATAACTAATTAAATAATTGATTATGAGTTTTTGGGTGTTACACCTTACATTCATAAAATAGCAACGCTCAAGATATTGTCAACATGTTATCTACCAATATGTACCCTGTTCTCTTTCTTGTGAAAACATTTACCATTAAAACCTTTGCTCAAGATAATCAAATCTTTGAACAGATCTCTGGAATGGGTTGCAAGTACAAGAAAAAAATTATATGGTTGGAACATATAACTTATCAGAAATTTGATGCACGTAATCCATTGAACTTGAAAAGAATGCGTACAAAGGATATACAACAAAATCTGGATAAAATCAAAGATTTGTTGTTCTCCAAGAATAATAGTGACAACGATGAATCAAATTTCTCAAAATATGAATTTGTTGTAAACAATGTATTTTAATATTCTATGTAAAAAATATAATTTTTTATTAAAAAAAGCTTTTCCTCTTCAGTTTTCAACAAAAACCGAGAGGTGTGTGGAGTCTGGGATGAAACTTTTTATGTTGTATTTTTACCTTAGTTTTGAGTCATAACCGAGAGGAAATATAAGCATGTTTATTGAGTTTCTTCACCGTCCTTAAACAAATATTTGTCGTCTATTTAATGAGTATCAATATTAAGACACTGTCATTAATGATCCACATGAAATCTAAAAGACGTGTATTATAAAAGCATTCTGAATATCAAAAATTGATAATGAAACATTTGACATGAAAACTTTGAAACTAAAGAAGCTTAGAAAAATTCTCTATGATGAATTGCGAGACCAAAAAAATTATTTGGGTTCAAGACTTTTGTTCTTAAACATTATTATAAATAAATATTTATTTTATTTATCTAACTCTTTGTTTGTTATATATCAGAAACAAATGTAAACAATATCTAATATTTGATTTTCTCCAAAATTCAATGATTCAAAGATCCAACATCTTATCTTCACTGACAATGATGACGATGAGTCAAATTTAAAATTTGTTATATATTTTTACTTTTGTAAACAATGTAATATTATGTGTAAACCATGTAGTTAGTAAACAAATTAAGTTATTAATATTCTTGGTAAACAATGTAATTTGTAATATTTAGTTTATATGTTTTTACGGTTTGAGGAATATTTAGTTTAGTGGGAGTTACTCATTTATGAATTTTGTGTTCTATGTTTGGTATTATTTATGAATACTCTAGTTTTGGATTTTTTTTTGTTATAAATAAAGTTTGATATTCATCTATTTATATTTTGTACAATAAAGTTATTGAATGATCTCACTAAAGTAAAGTAGGATCAATTGAAAATCGACATGTACAAGCAACATTCTTGTGATTTTCATGTTACACATTTCATGATGAATTTATGTTGTTTAGTTATGTCACTATTAATAATCATTGATGAATTTGGTTACGAATGATATAACGGAAATCACTTTGATAATATTACCGACATAACTAATGGATGAGACTATTTGGATATGCATGAGGTATATAATGACAAATTTTGAGCTCGTAAAGTCTAACACATGTGTAAAGTTACATATATGACCAGTGAGAGATTATTAAAATTTTGGATCACAAATAAAGATTATTATGTAGATATCTAAATTAATATCCCTAATTTGATGAAGGGTCAAATTAGGAATATTGAAAATTGAGTATTAACAATAAGGCAATTACTTATATGGATTATGGTCCTATTTATAGAGTAATGATTCGTATATTTATCTGACTTTTCTCTTCATCCCCATCAGGAAAGAATCAAGAAACTCTAAAGCACTCTAAAAAATTTTAATATATATATATATATATATATATATATATATATATATATATATATATATATATATATATATATATATATATATATATATATATATATATATATATATATATATATAATTCTAATTTCCAATTGTCTAAGTGAATATACAATCTTTTAGATTTATTAGAAATTATATCCTTTGAAAAAGACATCAATAAATGTAATCTAATATAATCATCTAAGTCTATATACTTTTAATAAATTTAATTATATATAATCAAGAAGATGTTGGATGTACGATAGAAAGACTTTCTGAATGAAAAAAAATTTGAAAATAACTTTCTTTCTTCAAAACTACAAATTCTTGAAAAATGTGGGTTGAATTTTTTGTGATACAAGAATGAATATCATATACATACATTTCTATATCCTTTATTATTAATCCATTATAACTTTTTTTTTCCTATAAATTAATTATTACTACCTTTCTTACTCAAAATCGATGAAGCAAACAATCATCTATATCATTTGTTACTAGTTGCACACACCTCACCAAGTGGTAACTACATTTTCAAATGACACATAAAAGTTTAGCCACACCCTTTGAAATTTTGCTGTGGGTCCTTGACGGCTAGTTCTTAAATACTTCAAAAATTATTGTATCTT